>CM043016.1:101887756-102114890 GCA_023690525.1 Holotrichia oblita | reverse complement strand
AACAATGGTTGAGTCGCACCATAAATACGTTTTAACAAATTCTATAGGTAGAGCCTTTTGCACCATATTTACTACTACTATAATTCCAGTTTTTGTATAGTTAACCTTTTTAAAGGTGTCACGCGTGATTTTGCACATAATAAATGTACTTGAATGTCATTTGTTTCACTTACAGTCCGTATATAAAGACATGCCCCATAGGCTGAAATTTAAGCATCTGAAAAGGAATGCAATTCTATCACATTTGCATTTGTGTTAACTATATATCTGGGTATTTGAAGTGCAATTAATTCTGAAAGTTGTGCTTTCAAGATCTTCCATTTCTTGCTAATATGGTCTGGCAAAACAGTATCCCATTCTAAATTCTCCATCCATATTTGTTGAAGTAAAATTTTCGCATTTATAATGAACGGTCCTAGAAGGCCCAATGGATCAAATATTCTAGAAATTTGAGAAAGAACCGTTCTTTTTGTATCTTGACTATCTATGAGATCATTGCCTATTTCATAATGTAAAGTATCAGTCACAGGACGCCAAACTAGTCCTAATGTGCGTTTACTTTCAGTAGAATTAAAATTCAAAACATCGTGAGGTTTTACAGTATTTGAATTTATTATATTTAATATTTCGCTGTCATTTGTAACCCATTTTCTTAACTGAAAGCCAGCTGTTTTTAAAATGGAGTTTAATTCGTTATAAATAGTTATTGCATCATCTATTGTATTGGTATCAGTTAATAAGTCGTCAACGTAGAAGTCTTTTAAAATAATACTGCTCGACCGTGGATATTGTGTTGTATAAATATGTGCCAGTTCTTGGAGAGAACGAATTGCTAAGTACGGTGCTGATTTAGTTCCGTAAGTTACTGTATTGAGCCTATAATGTTTAAGGTTTGCGTTGGGAGTTTCACGCCAGAGTATTCTTTGATAGTCTCTTTCCTTTTCGGAAATTAATATTTGCCTATACATTTTATCTATATCGGCAGATAATATATATTTATAAACACGAAATCTTAATAAAATGTGCCATAACTCGAATTGTATGGTTGGCCCTTTGTAATGAATGTCATTGAGAGACAAGTTGTTTGTAGTTTTACAGGACCCATCGAACACAACTCTTAATTTTGTTGTCGTAGTGCTTTCCTTCAAAACCCCGTGATGAGGCAAGTAATAAGAATTCTCAATATTTGCCATTGGATCATTTATTTCGGACATATGATTTAATAATTTATATTCACTCATGAATGCTATATAATCTTCCTTTAATTGTATGTTTTCTAATTTTTTCTAGGTTATTGAATCTTTTCAAAGCGGTTTCATAGGAATTACCCAATGCTGGCGTTGGTTGCTTGAATGGAATGTTAACTATAAATCTCCCAGTTTCATCTCTAATGGTTGTCTTTTTGAAGAATGTGTCGCAAAATGAATCATTCACACTGGTTGCGCCATCGCATTCCTCAATTTCCCTAAATGCCTTTAAATCGTCTTGTATTTCGACATTTTTAACAAAATTGCATACAGAGAATTGTTCTTTGTTATTGCAAGGAATAGGCCCCGACATAATCCATCCAAAACAGTTTTTTGTAATGTAGGTTGATTTTTACCTAGTTTTACTTATTGTGGTCGTAATAAATCCCAAAAGATATTGGCACCTAATAATATGTCAACTTTACTTGATTTATTAAAATTTGGATCACAAATTTCAATATTCTCTGGAATTTTCAGCATACTAATGTTGTAATTAGAATTCGGGATATTGTCCGTAATTTTATCTATGATTAAACATGAGATCTTCCTTGAAAAATTGTTGTATATTGAACATAGTGTTAATTCTGTTCTGTATTTTATTGCCGATTTCACTTGATTGATTCCTATTACTGTTAAATCTATCGCTGTAAATTTAATTTCTCGAATAATTCCCACGTTACAAAATTTTGTTCAGATCCGCAATCCAAAAGTGCCCTACATTTTACAAATTTACCACTTTGATGTGAAATATGGACTTCAGCTGTTGATAGTAGAACATTTGAATGAATTGTGTTGCAACTGACAATTGTCGTATTTGGTTGTGTTTGGCTTGCGGTTAATTCCTCCTTGTTTGTGTCAAGATGGAGCAAAGTATTATGCCTTTTACTGCATTTTTTACAATTGCCGGCTTTACATTCGACACTTGTATGATTGTACTTCAAACAATTAAAACAAAGACGCTTTTGTTTTACTGTTTTTATTCTATCATTGATACTTAAATTCAAAAATTCAGTACAAGCGTGTTGTTTCAGTACAATGTTGTGGCTAACAATGAAGTTGCCGGTCTTGATAGATTTACATTTCGTTTCTGATTGTCTAACGATTCTAAAACATTGCATCTGCCCTTGAGGAACAACTTGATGTCTTCGATATTCGTTTCAGTTTTATTTGATTGTGATATTTCCCACTCACGTTTCGTCACAGTATCTAACTTATTGGTTAAAATATATAATAGTAATGGATCCCAATTATCAACCTTTTGCTCTAAAGCCTTTAATGCCAATAAATGCTTTGAAAACTCATCAACAAGTTTTCGAAGGTCTGATGCTACCTCATTTCTTACTACCGGTAAATTAAATAGTGCTTTGATATGATTGTTTACCAAGAGTTTTTTGTTATCATAACGATCACATAATATTTGCCATGCAACATTGTAATTGACATCAGTTATTTCCAGCAATGTGATTAATTGTGCAGCCTGTCCTGACAAACTTGATTTTAAATACTGTAATTTTTCAATATTGCTAATTTTTGAATTTCTATCAATTAACGATAAGAACATGTCTTTAAATTCAACCCAATGCTCGTAATTTCCGGAAAACGTTGATAATTTTATAGTTGGTAACTTAACCTGTGTGCGTGAATTACTTTCCAAAGATGTGTTTGTATCTAATGCCGTAATTATGTTAACCTGTGCTAAATCTGGTTGTGTGTCATTATTTTTAACATAATCTTTAGCAACTGCAAGTAACTTATAATACTCTGTTGAGAATTGATCACGTTCATTCTGTTCAGTTTGTAAAACATCATCCTCACATAATTCCTCAATATTATCTTGTATTTCGCAAAACTCTTTGAAAATGCCTTCAATATTTTTAATTCTGTCCTTCAACTCTATTACATCTCTACTTGTAAATGTATAACCTGTCGTGAATTTGTCTAAATATGTTTTGAAATTCGTCAATGAACATTTTTACCACCTCTTTTTCTATGTAAAGGGTTTAACTGTGGCATTATTATGCCTTTATTTGTTTTAGGATAGAAAATAATAGGAAAGTAATTTGGAAATGAATTTCACCGACCTTTGATTATGAAGTAGCGATGTGATTATGATGCTTCATCCGCTGCGATCACGGGGTAGAATCTCTTATGGCAAAGTTGGGGCAAACATGAGTAGTACATGACTAAGCCCACGAGATGTCGTTGGGAGTAGTACGCCGTAAGTGCGCAGGTGCCATCAGGATTCGTTGTACGCTGTTTTGACAGACATCTGTTTACTCACCATTATTGTTTTTGTTGTTATGGGTGGTAGACATCTTTTCGTAGTGCTAGTGTGTGATTTCAATGAATAGCTGTATTTCTTTTCGCTGTATCTAATATTTTCATAGCATTTGGGTAACACAATAACTATTTCTATATCTTCATAGCGTTTGTGTGAAAGATATTGTAGTTTTTCTATCTTCTCATAGCGTTTGTATGACAGATAGTGTAGTTTTTCTATCTCTTCATAGCGTTCGTGTGAAAGATATTGTAGCTTTGCGTAGTTCTTCTATTGTCTAAGACCCGATATAACTTGTTAAAAGTTTTAAAATCGTGTTTTATTTTCCCGCATTTACAATTATGTCCAAAAATATACAAATTTCTGTATTAATGCATAGACTTATTGTATATTTCTAATAAAAACAAGATATGTTTATACAATAGTTGTTCGTTTCACCGTTATTAACGGAGATTAATTTAGAAATCTAGTTCATCTTACTACTCACTGGTAGATGAACTAGGCATCTGAATTAATCTCTGTTAATAGCGGCGAATGAACACAAATTTTCATAATACATCATTTAAATAATTCATATTACCCGCCTTTTCGATTTAGTTCGTGACTAAGGACGTAAGAGGGAGTACGTGTACTTTGCTCCAAGTGTTTACACGTGAGTTTCCGATCTATTTGTACCTTGTCTATGGCTGCGATGGATCACGTTGTTTTCTAACCTTCGTACTTCAAATGGAACGTTTTTTCTGTCTGCCGACCTGTTTTCGGGGCAATACTTCACTATTCTTGAATTCGTTCGACCAAAATGTTTGTTGTTGTTTGTAATTGAATAAACTTAAACACTGTTTTTTACTTGTTTTATTTCCTTCGATTTCCTACATGCCTGGTTCGTACATTTTGTTTTTACTCTCCCTGTTATGCTACAGATATTTCAGAAACATATTACATTGCGCGCGAAATTTAAATTTCAAATTCAAACTTGAACAACCTCCAAAGAAAAGCGTTTATTATGCAACTTTTTATTTCACAGATGATATAAAGTTACATCCAGATCACACATGATGTCTGTAAGCTAGTGGTAAACATTAACTGTAACTGTATGTAACTATACGTATATAAGGTCTTTCAGAATTCTGAGTGCATGTACATATGTATGTATCAAATGGTAGTTTCACTAAAATATTTGGAAATGCTAAAACACTGCAATTATATCAAAATGCTGTGAGGTTTCTTGTTCTTTTGTATAACTTTCCAATTGTAGTGAAATTGTGTACATATTGGTATAGTGTTTCTGACAATATAACGCCTTGACTAAAGGATTGCAACTGTAAAGTTTATTACGGTCAACTAACTGCACACAGTGAGAGGTAGGTATAAGAGAGTCGAAATGCAACTGTGCAAATGGGTCGTACTCAATCTACTTTTAGTATAGTTTAGTTTGTTTTATTGTATCTACATATGCACGGTGAGGCATTAGTGCGTCAAAGCTCAATATATCCATTAACATTTAAGATCTCAAGAACGCAAAGAAAAACATTTCATTTGCTATTTAGACCAAACGTAATGTGATAGTCACGACAAGGTTGGAATAATGAGTCGGAAATGGGTCAAATTGACGTCCCTACTTCTATAGACAAGCCATAGATATAGAGGTATATAGAGCCGGGAATACACCTGGCAAATGTTACCATTCCTTCGCACTCGTTCGCATTTGTAATCACAAGCACCATTGCTACCCGTTCGCGAATATGCGTTCAGGGTGGCGTGACACATTTAAACGAATGATTCGCTTTCGTTTACAATTCTATCATTGCGAATAGTTCTTACTTATTTTTTATTTATGTGCATTCGTGAACATGACCGCTGCGAAAGTAAATAAATATTAATATAAACTCAAGTAGAAGAGCTAAGTACTGCCAAACTTTGTACTGTTATTTGATCGAGTGTGCTTTTGAATAGATTTCATGGGGCGTCAGTAAATGCATTAGTTAGTAAGTTACGATGCCGAAATGCGGTGTGTGTTCGGCGGCTGTGTCGCGGTATGGTGATTCAATTATTTGTGCCTCATCGTTGTGCGCGCAGACTTTTCATACTAGATACTTAGATGTTTCGTTAGAATCATTACAAATTCTTAAAACATCAGGAAATATAAAAGTTTGGCAGTGTGATGCGTGTAAACGAAAACATAACCTCACACAGCCGACGACGGATTCATTAAACTCTAAATCTCCTAGTATAGACGTAACCGGTAGCGGTACGGTTAGGTGGAGCAATACAGATATAGAAGAAATCGTCTCTACAAAAGTTAAATATGCGATAAATAGATTCACTGAGGAAATCATCAACTTATTAAGAAGATAAATTAAGATAATGAGCGGTACCAACAATGCTGTCTCTAATGAGATATCGGAACTAAAAAAGGAAGTTCAAATACTCAAATCAGAAAATCACGAGTTGAAAGACGTGATTAATAATTTAAAACTAGTCAATAAAATTTCCTCGAAAGACGACAAATCACCTTTTTTAACTGCCGGACGGACGGAAATAAACAAGTCACAAAAACCAGGACAGATAAAAACCAGTAACAACAAATATCCAAATGTAGAGATGCAGATGCAAATAACATCAGTGTCGTCCCTGGTACAAACAAGTAAAAATTTTCGGATGTAATTAAAGCTGCTAACTCGTCTAATTCAGGCAATGAGGAGATTGAATCTCTTCTACCCAATGGTAATAATAATAATGTTTTATTCCAAGAGGTTTTACACAGAAAAAGACGCAGTAGTAACAAACAGCAGACTATTTTGGGGTCTGCTTCTACTTCTAATTTGAAGGCTATCACTAAATTTAACTACCTCTACATCATGAGACTTGACAAAGACATTACGGTAGACGAACTGTCTAATTACCTAAAAGAGAAAGAGTTCACTAATGTACTCTGTGATAAGATGGAATCTAAGCGTCCGGATATATATTCATCATTTAGAGTGGGCGTTCCGGTACAGGATATTAACAAACTTAAACAGCCTGACATTTGGCCAGTGGGTGCTGATGTCAATACTTTTTTTTGGAAAATGAGAAGGCGGAGAGAGGCAACATAGATGATGTTAAAGGAAATCTGTTCTCCATTTATTACCAAAACACTCAATGTATCACCACTTCGTTAAACAGTTTAAATGCAGAATTATCGCTTTTAGCGAATTGTAAATTTGTTTTCATTACTGAACATTGGCTTTACTCGGAGGCATTGAACCTCTTGAAACTTGTTGGTTTCGAACTAGTTGCCAGTTATTGTCGCAAAAGTGCTATCCGTGGAGGCCATGGAGGATCTGCAATCTACACTTCCACCGATTTGCCAGCAGCCTCTAACGTGGAAATTAACAACCTGGCCGAGGATTCCATCTTTGAGTGCTGTGGGGTAAATGTATCTTGTCGCGGGTCTCGCTATTTATTAGTATGCTTCTACAGACCTCCATCAACGAATTTTCGTGAGTTTTGCGTGAATTTCGATCTACTGCTCTCAACGGCCTTCAATTCTGGCCTAACGTGCATAATAGCTGGTGACTTTAATGTGGATTTTTTAGTGGACGAACATAAATGTAAAGATATTAGAAACATCCTGCAATCGTACGGTGCAAAAGTTTTGGTTTACGAACCTATAAGAATGTCCAAAACGACACAAACGTGTCTGGATAACATCATCATTTTAGACGGGAACAAAAGAAAGTTTGATGTCGTGGACGTGCCCACTTTCCCTACGGGATTCTCAGATCATAAAGCTATTACCGTAAAATTCAAATTTGTGGACAGTCAGTCGGACAGGCGCCGCTTTAAAAAATCACGTGTGTTTTCTGCATCCGCCGTGCAAGAATTTGAATCAGCCATTGCCAATGAATCTTGGGTGGATGTTTACTGTACGTGCTATGATACCAACGAAAAGTTTCTAATATTTCTGAACATTTTCTTAAGATAGTTTAATGCTTATTTTCCGGTTAAAACTGTTCCTGTGGCTGGCCGGTCCTCCTATCTTCCGCACGAGTTAGTGTTTGAAAAATACAGTGTCAGCACTACAAGTTATATCTCTCTATAATAATGAATACAAGGATACTTTCACTTTCTATAAAAAAACATTTGATGATGCTATAAATCTCTATAAATGTAACAAATTTAAACAAAGATTACTAAACTCATCAAATTTTAGTAGAGATATGTGGCAAATCATTAATTCAAATATTGGCAGATCTAAGAGCTCTGAGCCTCCTGTGTCGGGGGACGTGGCGGTGTTGGCTAATCAGTTTAATGAACTCTTTACCGCTAGTGATGATTTGAACTTCACTAGTGATGTGAATATTAACATAACTCAAAATTCGCATACCTTTTATTTTTTCCCCACGGATACTGAGGAGCTACTTTCATTAATTAACTCAGTGAGGCCCCGCCACGCCTCCGGCATAGATGGAATTCCTACATTCTTTTTGAAAACATGCACAGGTAGTTATATAGAACCTCTTTGTCATATTATAAACCACTCGTTTGAGACGGGATGTTTCCCGGAATGCCTTAAGCATGCAATTGTAACTCCCCTACACAAGAAAGGTGAACCTAATGATCTTCATAATTACAGGCCCATAAGTCTTTTGACAGGCTTTTCGAAATTCTTTGAGAAAGTCGCTTATAAATGTCTACAATTTCTTAATTAAATTCAACTTTATAAGTAAATTTCAGCATGGTTTTCTTAAAGGTAAAAACACTGAATCCGCCTTGTTTGACTTTACTAATGCAGTTTTATCCGGCTTAGAAAATAATAATATCCCATGTGGCATTCTGCTCAATCTGTCAGAGGCTTTCGACAGCGTGGATCACCAGCGAATGATTCGGAAGCTAGAGTGTTATGGAGTGAGAGGTAGTGCCCTTGCCTGGTTTACGTCCTACCTTTCGAATAGAATACAGTCTGTCCGTTTGCGGGCTGGTGATGGTGTTGTACAGTCCGGTGGGGTTCGGTTGGAGAGGGAGATCCCGCAGGGTAGCATTCTGGGGCCGCTGCTTTTCATCCTATATTTCAATGATGTCTATGCTTTCGGATGCCTGGACAGAGACAACCACTACCTTACTATTAATTACGCCGATGACACCTCCTTTCTTGTGTTGGGCGAGACTTTGAACGCTTTTACTGAGAACTGTGGTGTTTACTTAGCTCTACTCGGCGAATGGCTTAAGAGCAATCATTTAACTATTAACCACTAAAAAACACATATCATACTTTTTAAGACTAAAACTCAGACCTATCCATCACATATTGTCATAAATAACCATACCTACTGCGTGCGGGCTGTGGCTCGTCTGCTGGGTCTCGCTGTTGATGAGTACTTGAAATGGAACTCACATATTGACAAGGTATGTAACAAACTAAGTAAATGTATTTTCGCTATGCGTCGAATGAGGGATCTGGTGGACGAGTCAGTGCTGCGTGTTATTTATTATAGCTATTGCTACTCTAGTATGAGGTATGGCATCATTATTTGGGGTGGCGGTAATGGTTTACCAAGAGCTTTTGTAATGCAGAAAAAGATATGTTGCGTCTAAAATATAACGAGTCCTGCACAGGTCTTTTTAAGCGGTGTCGATTTTTAACAGTCTTTGCGTTATATATTTTTGAGGTTCTTACTTTTCTGTTTAAAAATAAGCATTTATTTCAGGAACATGCTTTTACTCATGAACATTATACTCGCTATAGATCTGACTATTGCTACCCAAAACACCATGTATCCCTTACTGAAAATAATCTTTCCTATACATGTGTAAAATTGTTTAGTGCACTTCCCACTGAGCTAAAAGCTCTTACCTCTTTAGGTTCATTCAGGACTAAGCTTTTTAATTTTCTTTGCGATTTGGAACCGTATAATCTGGACGATTTCTTAAAGTGTTAAACCGCACTTGTCTTGCGGCTTTTCCAATTTTTTTTCTTTTTTTCTTTGTTTGGCTGACGTTTGACTTTTGTAAGTACCGCAATGTATTTCATAATCTTAATAAAAATTATATTTATTATTATTATTATTATAAATCTCTTTGAGTTGTATCGAACGCACCCGGTCCTGTGAGACACAACTGACGAGTTTTATTACTCCAATATGAAAAAAAAGGATGCATGGTCTGAAATATCAGCGGAAATGGAAACTCCTGTGCCTGACGTTATTAAAAAAAATGAAGAGCCTAATGGCATCATTTCGTATTTTTAGTCCTTTTTACTTTTCGCAAAAACAAAAACCACAATGCAACTATTCGCGACGAACGCTAAACGCTAGACAACTAGTGTATAGTGTAACTATTGAACACGTCCACATGTCAACGTTTCCAGACATTCGTGGTTTGCATTTTCCTTTGATCTTTTTATTTTTACCGACAACAAGTGGATGTCTATACATGAGTAACAAATCCTCGAGAATGCAAACGAGTGTGAACGAATGGTAACATTTGTCAGGTGTATTCCCGGCTTAGAACGCTTATGTGCTGTGTGCGCAGCTTTCTGAGTTGGGAGTTGGGACAACATGGGGGGCGCCATTGTGACACCATTTAGTTACTTAGTTTTATGTGATGTTTTCACTGTGTTAACGTGGTTGATTGGTTAACTTGATGTATACATTTTTGTTTGTTTATATGAGATTTGAGGTTATTGTTTACATGCTTGTAAAGTCTCGTGTTAGATGTTTTGGGTAATATTTTCTCCACTTTTTATTTTAGACATACATACATACTCTGTTTTCATGATGTTTAATTTAGAAGTTTGTATTACATATTGTATTGAATATAAGTAGCTTGAATGGATTAGACTTATTTCTCACCTTGTGTTATTGTTACAATAAAGAAGTGCTTTCTGAAATCATGCAACAGTAAATGAGTACATTTTGTAGCTCCTTTGTAGGTGTTCTAAGATTTTCTTGTCTTGAATATTGTCTGTATGTTGTTGAACTTAGCTAAATTTAACGTACCATTATGTGATCACTTATCGTAAGTTTCAATTTAGGCCAACGGATATCAAAATTAATTGTTACACAACATGAAACATACACTACGGAGGTTTTGAAATGAAGCAAAAGGAAGATCTAATGACAGACAGATAAGCAAATAAAAAGAAACGTCAGAAAAGAGAGTAGAGAATAAGCGAAAAGACATCTGAAAAAAAGTGAAGGAGAGCAGATACTTTACTGAAAGAGCAATATGTGAACTATATAGATAATACTGAAGAAAGTTAACAAAAATAATAAAATATAAATAGGTTTAAAGTATTGGTAACGGAAGGGAAAAGAAAAAGAAGCGTATGTGAACGGAAGAAGAAACGCAGGTGAAAAATACTGCGAAAAGATGATTTCCTGCACACATACACAAATATTTTAGTATCCTATAAATCTTTTAGCATAAATCTAGGAAAATTAATTGTCTTTATTTATTTTAAACTTACAATTACATTACAAACACTGCAATATGTATATGAATAATAATAATTGCTACTGCGATTACGCACTATTTATTTACCGTTTATTATGACGCTGTGAACTATTTGATTTAGTATTTTATTGTGTCCATATACAAGGCCACTCATAGAAGTCATATAATTGCATATTATTAGTATAACTGCTTTTTTTATGTATCTAAGTAAATACATTTTCAAAAACTCGCTGTAATCCCCACCGTAATGGTGTACAATGGCGACTTTCAAATGATGAGCACTTTTTGTAACCTATTAACATTCAATATCCCTCTATATCTATGAAATAAATGCATCATTACTGCACATGTGCCCGAAAATGGTTGGATAAATGAATTAATTCATTGAAAAACCTTAAATCTTGTTGTGTCGATTATCACAAAGATGTGACTGCAGACCTGTTTGAAAGTTAGTTTATCAATGAACTGCTGTCTTCTTTGCTTTCGGCAAGCGTTATTGTAATGGACACGCCAGCGTATTAAAATATCAAATAAACCTATTACAAAGTTAGAAATTTCGACATTTCTGGAACAAAATTAATTATATTTTGAAGAAAGTCACACAAATACATAAATAACTTTTAGAAGTTTTACAGGCAAAATCTTTCTCAAACTAATATTATATTGACAATATCGCTTGCTGAAAGAAATACAATGTTACGGCTACTTCCCTATTATTGTATTCTCAATTCTATTGAACTGATTTGTAGTCAGTTTACGTTCGACGACGAAATAACGTTAGCCCAACATTATATATATATAATATATTTTTTTCGAATATTACTTTAATGGTTTATTTCTTTCGTTTTGGTGGTAACGGTTTTTAATTTTGAACGAGTATGTTTTCTTTATAATGCAAGTATTAGTAATAATCAGTAGTAAATCTTATTTTTAAACAATAAATTCTGGCAGTTTCCAAATTTATCACTGACTGAATTAATGCACTACCTTATATTCTTTTGTAAGGATTATATAAAATAGTTCTATATAATACATTTATTTAATGTACACATGACGTGGCATTATATTCCAAATTAAATCGGTCAATATGTTTGGTTTCAATTTTTGTACAGTATATTATTTTGTATTCACTATTATGAAATGAATAATGACATTTATAAATTAATTAGCCACCATTGATATAATACATGAAAATTAATTATAGTTTTATTTCTCTCTCCACAATAGGGAATACAAAAATTAACGAAATTGTATCATGTGATAACAGTAATGGCACTTTACTGTCAACCTACGCTGAAATTGGATTAAAATTTTTCAAATTTCTAATTAAATACGAAATCGGAGAAGGAATTAAAACAAAAGATTACGAAGCGGTATTTAATGAAAGTTTACAAATATACGCATGACAGTTTCGTAACTTCTTCGGCTTTAAAATCAGACTCTACAGCTTCCTCCTTCTCCACCTTTTTCTTGTTTCTTTCCCTCATTCCCGAGTTGTTTCAAAGTTCAATCAATTCACGTATCAAAGAACAAGATTTCAATTATATCACACAAAGGAAACCGTTGTAGTTGTATAATTAAAAAAAAGGGATACGCTCGAAGTTAATTGGTTGACGAAGGATAAAGTTTAGGGATATTAACGAGCATTCTAGAAAAATTCATGACAAGAAGGGATTAGGGACGTTAGTTTTTTTTTAAGATTTGGCCAATGTATAATAGTACCTTTGCTTTATGTGATGGGGCAGTCTTGAATATTGCTGTCACTTTTATTTCATTTTCGCAGATCGATTGTTCGAAGGAATGTCATTAAAATTTTGTAACAACCTGCCGTTGCGCCTATCAAAAACGAATATTTGTTATAATTTATTCTGAAGTATCAGTAACCACAAGCGTTTTTATGCATATCGCACAAGCAACACTTTCATAACTTTGAAATACCAATTATTTGCATTCATTTTTGAAGACATTTTGAATTAACAAAAATTCTCTCCAGTCTTCATTATGATACGTACCTACTAGTACATATTATATGTCATGAACTGTTGTTGTGTGACCACCAAATAGTTTAGTAACCATCTACCTCCACACATACTAGAGCCAATATCTCGGCACCAGATAAATTTTGCACAATATATTCAGTACTTATTGTATATTTAAAATTGGCACTTAAGCTATTAATTTCTATAATGTTACTTACTGTAAATGTATTATAACTTTATTAAAAAATATATAATATATTGTTAACTGCATGCAAAACCGTGCTGACAAATTAATAAGATAGGGGAGAAGGGTACTAGGTGAGACAGGGTACTAAGTAAGACAAGCTATGAAATTTTGAATATCTCGCCATTAAAGCATGCGCATTATAGTGGTCGTGGATCATTGGTTCATCTTTCTATATTATTCAAAAAGTAGCTGACCAAAAAGTTTTTGAGGATAAAAATTATTATTCAAAAAGTTTTTGTGAAAGCTGACCAAAAATTATGGCTTATACAACATATGTTTGTTAGTAACGATTTCTTAACCAGTGGCGGAGATAAAGATGGAATAGTTATTTAAGTTTAGTGTATAAGAAGTACTAGGTGAGACAAAACTGACGGTGCTAACTGAGACTGTCTCACTTAGTACCTACCTTACTTCTGTTTAATGTTAGTTTCATTTAATAATGTTTAATTTTAACTTAGAGGCAAATTTCACCGAGGTTGAATGTTTTAATTTCAGATGCCAAGACCACCAAAGGAGAGAAAAATAGGAAATGCTTCTTCCGAAACAATGTGTGAGGCTGCTAATTTGATTTTACATGAACATACATAGCATAAGAGAAGCAGATTTTGTAAAGAATGTGAAATTTAAGACACTTTGCAGATATGTGAAGAAAAGACGAGATAATGCTGATTGTAAAATGACACCAAATTATGGACACAGATTTATTTTTAAGCCCGAAGAAGAACAAATCTTGGCAGAGTATCTTATAAAGTGTAGTAAACTGGCGTACGGTTTAACTATTACCAATACAAAAAAAACTGGCTTATAAAGTAGCCGTTGGGAATAGATTCGGGGTTCCTGATTCTTGGAAAAGAAATGGAGTGGCAGGTGAAAAGTAGACGACTCCTTTGTATTCCCAATCATAGATGATGAATCCGTCGTATCTTTGAGCGACATAGCAAGGAATCACTTAGCGCCAGTCGATATTACCTAAATTTGGTTTTAAATTCAATTCCTTGCAAGTCCGTTAGATTCCAGTGTATTATTATTCAGTAGAAGACTGACTATTTTGATTTTTTAAATAAATACCCAATTAAATTACGTGCAGCGCCGTAGCTGATAAGGGTGTAGTGGGTGGTTTTCACGCAGGCGTCTTCATTAAGGAGCTCATTTATGCATAGAAAAAAACAATTACAATAAATACGTTAGGCACGGGGGCAGATACGCGTTACGTGAAAATTTTTTGCTTGAAGTTCCAAATACTTATTACTTCAGAGAGACTGCTTAGTTTACTCCGACAAAACCAATGCAATTTTTGGCTTTTGTTATACATTGTTTTGCTCTTCTGATATACCTAGCTCTTACTAGTAAAATTATTATTATTATTATTATTATTATCATTTATTATATACCATTGGTGTTTGTCTACATATACATATATAACTACACAATACATCAATACATATACACATAGTACTACACTTATATTAAAATAATGTATAACCAGAGGACCTGAGGGCCCCCCAAACAAAACCGCAGAAAAGCGCCACACTGGATGGATGAAAAATATGTGGATAATATAAATTTACAAAGTAAAGAAAGAGAAAAGAAAAACAAAACTACGTCATAGATATGATATAGCAAAGAATTCTTCAAGGGAATATAAACAATGCTCATTTAAATACCTTTTTAAACGTACCTTAAAAGTAGTTGTGGCAGATTCTTTCAGATCACTAGGTAACGCATTATATATTCTTATGCCGACAGAAATGTGAGAATTATAATACTTCGCAGACCTCGCCAGATCGGAGCGTATATATTGTGGATTTCGAGAATGGTAATCGTGAAAATCCGAATTGGTCAGAAATTTGTCTCTGTTCTGATGAACGTATAGTGATACTGTTTGAACATAAAGATTGTAAACCGTTGGAATGCCCATTCTTTTAAAATATACTCTACACGATTCTCTAGGTGTTATATTATTTATAATTCGTATTGCTTTCTTTTGTAATAAAAGTATTTGCTTTGCATTTACATCAGCACCCCAAAAAAGTAAGCCATACCTCAAATGAGAATTAAAATAGGCAAAATACAACATTTTCAGCGTGTTCATATGATTGCACATTTTTTTGATATTTATTAACACATATATTGCTGAATTCAGTTTAGAAGTGACTTTATCTAAATGTGCGCGCCAATCCAAGGACGAATCAACTGTCAAACCCAGTAAATTACAGCTCGATACGTTGGAGATCTGAGTAGTATTTGCAACTGTATTTATTTCATCTTTTTGTTGAAACAACAGCAACTTTGTTTTTGAACAATTGTTGGAAAACCATGCTTTCAGCTCTCCCAGAACGATATGACAATTTTCGAGGAGCTCACTTTGCGTTGAACCTGTCACAATCAGATTAGTGTCGTCCGCATAAAAAATTGTCTTACCTGTAACATGTAAAGGTAGGTCATTTATGAAAATAGTGAACAAAAGTGGTCCTAAAATGGAACCTTGTGGTACACCAATGGAACCACTGTCGGTGATTGTGGATTGGTAATTTTTAAGTGCGCCATTTTGACTTCTATAACGTATCTCAGTACATTGTGAGCGTCCATTCAAGTATGTACTAAACATGTCTAGTGCTGATCCTCTAACACCGTAGGAAAACAGTTTATTTTTTAAGATATCGTGATCAACCATATGCTTTTGACAAATCGCATGCTATGCATGCGACCTTTTTCCGTTGATTTAAATTAAAAAGAACAGTATTTATGATTTCGCTAAGAGCTGTAGTAGTAGATTTATTCTTTAAGTAGCCATGCTGATTTGGGAGTAATGCCTTATTATAAGATAAGAACTGAAAAATGGATACAGTGATTGGATCCATTCTTCAATTAATTTAAAACGTCATGAAACATAATACATAATAATTTAAGTGATGTTAATGAATTTGCAACTAGAAAAGGTATAAAGCTAATATTAAACAAATTCCAAATTTTTAACGCAAGACGAATTGAAAGAAAGCAGGGATGACAATAAATTTTTTGGAAATTATAATTATAGAAACTATAATTTGACTTACCAACTTAAATGACACTATGGTATAATTATATAACACTATTAATTTTCACGCTATTTTACGTTAATTAAAACAAATTTTAACTTTATCACCCTTACACCTTCACCATCATCGTAACCACACCGCACCTAAAATCTAACTGCTTTTTGCATTGCTGTACACTAACAATGGTATAGGGTGACGCATCAACAAAAAAAGTTTGAAATCGTTTCTGTGATATACTGGAACTCGATTTAATGTAAACATCAAAAATATAGTTTGAATAAGTTTAAATAACCAGAATATAACTCTATTATTATATAATAATAATAACGAGTCTTTATTTTTGAAAATTCCATAAAAGTGAAGACATATTTATTACTTAATATGTAATACGCTTGAAGGGCATACCCCATAGCTCAACATAAATAATTTGCACGGATTAAATTCAAAATTAGAATTAATGATCCATTTAGCCACATGTAGTGTTTGTTTAATGTAAAAACGAATTAAAAATTTTTGGATATAACACTGTTTTCAAGCAATTAAACAAAGGAAATATTTTTAGAAATGTTTTGTAGAAATAATAATTTGACCTACCTTAGATCACTCTTTGGTATGATGTAACACTGCACTAATTTTCACACAGTTTTAAGTTAATTAAAAAAATGTTGATTTTTATCACTTTTACAATTTATATTAAATTAAATGAATATCGAAAGCATCTTCGCCACATCCCGTCTAAAATCCAACTGCTTTGTGCATAGGTTTAAACTAATAATGTTAGGGGCAACGTATTAGCAAAAAAAAGTTTACATCCGTTTTTGTGACATACTGGAACTCCATTTAATGTAAACAGAAATACAGTTTCAAGGAGTTTAAATGAGGAGAATTTAACTCTATTATTAAAAAGTTCAAATATGAATATAACTTCTCTAAGTTGTAGAAGTGTTTAATATGAGAAATAATTTAATATTTGACATTATACAAGGTCACTCAAAGAGCATAATCGCGGTGGGTTTTTTCTTATGGAATAAGACGTTTCATTTTATTTTTAAAAACTCCATAAAAGCCATTTTTTAATTAAATTAATTAGAAATTATGATAAATAGTGTTTAGTTGGTAATAGCTGTCATTTAAAAAAATCAATCAGTTCTCTACGTTTGCACGCATTTTTGAGACAAACAAGCGGCAAGTACATATATTAATGGTTTGTTCTTAAAGGAAAACCACGGGCACGATAATTATTTTAGGCGCAGTGAGTCTTATAAAAAAATAATAATGTCCAATTATATACATTTGCGCTTAGATAGAGATTGACATTGTTTTTGTCACAGCAATAGAATAAATAAAACATCACCATAAATACGAAATATTTGTTTAATAAGTTCATTATTAGCAAAATTATACAATTGTAATTAATTTTAATTTACCTTAATATCTTTAATTTTGTATTTTATATGTTTTTAAATATAATTAAGAATATCATTTACCTGCCTTATTTACTACATGTGTTCTATTGGTATGATATGAGGTATACTTAATAAAATATATACATACTGTAAAGGGCGCATTTTTTATTATTGGGCGCAGTAAATTCATATCTTTGCTGCGGGCCTGATTACGTGTCTCACTTAACACCTGTTGATGTCTCCGTTAGTACCCTCAGAGTACCAAGTGAGACAATTTGCTATGTAATATAAAAATGTAATTTTCAAGCAAAACATATTTTTTGTTACCTCTTATTTTAACAACTTTACAGAGCTCAAACATATACTATTCTATGATAGTAAATTCAAATTTATATCTAAACAACGGTAAAATTTCTGTAAGAAATACTAAAAATCGTCTTACTTAGTACCTCTCTCCCCTATTTCATATTTTTACTTAAAGTGAAATTATTAATTTCTGGGGATTCTAAAACCAATTTTAAAATCAGTAAAAGCATTTTTTAAGGCGTGCATATTTTTAGATGCATGCTGTTGTTCTAATTAAATAACTTTTTCTTAGGCTGTGCTAATGCAATTTTTACCACCTACGTAAAGACACAATAATATTACATAAATTTACGCATTTTTGGTCTACGTAAAATTTTTGGTTTATTTACTTTATTTACTGATTGTTTCAGGTAATAGCAGCTGTTCAGAAGGTTCTGCTGTGTTGCTAAATAAACATTTAGTTTCGATCAATACTTCACATTTTTTGAGTTTTTAAACAATTTTCTTTTATTTCTTGATAGTTCTACGTTTACTTAAAAACCACAGTATACATAAATATGTCCATACCTGTGTCGAATTTGAAACATTATAAATCCATATTGAGAATTGCCCTGTTCTTAACAAATACACCTTAAAAAACACTTATTAAACAAGTTACACTTGTTTGTAGGTTTGATAAATGGTGTAGGTATGGCTTAGAACTACACCCCATACTTGCACAGGGACAAAACATGTTCCATAAAAGAGATATTAGCAAAACTCAGTATTATAAATAATAAGCTACTAAGTAGGTGTATATAATTATCTGGCATTTTAAAATGTCTAGCCCAAATAAAAGTGGATTCTTCAAACTCATATATATCAAATCTATTATTGCTATTTCGGTTACGTAATAATATAACTAAAGAAATAAAAATCTGAATATAATGTATTCAACAATAAAGCTTAATGCACTCCTCGTAGGCTACTAAGTATAGTAAATAAAATAATAAGAGCAAATACCGTGAAAAATACTAATTACGAGGTAAATTCGAGGAACTCTCAGAATACTGTGTCATGTGTATATATAGGACAGGAATTTAAAAGTCTATATGACTATTTGAATTGAAGAAATATAGTACTTATTTTTCAGAAATGACATGTTATCAAATTATACCCAACCACTAGAAATATATTTTTGTACTGAAGTGAGAAATCTAATATTAATCCAAAGCTTTGCATTTTAAAAATCAATCTCAAGAGTTCGCGAATTCTTTAATCTGCAGCCGATGTAGAAATGTAAGGTACGAATGCATATCGACATAGTAATAAATAAAACCTATATAAATACAGGAAAAAACAAACCAACACCAAGAATCTCTTCTTTTATAACGACATAACATTATTTTTCATTAAACAACTAAAAAATTATATTATCGGGAATTTAAAACCTCTTCAAAATTTTATTCACGTGCAAATTAATATATTTAAATATATGTAGTCTGCGCGATAAGGTTGCACATCTTGAGGTATTCCTGAGCTTTGTTACTCTTCCTGATATACTTTGCATATCTGAGCACTGTCTCACATTGGACGAGTTTCCTAACGTGTACATAAATCACTACAAACTTATTAGCTTTTATTCTCGTACTGATTTAAAAGCGGGAGGTGTAGTAATTCTGGTTCGAAATGATATGATGCAGGCGCTTTTCGTTGTATAGTAGACACGGTTGAGCAGGATTTTGAGTACGCTTGTGCTGACATGACTATAGGTAATGGTAGATTCATTATTGTTTGCTTATACAGATCGCCGTCTGCGGATCTGAATGTTTTTTTTGTGATAAGTTGTTTGATTTGCTTGATGAAACACACCGCTATTGTCTCTGAGGACTGGTGTCAGCTTGTTGCTTCTGATGTGAATGACTTCGATGTATTTTACAGTGTTCTTTTGCATCATTTTAATTTTTCTTTTCCAGCGATAAAGTGTAAAAGTAAAACGTCTACAAAGCGTATGATAGAATGGTGTACTCCCGACCTGGCACATCTGGCAGAAAATCTTCGAGATTTGTATAACGTGGACAAGGCAAATAAAAATCCAATCACTTTGAATGCATATAAAATACAAAAGGAAGCTTGTAAGTCTCTAGTGGTCAAGACTAAAAGAACATTCTACGACAACAAAATAGGAAATCCGAAAAATAAAGGTAAAACAGCTTGGAATGTTATTAAAAAAATAACAAAGCCCTCCCATAACCAGGTAGAATATATAACTCTAGGTGATACAACCGGCAATGATATATCAAATCCGCAGGAAGTTTATGGGATGTTCGCCGAGTCGTTTTATAAATTTAACAAACTTGTTCCGAAGGTTACAGCATCTATTCCGGCAGACACGGATGGGAGCCTCTATCTTGTTCCTACGGGTCCCTTTGAGGTTGAGCATTTATTGCTGGAGGTCTCTAACAAATACTCTGCTGGTGTTGATGATATGCCTTGTTTTATATTTCAGTATATCTCCCCATATTTAGCATCACCTTTAGCAAATGTTATAAATGCATGCCTATCAACAGGTAATTTAAACTTAAAGGTCAGCAAGGTGATTCCATTTCAGAAAACGGGCAGTGAACTTGAAGTCACAAATTATAGACCCATTGCTATTCCTTGCGTAATTATGAAGATTTTTAAAAAAAGTCATAAATACGCGACTCTCTAACTATCTTCTGAGCATGAATATAATTACAAATAAGCACTTTTTAGTTTATTCGCGGTAAATCGACATCTCACGCTATTTATGACAGCCTAACTGAAGTCTACAATAAAATTGACACGGGAACTACCGTACTTCAGTTATTCTTCGATCTCTAGAGAGCCTTTGATACCATAGATTATGAAATCCTATTAGCAAAGATGTGGGCTTACGGAATACGCAGCATTTCCTATAACTTATTTAAATCTTACTTGACAAATCGAAGCTCACGTATTGCGCATGTTAAGAAACAATGTTATTCTGCAACGGTCAACATTAGCTGTGGTATGCCACAAGCCACAAGGTTCAATTCTTGCTCCTACGCTATACAATATTTATGTCAATGATTTGCATCATCATATATTATTGCCTTCCTGTCTGTTGTTGCAGTATGCCGATGACACCAGCTGCGTAGTTTCTGGCTCTTCCGTAGATCAGGTCCCGGAACGCGCTGGTTGTGTTGTGTCTTCCTTGGATGCATGACCTGACATTAACAACTCATTCTTAATAAGAACAGAACCGGTCTAATTTATTTCCGAGCTGGAACAATGGGAAATAGCTGTCCATATATTAAATGCAACGGAAAGTCAATTGTCGAAAACGACTACATCAAGTTTTTGGGATTAATTGTAAAGCACAACCTTAAATTTGAGTAGCATTGCTCTATGCTCGAAAAACACTGTGCTCGGCGTCGGTATAACAACTATGCGTCTGTTTTATTTCTCCTATGTTGAATCCCGATTGCCATATGCTGTCATTTTTTGAGGCTCGTTGTGTTGTACAGGAAAGCTATTTGTTCTTCAGAAAAGAAGTTTTAGATGTATGGTGGGGGCGTCGTCTGAAGACTCTTAAATATTCTACCCCTATGGTCTCTCTACTTATATGAATTGCTTATATTTTGCAAATATAACGAGGAGAATTTTTGTAAGAATGGAGACATATATAGTAATATGACAACACGAGGACGCGATAATTTACGCTATCCCCTCCGCAAAACTGAACCAAAGAGATGTAGTATCAGAATACGCATGACAGATGTTCACTCACAAATCCGCTACTGGGTTGGTTTGCACATGTATGTAACTCTGTTTATATATATGAGTTCACAGATTTGAAAAATATTGTCAGTCAGTGAAACAAAGATGAACTTCTGACGAAAATGAACGCATTACTTATTATCAAAAAAATTCAATTGGTACCACCTTTAAAAAAATATAATTGTAAATATAATTTTCATAAATTAATGATTCAATAAACTTCAAATTTCTTATTAAATAATTTGAAGTTAGATTAGTTGTTTCTTTTAACTAGTGCCGTAACGGGTTATAGTTTAATATGGGAAAACTAACAGTGAGTGATGCCCTAACTTAGGACTATATTCTAACCAATTATACATTAAACCGACGTGAATTCTCTGAGAGTAACTTTGCCTTTACAAATATCACATAATACGGGATGGCGAATGACGTTCCAGAGACAGCAAAAGCTCTAAAGCGGGCAATCCCATATTCGCCAACTTTCCGACAGATGTCGTCCTTTTAATCCCACCTCCCCTCTTGCCGCCGTATCGGCGAACACTCCCAATTTAATTGGAATTAATGCAATTTAACTCTTCTGAGTTATTAAACGGTTTAAAGCGAAATTGTTGTTAAAATGTTAAAAATGCAAATTAGAAATTCGGTTTCCAACGGAATACACGCCGAAATGCCGAGAAACAATGTTAATTTCCAAATTGAGTCAGGGAGTCTTGCTTGCACGTAATGAAAGGGAGACACATGGGACCAATATAGCGTACAAACTAAAAGAGAATAGTATGGCAATTAGAGTTGGAAATACATGGCAAAAGGGAGTGCTAAAGTACTTATATATTTTCAATATGAATCCATACACCTTAATTTTATAATAAGTAATACAATCCTCAACACAGAAAATACTGGCGCGGGCGTTTAGTGCATTTCTCAAATGTATGTACTTACATATAATATGTGCAATTAGCTAAAAATAAATGTATATGGTAAGCTTTTAATCCGATGATATGTAAAAGTAAATTGCTGTTAGTTCAAACCGTTAGTAAAGATATTTTGAGATATACATACATATACAGGGTGCCCGGATATCGTAGGGACAGCATGGGTAGCTTTTTTATTTGAAGACATACAGAGACATATGTGGAGAAAAAATCTCCTTTTAAAAGAGCCACAAAAATTGCACGGTTCCATTTTAAAATTTTAAGGTTAGGTGAGATTACTAAAAATTTGCGCAAAAGAAATTTGGTTTATTAAGCGTCAATAAAAGTATTTAGATTACAATTTGAATTGCTTCAAACCGCATCTCAATATCTCAAGTAACAAAAAAGTTACGGTAAATAAAATAAATTCGGAGATTTCAGTTTTTCTTCAATATTAAACAAATGAACCATGACAAGTAAAATTTGAAAATGGATTCTTAGTGAGCTTTTGAATCTACACCGTTTTGCTAATTTACCCGTCTCTCTATGTCTTCAAATAAAAAAGTTACCCATGTTGTCCCTACGAAATCCGGGCATCCTGTATACTGAAATATATTAATTTGCATTTGATTAGATTACAGAAAAGTTTGTATACGTTTAATTCAGTTTAAAAACGGAAGGAATATATTAAATTGTTAGGTGTTATGCGTATCATATTTTTCAAATCAAATGCGAATTTCTCAACCAAAATTTTCTATTTAGTAGATAAAGTTTCGCTTTCAAGCGAATTTCATTTTTCTAAAAAGAATTACTGCTTTGATAAATTTCTCCATAGTAATTCAATTCTCTTCAAAGCAAAGTCTTTATTTATTAGATATACATATGTATGTACATCCGGCGCTCAAAAATTCGCATTTAATTTGATAAAGCTGGTACATATAATGTGACAACTGTATGTAAATTTTCGCAAATTCCACACATGTTGAACTCGTCAACATGGTTTATGGAATTGACAATTAACAACTACTGAAAATTAACAACAGCGTGGCTACAGCAACTAATTCTATAATTTAATTGTATTTCACTCTATGCAATTAACTGAATTAAACGGCACTATTTTCAAACTATTTTTGGTGAAATTGAACATTACCATACGTATAAATGGCTGCGCATTATTGCCTTCAATAACAATATTACTGTCTTGTTCTGTTATATACTTTTATAGTACCTGCAAATATTGAACGCGTTAACTCTAAAGATTTATTTGTACTGGTCTATCAAACAAAGGATTAGTTAACTATATCTGTGATATCGTAATTTATAGCTATACTTGTACTAAAGTAAGCAAGTAAACAGCACTGATTATAAAGAGCCTCATTGCCGATCGATACTCTAACAAACATTTACTGGACTATAAACTTCGTAAGCAGATATGTTAAAAGGTTACAATATAACCGATATCTACATATCTCACTTCGATCAACGTTGAAATAATAAATATGAAACTAAAGCACATTAACTTTAAAATGCAAAGTAGGGCGCATTTTCAAAATTATTAAACCAAGTATAAATTAATTATGTGTCACAAAATTTGGTTTTAAAGCATTGCATGAATAAAAGGTACAGTGATGTGCTTTAGTACTGACTTACCCCTCGAGGGCAGTCGAGTCGGCTGTATATCGTCGTACATAAGGATTATATTTATAAAGTTTTATGGCACTTTGAGTCAGTACTAAAGCACGTCACTGTACGTCTTACATCGGCTCAGCGCTTAGGTCTGTGTTTTACAGTTATTCATAAACTATCTAACATGACAACAAATCTAAACAACAATTTCCGCACAATCAACACGCTGATTGAGATACTTATTTTTTTTAATTTTTTATCTACGGTGAGTGCATTTTTTTATGTGTGGTGGGTGCTTAGTTACAAATTGTGTAAATTGTGTTAAAATGGCTTTGTGACAGCATCATAACGCCTTTTTGTAATGCTGCGCTGTTAATCACACACCAACAGCGAATGGTAAGACGATCAGGATATCAACTCTCTGAAAAAAATGTTATCGTCCTTCCAGAAAATCGAAACCTGGCTATAGTCTATAGTCATCAATTCTTCAGCGCCGAGGATTTACTGAGCAATGCCATTCAACGTCTCGCAATAACACAATACTCGGACAAGCGCCTTAAAATCTTCTTCGAAGCCTCAGCAGATTAGATCACATACAAAACCCATAAACGCACAAGTGTATTTTTAGGCGTTAGAGCTTTGTTATTACGGAAAGCTTCCTCAGATTTTTGTAACTATAGACCAGAAGTTGATTGTAATATAAGTGCACTCCTAGAAAACAACCTCCTTCTTCACCATCTAAGCAATGAAATTTCCAAAAATATCTTCTCACCAAGCAGTTTTGTCAAAAAATGACAAGTCATCCAAATTTTGACTACAATTTGGGCTAGGCAATTTGTACTCAAAGAAAGTTACAGTCAAAACAGAACATACCCGATCAAAATCTTAAGTAAATACAATTGCCCTTTTTGTAATTTTAGATTTAACGAGAGCTTAGTCAGATGTAGCGGTAGCAGTAGTAGGTAACAGAAAGAGTAATATGTCACGTCTTTTCCTGTAGTTTCCCGAAAAAGTGTCGATACAAAACTAAAAAAAATGCCAAATCTACGTTCAGTGTGACGTATAGCTGTTTACAGATTTAGTACACTTTAAATTTACGTGGTGGATGCATAACGTACCTAATACATAATACTTTTAATTTTGCATTCTTTAGCTGTCTTTTAATTTTGAAAGCAATTTTTTTATTCCGCAAAAATCGGTTCATTTTATGCGTAAATGGTTAACAAGTCAAATTTGAGTTAAAAAGATACCCAATGGAAATTCGTAACTACACATTATAATTAATGCGAATACAATTTCAATTGAGTATACGTGTATAGTAAAATGAAAATTAGGAATCGGAAGTTGTTGTAGAATTTATGCAAAATTGTTAATGGATTGTTGGATCTCTGCAGATATGGATGCAACTATTTATTACAATAATTATCACTTGCACATTTGATTCTTCTTAAGAATACATAATGTGTTCGCGCATTTTTAATAATCCTTTGTACTTAATACAATCACAATAGTTTTGCAATAATTAGCCAGTAAGTTGTATCAGTATCAGATACTGTACACAATAGGGGTAATGTCATCAAATTATTCCCTTCAATAAACATGGTTCAGTTTTGCAAGCTATTATTATGTAAGTACATTACATTCTATGCACTTGAATAAATTTATATTTTCTTAGTAAGTTCTATTTACTATTTCCATATCTACCGAGCGTTGACGCCATATTTATTAGTATTTTTATCCGTTTTTCTAAACGGTACTTCAATTGATGAGATTCTCTACTTTGTGCTTCCTGGAACAATCTTGTTACCTATGACATTCTATATAGGCTGTCGGCATTATTGCCTCTGTTAATTTGTTCCTCTCTCAGTTACCTTGAGTTCGATAAAGGGATCATAGGTAGCACCAGAATTTTTCATATAACTAATACATCAAATTTGTAATGTTATTTTTTGTTTTGATGAATTCTCAGTTTTCCTCTTCTATACTTGAAAGCAAATTTTTTATTCCGCGAAAAAGGCTTACAAATAATGTGAATTGTTACTTAACGATTCTTCAATTCAGAGTTATGTACTTAAACTAATTTAATAGGTTTAATAGATACAACAAAGAATTCATTTAATGTTTACAAGTATCGAGCTTTGAGTTCCATCCACAGGAGAAAGCTGTTTACGACATCAACTTTAGAATTGCTAATTGTCGTTCACTTGAAGAGAGGATACAAACTTATAGAAATAGTTCTGATTATATTACAACCTTCCTACATGTGTATCAGAAATGTTGTCATAATTAAAACCATAGATAAAGTGTGCGAAGAAAGGAAGATATTTTGATGTTAGTTTAGTTAATTAATTTCACTATAAAACTTGTAGGTCAATAAAACAACAATTAATTAAATACCAATTTATTCCATCTTGAATATCCATATTTCAAAAAAACAAAAACCAAACTCTAAATATTCCTTGTCTAGTGGAAGCTAAGGAGAAATACAATTAATATATTTATTTTGTGACCTTTATGTACTTATCTTTCAATTCATTGGTATCCATTGGTGCTGTTGGGATCCCATAAAATTGAGATTTGAATATCCGAATTTAAATTCAAATCCGGATTCTAGAATTTGGATGCGCTATCCTGATTTCAGATTTGGATTACCTATACGGTTTTTTTTATTTTCTAGATCTGGACTTTATTTATTATTCGTCTGACAGAAATTTGACTCTTTGAAAAACTTGTATCTTCGTCTTTAACTACCCATGAAGTTCTTGTTTGTTGCAGCAATTCAATTGTTCAAGCAATTCAATTGGTAAATTTAATTTTCATTTTTGCTGGCGTTAAGTCCAAATACACTGTACTCCGTTTTATAATAGAATTATCAAAATTTTATGTTCACGTGTTTCCACAAGAAACCTCAAATACTATCCAAAGCAAAAGCATGTATTGTCCAAAAATAAAATTTTTTAATAATCTATAGTTTCAATACAAAAAGTAAATTAAAATAGTTCTTGTCTCGCGATAATAGAAACACTAAAATTTAATTTACTTTAATAAAAATCATCCATCATGCTTTCCTTTGCATACATAATTCTTTGGAGATTAAATTTCGTTGTTCTTTGTAATGGTAAATTTTTGTAAAGCAACAATTTGAATGCCTTTTTCTAATTCATCTAAATTTGGAAACGCTGTAC
The DNA here is from genome assembly GCA_023690525.1 of Holotrichia oblita. NCBI lineage: Eukaryota > Metazoa > Arthropoda > Insecta > Coleoptera > Scarabaeidae > Holotrichia > Holotrichia oblita. Next base: position 102,087,468 of record CM043016.1, on the reverse strand, counting down.
TCTTGTACATACATCTTCACTATCATACAGTGCCAAAAGTTGTCCAATGGTGTAACGTTCGGTGATCTTGCAGGTCATCTGCTTTCACAGCAGTACCCGTTCTACTTGTCATTAAATCGCATTCATAAAACGTGATGAACAATCGACGCACTGGAACTAAAGTCTACGTCTTTGCTTATAAGAAAGGTTACCTATACACATTCGTTTGTTCAAATATAATATTTAAAATTTTATTATATAACCGCATTCAAATTATCTCTGAAGACATAGGTTTTGAGCCATATACTACTGCCGATACAACACTATACAACCATTTTTAATAGTATCAACTCAGTATAACTCCTTACAAAATATTGTGTTTCCTTGTATGTTACTTACCATCTACAATTTTATAAAGTAGTACCATTATTTGTAATAAAGATATTTTCACCTGTAAACAGAATAAAGCTGCACAAATTATGTTACTTTTCCATCTTGTACTGGATCCATGATAAGTTGCTTATATAATCTCGGGCTTGTAATTTATTGCTGTAACATACATTTTATATGAATGATTTCGATGCGTTTTTAATTCTGATAGTTACACCATACATTCGTAAATTGATAATACCCATAAATTTATAATACCCATTGTAAATCACATCTATTGTATAATAAATATTTGCTTAACTATCCATTTTATAAAAACTGCATTAATCCTTGAAGAAAGTGAAGACAAGAATTATTTTAACTCTTGAAATTATAGTTAATAATTACATTTGGTTTTTTCGTAGTTTTTCATTTAGGTTACGCATTTTGAATTTGAATTTGTTTATTTATTTTAAAAGGTTGTAACATCATTTACTATATGTTATCGTTTGTCCGTCACATCATGGGCTAATAATGCCTCACGTATGTTTCAATAAATCTTGCTTGTTGTTGAAATACCATTGTGTATGTATACGTAGATGTTGGGCGACTTATAATATGCCATGTTTTATATTTATAAGTAGAATCACTGTTTTTAATTACTGATATATTAATTCAGATAAGACATTCATTTCATTGACGGAAATGAAACGTTTCTCTTTTGCCACAAAACATTTCTACAGAGGTGCAATTGCCTTCACCTATGAATAGTTCTAGAAAAATTTATATACTTCATGTCTTGGGGTTTCTGCCATCCTAAAGTTTAAACACCTATTTATTCGTAATTCTTGCAGAATATGGATTTCCACAGCAAGATCAATGTTGTTTTGGGTAGTACTTTGGGGCTAAATTTGGTATTTATGAATAAAAAACGGACTCTCTAGCCGTAACTTGAAAAATATGATCTGCAATACAATTGCATTAACAACAAACTGCAATTGGAAATATTCAAACCACGTTTAGAACTTATAACTTATAACAAATGATGGAAATTGTAGAGATCAATGAAAAAACTTTATTTATTTTATTAATAATGTTTTGTAATAATTTTTGAAGTCAAGTACGTATACTATGTTATAGTTCTACATACTAGATTTTGTGTTAACTTGGTATCTTTGATGTTGTAATTGTATAAACTTCACTATGATTAAGTAATACATAATTTAATTTCTATCTAACTGTATCGTGTAATATATTCTTTCTGGTAAAATAGTTATCTCTCCATTTTAATAAATCGTCCATTTCTTATGCATTTAGAATGAAAGTTTTTTCTTTGTATAATATTCGCATATAGTTTTATTATTTATTGCAGAAAGAAACACCTCATAGATAAATATCGATATAATATATATATATAGTAAATTGTATATTGTAATTTATTGTTAGGAATGTAAATCGGATGGCTACAAACATCCTAAATCATAAGTCATAAACTGTCAAAGCAGTGAACTGAGTGCATCGACAGTATACCGACGAAATGTGTAGTAATGCATCCGCATTACCATATTGAATGAGTGCCGGTAGTTTTAGAATCGCTGCTTCCACACGTATGGGTTTAAATATGTGTAATATATTTATATCATAGTCATAAGAATAACAACATAATACTCTATAATTTTTGGATCATGTGATGAAAACCCTAAGATTAAAAAAATTAAAAAGATATCGTTTAAATTAAAAAAAAGATTTTAGTAAACATTTTTCCAAATTCTAATAACCAACAATTTAAGAATAAATACTTTGGCGTGAATAGTTTAAGTTTCCTTGTGCTGTTTTCTTTATAGCAATAAAGTAATTTTAATCAAATTTCTTCGTTGTAGTTTCGTAGTGATAATATTTTCATTTTTATTGAATAACGTCTGCTATCTGTTTCTTCGTAGAATTGTCATTGACAGACATTTGTACTTCAGTAGCTTCTTGAAATATCGATTTAAAGGTACTATATACCACATTAAATATATTTTGTAACTGATTTTATTCAAGCGCAAAATTGTTACTTTGCCTTACGATTTTCTGTGTAGCGTAGAAAGAACTGTAATTATATTCTACGTGACAAGTTTCACCATCCATTCTTCACGTCTAGCAGTCTCATAAAATAATAAGTGTCATATATTTTTGGCCCGTTCACGTTTAGAAAAGTAATTTATTTATTTTTCAGGATTGAGCACACTAGGCAGGTACCTACGGTTGTAGTACATTGTTGTATCTAAGGAACGACATGAAAACACAAAGGATCCAAAATTTATGACCATATTTCCTTCCTGTTGAATGATATCGCGTGAACAATCACATTATCCTGTATTTACAATTTGTACGTGTGTGCGTTAGCGTGTTAGACGGAGTAAGATACGACCATTTGTTTTGCAGTGGAACGTGAGATAGTGCGTAATCAGCATAAGAAAGTAATTGCGTTTAAGCAAGAGATAGGAGTGATAGTGAAGATTAGATCCTGTAAGCACGTAAGAAATCAGAATTATACAGGCAATAAAATAAAAATGTTAGTTTTAAATAATTGTGACTTTGTAACATATATATGTGCATGGTTTTCTGCGTAAAAATTAGGACAGGTCAAGGACGTGTATGGGAGTCCAAAGGATAGGCATGCATCGACCAGACCAAACTGGAGTCCCAAATTCCAAAAAATCACTATTTTCGTAACACTTTGATCTAGTAAAACAAAACAATACTGTTTGAGTACATTAAGAGTATTAATTTATAATATGTAAATAAAAGTCACCTGAAGCGCTGTGAAGAATTGCTTAGGAGTGACTCATCCTAAACATTTTATAGAATTTTCCTATTTGTTGATAGACTTGAAAATAATAATTTTATTTTGCTTTTTCTATTATTTTTGAGAATTATTTGTGTCAAAGAGCATTAATACTAATTTTTATATTTCATGTAGATTTTACCATAAAAATATCATTTCTTATCCATACTTCACCTTCTACTACTCTATACTTTCAGTGTTGAATTTCGGAAAATACCTTCATTGAGCAAGATTATTTACTTCTATCCTATCTTCGAGTTTGTTCATATACAGTAAAACTTTGATTAACCGTCAGTGGTCGGAACCAGAAGGTGACGGATATGAGAAAAAGACGGATAATAGAAACAAAATTTTATGTATGTACTTATATTTCTTACCACAACTATATATAACATTTTTACTTAAATATATGTATGTACGTATACGTATTTTAATGTAATGTACATATTTCTTAAATAACATTACATATACATATGTATTAACGAATTACATTTGCATAAATGCGTGTTTAATCAAAACGGCGCCTGCGCCCTAGAAACAAGTTTCCTAAAAATTAATTCGCACGGCAGCAAGTATAGTGACGGTTAACAGAAGGTGACGATGAATCGAGTGCCGGTTGATCGAAGTTTTACTGTACTTGAAAATTTATTGGTAATCTTGTTTTTGTCGGTCGTTAGAGCGTACTGACACTGTTTCTTATGCTGTTAAGCTAACTCTTCCCTCAATAGCTGGCGTAGTCTCAGTCGTTGCAGCCTACTTCCTTATGATGTTTCGGGTCTATTCCTTGTAGACTTATCTCGTGTTACTGCTACTCGAGATTTCTGAACTAATTTAACTAAACACTTTGTTGAAGATTCTAATTTATAAACTGCTAAGTTGCCATGCAGTTTGTTTTCTTTCTTCAATGTGTTAATTTTAAATCTCAGAGACCGTACTGTGACTCGTTGAAGTTCAGAGAAATCCGATAATTTTTCAAAAATGAATAATTCTGGGTGTAATGTGCACATAAGTGCTATAACTTTCTTCATTTCTAGAGACTTTTTAGCAAATTCTTCTTTAATTTGCGTTTGCGGCTATAAAGTTTCGTTTTGCGTTAGACACGATGGCCCGTGCCACCACAGATTTTCCATTAGCAAACAATGTGGACATCTGCCTCTGGACATGAGATCTGTTGGATTATGTGAACTAGAAACATGTCTCCATGAAGTTTCAACGGTAAATTTTTGTATTTCTGTAATTCTATTACATAGGTATAAAGTTTTGCAATTGGATGGTGACATTTTTATCCATGCTAAGTCTAATGCTTGAGTCTGTCAAATGGTTCTGTCAAAATTTAACGGAAATGACGACAAAACCTTTTGGAGTAATTGTGAAAGTAATAGGGCTGCACATGATTGTAACCTGGGAAGGCTGATTGTTGTTAATGGTGCTACTATTGATTTGGACAAGCTAAACGTACTGAATGTGAATGATCATTAGCTGAAGTGCGCACGTAGGTGCATGGTTCATATGGACTATGTAATTTAATTCTGTTGTATGCGTTATTTTTAGTCATCTTTCTAGGTATACGAAATTTTGATAGTTGTAAGTCTGTTGTAAACATTCTCCATTTGTATTGAATCTTTTCTGGTAGCACTTTGTCCCATGATATATTTATTTTCCAGATTTCTTGCATTATCAGCTTGGCTATTACTATCACTGGGCCTAGTAAACCTAATGGATCATACATAGATCTTTGTTATAGTTGGCAAAATCGATCTCTTTGAAATATTATCTTGATTTAAATAATTTATGCTGTATGGGAAAGTATCTTCAGTTGAATTCCAAAGTAATCCTGGCGTTTTTAATACAATATCTGCGTCTAAGGTAAGTATATTATTCGAAGAATTGATTTACGATAATTCACTGCTTAAGCGGAGTAAGATTATTATTGAGTTGCTACGCCATCTTCGAAGTGCAAAATTTTCTGTTCCTAATATATGTATTATGTCTTTTGTTACGTCGCATGCTTCCTTTTCCGTACAAAATACTGTGGGCAAATCATTACATAAAAGTCATTTTGAGCAACTTCAGATGCCACTGGATGATTTTCTGATTCATCTAATGCAACTTGTTTTAAACATCTGACCGCAAGAAATGGTACAGTAGTCGTACCATAGGCTTACTGTATGTATTTAACTTAAACATCCTGATATCATCACTTCGATTATATCTCCACAATATAAGCTGAAAATTTGTATCAATATCATGTATTTTGACTTGTCGATTCATTTCTGCTATATCAGCAGTCACTACCACATTATGGGATCTGAATCTTAAAAGAATTCGAAGTAATTCATCTTGAATGATTGCACTTTTTCTTAACGCTAGGATAAGAGAGATGCCTGTATAAGTTGCAGCTGAAGCATTAAAAACTACTCTACCTTTCGCTGTTAGGTACTCTACGTTTTTGTTTAATGACTGCGTGATGTGGCAAAAATAATGTTTATTTGCTAACTTTTGTAATTCAGTCATATGACCTAATCCTTCCTGAATATTGTACCTTTATGCAGGCGTACATAAAGGTACAATATTCATCATGCGATGTATAGTCTTTTGCCAGTCTTTGCTCTAAATTACAAATCTTCGCATTGCCGCTGATTGTGATTCCCCAAATATTTCCTTATTTTTATTGAAAAATAATTTTGGAATCAACTGTCCATTTTCATCTTTTTTGTAATTCTTGGTAAAATGGGTTTCACATTCTACTTCCTCTTGGTGACTTGATTTTCTTTCTTCCCTTACTTCTTACCAAACTTACTAAAGTTGAAGAAAAGAAAAATTAGTTTGTAAAACTGCGTAAGATTAGAAATACAGTAAGTGGATTAAATAGAAGGAAAGGGAGAGAATAGTGATTATTGAGACTATTATAGCAATTTTATTTGATATTAAAACTAATGCAACAGGAGCTGATGGTGTCAACGCATTCATGCTAACGCTCTGTTATCCGTACATAAATTCCGTTTTGACACACATAATTAACTCGTGTTTATTATCAAATTATTTTCCTTCGATGTGGAAACATTCGTTAGTGATCCCAGTAGCAAAGAATAATAATCCGACTACTGTAGCACACTTTCGACCAATAAGCATATTGCCAACATTATCAAAGATTCTAGAAAAAATTATTGATATGCAATGGCGTGATCATTTGTTGTTATATGACATCTTACCAACATACCAGTCCGGTTTGCGTCCGCATCATAGCTGTGTTACGGCCTTGCTAGATATGACGGACAACATAATTAGGGCTGCAGATCGTAGCCAGGATAGTATTTTAGTTTTACTAATTTCAGCAAAGCATTTGACACATTAAACCATGAATTATTATTGGCGATACTTCATTTCGTCGGATTATCGGAGGATGCTATTTTATTTTTTAGGAGTTACCTAACTGACCGCACTCAGACGGTGATTGTAGATGGGCTGGAGTCTAATCCAATGAATAACACACAAGGCGTGCCACAGGGGTCGATCTTGGGGCCGCTACTGTTTGCTATTTACACCTGTAACTTCCGTAGTTGTCTCTCGCACTGTCGCTACCACATGTATGCTGATGACACTCAGCTTTTATACTCATTTTCTAGCGATAGCGCCGTGCGTGCGAAGGATGAGTTGAATAGTGATCCCCGGTCGATTGCCACTATCTCTGCTGACCACTCTTTTCATATAAATCCGGATAAATCTGTTGCCTTGTTGTTTAGCAAGAGATGTGATATAGCTGATTATCGATTAGAGCTGAATGGTATGCCGCTAAAGTTTGTTACCGAGGCAAAAAATCTGGGTTTGATCATAGATACAAATTTAAGGGAGCGTTTTTATATTCGCAGAATGAGCGGGTTGTAGGGGGGTGATTAGGCGCATTGGGGGCGTGGCCTGTGCAGCGACTCATAATTAGTATAAATACGAAGTTTCATTGTTATTAGACAGAAATGCCCTCGAGAGACGAGACTCAACCGGAGCGATCTTTCTTGACGTGGCTAGCGCGTTTGACTCGGTATGGCACGACGGTCTCCTTTTTAAAATGAATGAGGCTGGACTTAACCCGAATCTGATTTGTTTGGTGGCCTCCCACCTGGCGGACCGTACCTTCGATATAAAGATTAGAAGCGATGTCTCCTCCCGATTGCCGCGCATATGGAGTGGTTCCAAAAATGGCGTCTTACAGTCAACAGGGATAAGTGTGTAGCAATAAGATTCTCCATGAAGAAATCCGCACCCCCGGATAACATCTATATTGACGACTTTCGTTTACCATGGAGCAAGTCTGTAAAATATCTTGGAATGACGTTGGACTCAAGGTTAACTCTGGCTCCACACTTCACTGAAGTCTCCCAGCGCTTTGTCGCGGCATGGTCTGTGGTCTCCCATCTAATGTGCCGAAAAAGTCAACTCACCCTTAGGCTGAAGCTGTTGGTCTACACAACTTTTCTAAGACCTATTCTCACATACCGTTGCTTAGTATGGTCGAGCTCTGCAAAAACCCACAGAACGAAGTTCAACGTACTCCAGAATAAGATCCTGAGGCAAATCACGAACGCTCCATGGTACGTTAGAAATGTCCAAATACACCAGGACCTGGGAATTCCAACCCTACTTGAGTATGCGGCCGGACTAGCGGAAAAAACCCTGGAACGATTCACAAAATCCGAGAACCCACTGGTAGAACATCTGACACGCTTGGACCCGGATCGGCCCCCTCCTTTGACCAAGGTCAACAGGTTCTCCACAACCACCGAGCCCCTCTAGATCTGCCGACATCGGCGCCAGCATCAACACCAATGGATCCTGTTACATTTCCCCGTTTTATTTTATATTTTGTATTTCTTTAATTTTCATTAAAAATATTGTACCTTCACAATAGCTCAACAAGAGACGTCAACTTAATCATATACAACAGACGACTTTACTGAAAAACAGTGGGGATGATCCCGCACATCGGAAGACCATGGGGTTTAGGGATGATAATCCAACCCTGGAAAGAGATGGATCGACCATAGAGAGATTAGACAGCTAGTCTTTGAGCTATCGTCAACCAAGTAACATAATCAGGAGTGAAAAGTGAAATATGGAAAAAATCGAATATCGTGCCGTTATAAAGTTCCTTACAACGCAAGGAAAATCAGTCGCGACCATAATGAATGAGTTGTCATTGGTTTACGGCGACTCTTGTCCAGGAAAAACCATTGTGTACAAGTGGCATAGTTTATTTAAACAAGGAAGGGAAGACGACCCGAGGCCGGGCAGGAGCATTGAGGTGACCACGCCAGCACTTATCCAAAAAGTTGAAAAAATTGTACTCCAAGATGCTCGACTAAAGAAGAAACAACTCGCAGAAATGGTTGGAGTATCCGATACAACAATTTTTAAAATCCTACACTATCATCTCGACATGTCTAAGGTCAGCGCAAGATGGGTGCCGAGAATGCTCACGCCGGCGCCGCCGCAAAAACAACAGCGCGTAGAGTGTTCGCGTGCATTTTTGGACCTCTGTAATGAAGACAAGGATGGTGTATTGAGACTAATTGTTACTGGAGACGAAACTTGGGTTCATCATTATGAACCTGAGTCCCAACAAGACTCCATGCAGTGGCATAAAAAGGGCACAGCACCTCCCAAGAAATTTAAAGTGTCACAATCAGCTGGGAAACTCATGGCAACGGTATTTTGGGACTCGGAAGGAATATTGTTGATTGATTATAAAGATAAAGGTGTTTCTATAACCGGAGAATATTACGCTTCAATATTAGAGTGACTAAAAGAAGCCATTAAAGAGAAAAGACGGGGAAAATTGACGAAAGGTGCTTTTGCACGACAACGCGCCCGTCCACAAGAGCCGCGTTGCATTAGCTGCCCTGCATAAGGTGGGCTTCGAAATTGTGCATCACCCTACAGCGCAGACCTGGCGCCGAGTGATTATTACCTGTTTCCGGAAATGAAAAAAGAGCTGCGGGGTAAAAAATTTACTGCCGATGATGAAGTCATGGAGGCAGTTTCGGCGTATTTTGCAGATAAAGAGAAATCATTTTTTATGAGGGTATACATAAATTAATTGAAAGATGTGAAAAATGTATCCGTCTTGCAGGTGAATATATTGAAAAAGAAAAATAATTTGGTTTTTTTATTTGCACCCCTTATCCCCATTCCGCGAATATAAAAACGCTCTCTCGTATATGTCTTTCACTCAGGATAACCTAGATACCGTGAAAACAAATATATACTTACACTAATCACAAAATCTGATTAATTGGGTTATTCAAATTAACGACTCGGTTAAAAAAATGAGAGTATCCTTTGAATATTTCGGTACCATTGAGGGAAAAATACCCATACTGTCTCCGCAGAATGCGGAAGCTTTTAATATAACTGAGATAAATTTCAAATTCAAGAAGGAAAGCGAAACAAATTACCAGCGAATTTGATGGTGTCTTTAAGGGTCCTGGTAAATTACCATCGGATTATAAAATAAGGATAATAGATGGCGAAAAACCAAGTGCCAGTTGTGTCAGGATAACTCGCACTTTGAGCTCAAGTGAAATTAAAAATTGAAAAATCATTTGCGGAGTACCTATCAAGAAAATTCACGAAACAACGAGATGGGTACATCCATACATAAGAAACCTATTGGAGAAATTAGACTACGTATGGATCCCGTAGGTCGTTGAACAAACACTTCAAATATAGAAAAAGTTGGAAAAGCAAAAATTTTTACATGCCTTATAATGATGAGCAGTAGCCCAGTAGTCTGCAAAAACATATACTTATGCGATATTTTTGAACGACTTGAAGATGTGTTCACGTACATAAATGAAGTACTAATTACTGAAAACATGATGAATGTTTTGCAACGAACTAAATAATTTCACCCTAAATGCAATAAAAACAAAGTGTAATTAACTCGTAAGAAGATAATGAAGCTGTAAAAGTAGGTTCAATTATTACAGTTTTTCATACAAAAAATTAAAGAAACTATAAGAAGTAAAGCACTTTCATTAGCAGCTCGTCATTCTCTGCCTGGTTGGCTGGATAAATATCCTGTCATTGCACAGCATTGTGCATTAAATTAATCAATAACAAGGTACTGTTTCCGAAAAATAGTAGATTTGTTTAGGCACAAACGCCTGTGCCTAAAGCAATACGGGCTTATTACTGGCAGAGCATGTAGCAAGACATAATGAATCCTGCTGCATTTGTATACAGCGTAACAGATCCAACGAAGAGAACCTGCATAGTCCACATTCGCTGAAAGAACTACTACTGTCAAAGTTAAGCATAGATTTTAGCATGTAGATAAAAAAAAGATTATTAGGTTACTATAGATGACTATACAAAATTTGTTACAATGATGGAAGTGAAAACTGCATCGGCTAAGATAGAGGCTCGAAAGCAAATATTTGTTCACCATGGTTTAGCACATTTAGTGATATCACAATTCAATGCATGCAATGAACTTAATAATGAAAACTTTGACCAACTTTTTCTGGCAAATGTTAATAACTTCTCCTAAACAACATCCTCTCCTTTAGGAACTTATTTAGCGAATGTACTCTTCTCTTCTAGTTTGATCATCGGTGGTTAATACATCAGTGTTTAAAGTTTGATTACACCTCAATACGTTTGCAACGAAATCGGCTTCTTCAGATGATAGAAATTATGTTATAGAAATAATTTGTTTAGTCATGAGAAACCTAAGTATAAATCTACCATTTCAGAAACGAATCTACAGTTTTTATTCATATGGAATAACACTTAAACCAATGAAAAGTGTTATCATAAAGAAATTCTTTTCCACGAAAGTTAGAAAATCAGACAGATTTTCATTGTGCTGTATTGGAACATAACAATACTGCAAAATAAAATAAGTACATCCTCACGAGATTCACAAGAGTTACTAAAGCCTCAATTGTAGACTGAACATGTGATCGGAAGTTGAAATGAAGTGCAAGAACGTCAAGTGATGTACCAAACAAATGGTGAACAACTTTATGAGTTAATTAAAAGCCAGGACATTACTATTCGGCAAAAATGTATGAGAATGGACGCCCGGTGTAGTTAGGGTGAACATGAAAGGACTTCAGTTGTACAAAATTCAAGTAGGAAACGAAGGAGAAACTAGAAGAAATAAGATACATCTTTATCTAACACCTCGACATGAAGTACCGTCACCTAATTCGTACGTTTGATGAGCTTTTCCTCATATAGAAAAAAATGTTCACCATCTTGTTCGAAGTTTGGCATTATTTTGATATTTATTTATATGTATTGTTCTCAGACATATATTATTTGTTAGTTTTAATTTGAATAGAGAAGAATAAGAAGGAACATATTTTAGAAGATAGTATAAACAAAAGTTCTTTTTCCCTGAAGCTATCACTACATACTTATGTTGTATATTATTTTGCCTAGAGTTATTCAAAGTACTTACTTGGAATAAGCCAACTAAGAACGATATCTACTGATTCAAAAAAGGTATTCATTATTTTCTTTATTAATTACACAGTTGTTCGTCTAGGTGATTTATATATAAATCACACCGGAGGTGTAAGGCAGATTAATTTTGTAGGAATTAAATTTATATTGCAAATATTCATATAAGTATATATATTTACATCGTTTATTGCTTGCGCAATTTGTGTGTGTTGTACATACCCAACTATATACGAAGTATGTCAGCCCAAGTATGTAGCTGAGTTAACCCGGTAGCCGAATTGCGGTACTAACCACAACTGACCGCCGTTTACTGCAGCACATAAGAACACAACAGGGTTTTTATTACCGTTGCAGGTCAAATTAGTTCACTAATTTTGGAGGTGTTCATTGCAGCGTGGTAATGTTTCGGTATACGGTCCGTTTATTACATTGTATGGTTTGTTTGTATGGCTACGTTACATTTCAGGCAATACTTGCATTGAGATTTAAGACAGTAATGTGCTTCAATTCCAAAAACATGCCTGGGGACTGCTTTATCCTTAAATAGCACGAAGTAGAAGCAAAGTTCGTTACTAGCAAATAAATGTTTGCACGAATAGAACACATACATGAATATTTTTCTACATTTTCATTTGCCTATACTTCGCGGATGGTAGATTAACTAGCTACTGTTTGAATTTGCATGGCAGTAAAATTAATACACATATATTTCTTTGCACTACATTGTTTTGACCCTTTTTGAAGGCTGTAATATGTAGGTACTAATTAATTTAGAGTGCTATACGGTTATTTTTTCAATTTGATTCTCATCTCCTCAAGAGGAATGACCGAAGACATATGTACATATAAAAACGTATGTGGAAAAAAATGAGTAGGAGACAATTTCTAATTAATGTGGAGAGGTCTGCGGTTTGTATTATACATAGCAACGATAGAATATATGCGCGGTTTTACCACTTGCGCAGTTTATCTACATATTTCTGTACATGCACGTGAAATGTCTCGAGGAACTAGACCAAATCCGATCTCCACCACTGGTGAGAACTTGGCGCATCTCTGAAGATAACTAACAGCACCAAATTATGTTTCAGTCACTCGTTTTGAAGATTATATAGCAGTTTCCTTGTCCTGCACTCAGATTGATTTACTGAGAGATTAGAATGCTAAAGGGTGTGCGAATGTGAAATTTTATACACAAAGATTTAGATGATCGAACAGAAATATGTAACTGCCAGATCTGTGATAGTAACTGTTACATCAAATCATGCGTATTTAGCATTACTTTCCACTAATACATAAATCACTTACTTAATAGTTTAATATTTTAATCAAAATTTAAGGGCTATATTTCGAAATACCTATCTTTATGATCGAGTTAATAAACAGAAGAGGGACTAGTTCGCTATGTACTTATTGTACATTATCAACTATAGAAGGAGAAGCCGGGGAAAGACTGAAGTTTAACTAGAATACGTGTCTAATAGCATAAAACTCAGCTAAAAACGATTAATTCTCTACGGTATAAATACAAATTTTACATTCTTTTAGATATAAAGTTCATGATCACGTTTCCTGCAGTGCAATGTGGTATTCCACTTATTTATAAAAAAAAATGTTTTATGTCATTCTGGATATCATAAGCTCTAATAAACATTTAATAATTTTATAAAACGAACAAAATCAAATGCAGGACCTAATTTGATTTGTAAATTCCGAACGTATGTATGCAATATTTATGCGCATATATCTCGAATAAAAATCACAGCCAAAAGCAATAAACTAAAAAAGGATTGATGTTTCCACGTAAATTACACATCGTTAATACAAACACAGCAATAATTAAACATAAAATTTGCAACAACAATTTAATTTCAGCGCTAGATATCATATGTTTCATATTCCGAACACGCAACAGAGCAAGTAATTTTATTCGCTGCATCAGGGGTATTTAGTTTTTATTAATACGATACCATCAGAGGAACTTTCGAATCGTTTATCGTGTATTAAAAAAAACTGTAAGCTATGACCATAGAAATGAGGTATACCATTAATTTACTGTAATTATATATTGAATTTGCAGTTAATGCGCTGCGCTTGAAAACTAGCGAAAATATTTTTTCCGCAATCTGAAAATAATGATCTTCGTTAGTATTAATACAAGTAAACTTTCATACCTCTGGTCTTCAAATTTGTGTTGATCACTTTGATATGTTACTTTACTTTTACGCCGTATATAGTTTTTATAACAGGTGCTTAATAGTCCAAGGTACGATCGCTGGTTGTAGTGTGTGCCTATGGCCCTATTGGTTTCCCATTCAGAAAGATACTTTGTCCTACTTTTGATAACTGTGAAAATCGCATGCTCTGAATAGCTTTACTCTTAGTCTTTACTCATGAAAATTGAATTAAAACAATGTATCATTTCTGTACCAATTCCAAGGTCCTTTGTTTTTTTAGATGATGCAGACATTCAGCAATATAATGTAAATTTCCATTTCCTATGTAAATTTTAATCTTTTGTTAAAATAATTGAACCCACCTAATGTAGTCTCTATGTATGGTTAACTGTTTTTATAATAACGGAGAATATTTAAAAACCAAAGCGGGATTAGATGTTCTTATACCTATTGTGACCAACTAACTATCTGAAGCGTTGTCCCGTTTTTGGCCGAAGATTTTTAATGTAACAAATTATTTTTTCGTAGTTAATCAATAATGAATAGATCACTCTGTCAAATAGATAGGAATTTTTTTTATAATTTTGGCAGCGATTCATCCCCAATCAAACAATAGGAATACTTCAAATGACTTTGACTTATCGCAAATTAATACTTTTAATACACTAAAACAGTTACCCTTTTTCTTCGGCATCCTGCAATCTAATTAATATTTAATATTTATGTTGTTAGTCGTTGTTGTCTGTACTTCTTTAGTCCTTAATTGTAGACATTGTTCCATTACAAGCGGTACTTTTAACGGTTCTGTAATGGAGTCAAACTAGATTTATTGTATTAAGAGTATCCGAAGAAAGAAAACATTTATTTAAAGAAAGAAAGAAACATACAGGAGAAACTCCTTATACGAATGTTTCTACATTATACAAAACAGAAAATTTAATTGCCACAGATGACTGCAAAAAGTGTCATAATACAAAAGCGTTCGATAATTCTCTCACATGGGAGACAGCGCACAGTAAGGCAACCATCAGTTAATTGGAGACAATGTAGCGGACTTGGCTGATCTCATAAAAAATTGCTTAGATACACCAAATATCTCAACCGATTGGTATATGGTATTATAAAGTTTAGATATTTTATTAATTGGAGAAAGGGAACTTATAGTTGTATACATCGGAGGCAGGGGACTGGTACTATAGTAAGGAATGTGTTAGCCTAAATAGTGATAGAAGGTGAGCGTTATCAATGTGATTATTAAAAACCTTATACAAAACACTCAGCATCGCAATCTCGCGCCTAGACCTGAGCAACGGAATAGCAAAACTATTTCTAATATGTTGATAAGATTCAAACGGGGAATTTTTATTATGCTTTTTGTAATATAGATACTTCAAAAATTTATTTTGTACTTTTTCTATAAGTGTGTCCTCTCTATTTGTCGAAGGATCCCACACTGCAGAGGCAAACCCCAATTTCGAGCGCACGAATGCATTAAAGAGATGGATAATTGAGTTCAATCTGGAGAATTCCCGTGTATTTCGCTTTATGTAACTCAAGTTCCTGTATGCGTCATTGGTGATGTTTTGTATATGGTCCGCGTAACGATAGCAGGTAGTGAACGTAATACCCAGGTCCCTAATCGAAGATACACGTGGCAGCAACATATCGGCAGCCCTATAATCAAACAATACTGGTCGATTTTTCCTAGAAATGTAACGACAGAACATTTATTAGTATTTAAAGGTAACTTATTATTTATACACCATTGAGACACATTATCAATATCTCCTTGCAGAAGAATAGAGTCAGCGATAGAATTGACCTCTCTGTAAATCTTACAATCATCTGCAAATAGTAAACACCTAGAATTCTTTACTGCTCCTACAATATCATTCACAAATATTAAAAATAGTAGAGGACCCAAGTTACTGCGCTGAGGAACCCCAGATGTAGCCAAAAACGGAGAGGAATATGCACCTTCATACCACCAATTGTCGCCTATTAGACAAACAGGAACCCGTTAAGCTTATCCAGTAAAATGTCGTGATTCACCCGGTCGAAGGCCTTCGAGAAGTCTGTATAAACGGTATCAACTTGACGACTTTTATCAATCGCCCCAGTCACGCACTCTGTAAATAGTAGTAAATTGGTCTCAACAGATCTCCCCGGGAAAAAACCATGCTGCTCCACCGCGATACGTGATTTGATCTGCGCAAAAATTTTAGCATATATAATCTGTTCAAATATCTTAGAAACAACCGGCAGAATAGAAATTGGCCTATAATTTATTATTCTATTCTTATCACCAGTCTTAAATATAGGAACAATTCTGGCCAACTTCCACCTATCGGGGAATATTGCAATTTTTAATTAACAAATAAAAATAACAAATTAAAAATATACCTGAGTGGAACCAGTAGCAAATCGCAACAACCTTTATATATATACGCAGGAAAATCATCAACCCCAATGGACTTCTTTGCACGAAGTTTTTGTATACTCAATCTAATATCATCGTCAGTAATCTCCCCAATGTCCACAATGTCGCAACCATATGCGCCTAAAGCATTGATATTATAAAATGAAGGAACATCATAAGTACTCATAAAGTAAGAAGCAAACCCGTTTGCAATTTGCTCCTTCCCTGATAATACGGTGTCGTTATAGGAAAAAAGTATCAGATTTAGCCAGACTATGTTTTTTTACGCTTGATAAATGACCGAAACACGTTCGGATCATTCTGGATTGATAACTCAACATTATTACAATATTTTTTATATTCAGTATCAATTAAAGTTTTTAGTTTTGCTCTATATAGCCTATATTTATCTAAGTTAAATTGGTTTTGTTTTCTTTATCTATGATATTCTTTAATCCTAAAAATAGACTGCACCTCTGGAGTAAACCAGGCGGGATATCTCTGTGTACCAGCCTTAAGCTTCATTTACATAGAGGGTAGTGGCAATTGTAGTGTAAGAGTAGTGGAAGGTGTATTCATTGTAGTGCAGAAATGCATTTACATAAGAAAAGTAGTGGCGATGCGACTGCTTTGTTGCGCATGCGTAACGACGATAGTTGGTAATGAATGTATAGTCAAATGTAAACACAACAAAACAGCTGTTATCGGTAGATTGTTCTGCGCAGACGCGTTGGTATAAGTATCGGTAGTGTAGTGGGAATGTTTGGAGTTTGCGAACTTTGGCACTACTTCTCCACTACCGTTACTGTCGCACTGTTTATGTAAATGCTATCGTTTAAATACATGAAAACTAACTTCGGCACTCCACTACTCTTACACTACAACTCCCACTACCCTCTATGTAAATGAAGCTTTAGATTGATAGTAGGGAATGCACTCACTAAAAATTGAATAGAGATGATAGTAAAATATCTCCACCGAAGAGTTTACATCGAAACATATAAGCAGACTCCCCCAATCACAACGCCTCAGCATCCAATATAATCTTTCAAAATTTCCTTTCGATAAATTATATTTATTGAAGTTATTGTTTAGCAATACATTTGAAGAACGATAATTTCCGTTTAAATCTAATATTAGTGCTGGATGATGTAAATCAACTGGCACAAGCGTAGTCTCACTGCAGCCAACAGAAACAGCGACATCTGAGAGTACCAGATCAAGTGTTTTAATATGAATATTTGGCACATCATTCAATAATTTTAGACCATACAAACTTAAGAAATTTTGCAACAATTGACATACAAAATGATTATCAAAAAACTATATGATTATCAAGAAAAAAATCCTCGGCTATTAATATATTGTGACTAGATAGCACATCCGTAAAGAAGTCCATCAAATTGAAATAGTTTTCGTAATCATTGGCTACTGCATTGGGCGCAAGATAAACCACATTAAGTAAATAATTTCTATCATAGATTTTTGCTTTAACAAATAAAGTTTCAATATTAGCATCCACGTGCACTAACGAAGAATAAAATCTTCTATGGATCGCTAGAAGTACACCGCCCCCCCTTTGGCCCTTTCTATCACGCCTATAAACGACATATCTACCAACTATTAATTCCGTATCATAAATTGTGTCATCCAACCAAGTCTCCACCAATAATATCACATCATAAGAATTGTTTAAAATGTTAATATATAGTAAATTACTCTTTGTGCGCAATCCCCTAACATTCTGGTAATAAATACTAATTTCAGTACACATTAATAACAATAATATAATATGATTAGTTATTCCTAAAATAATAAAATTAACACAAAAATTCACCTAATAATATTAAATATAGTACTAAATTCCACCCACCAAGAAAGAAAACCCCTTCCCGTCCACAATAAAAATGAACCTATTGAGTAAAACAAAATAGACAATATTCCAAACAAATGACAGTATCATTGAGGAGTGTGGTATGTTTGATATGCGTCAGTTATATCTCTATAATATCATTCTATATTTACACAAAAATAAAAATACTTTGAATGCGATTCAACATGGACATAACACTCGCATTAAAAGGTAGCCCTGAGTGCAAACTAGTTTCTCAAAAAAGGGTATTGGTGAAAGATATCATGTCTATCTAGCAGATAATATTTTTAATTCACTACCTGAGTATTATGAGCATTTTATGTATACAGTTGACTCTATTTCAATAGTTAAAAATATATCTAAGAAATATGTTAGGTCACTGAGTAAGAGTTTTGTTAGGACTCTTATAGAAATTCACTCTTCTAGTACTTAGTATTGGTTAGTATTTTATACAATGTTGTAGTATTGTAATGTATTCTTATTAATGGTGAATAAAGTATTATTATCATTATTATTAAGAGTATGCATTCTAACGTTAACCAGCAAACTCTGTTATTATCGTATGGAAAAAATCATTAATATAATTATTCAATAGACACGTGGTACACTAACCTAATGGTAAATTGTCACCTTGCAGTTAAGCTTTGTGGCTTAGAAAAATGCCTAAACCTTAATTTTATTAAAAATAAATCATTATGTCTCATATTAAAAATATATAGAAAAGGAATAAATAGAAAACAGAAAATAATATATTGACGTAACTTCAGATTAAGAAACATAAATTACTCCCAAAGGCTGTTCGCCGTCAAACGTTTAAGGAGAAAGAAACTCCGGAACAATACAGGAAAGCGAAATCGAAAACAATCGCCGTCGAAATGCGGTGATTGTATCTGTCCGCCTTGATTTCAGATTTTTCCCATTCTCGCTTTGGCTTTGTCCTTCTCGTTTAGAAATACGAGTCAAACGTTTCAGACCTCTAGCTGTGTGTAATGATGAGTCCTTAAATGAAGAAAGGAATAACCGGCGCATCTCGTCGTATCGACTCAAGTACGTTAGCACCGCTTGCTTTCGATAATGTTGCCCCGTTTATATGAACCAGCAGTATGTCAACGATAACGGACGATTTAAATTGACCTGCAGGTCAGTGCATTACAATTCGTTTTGCTCTGTTATTTTTAGAGACTATTTACCACCTGGTAGACTAACAAGTAAGTACAGATAAATGTTCATTCGGTGTTTCAGTTTAACTAACAATAAATGCATTCAAGTGCATTATTTAATGGTATACTATTTTACACAATTTTGTTACAACTATAATTATTGTAATGGGCATATTATATATATATGTATATATATACAGTGCAAATATAAAATAAGGTAAAATAATTGCATAAAAATATAAAAGTAAAGCTACTGACTACAGTTCAATAAGCATGGTTCTGTGTTAGCTGTAATATATTTCACTTACAGTGTTGTAGTTGTATTTAAAAATGCGATAATTTTTTTTTAAAGTTCAAACTTTACGAACATAATAGAATAAGAAATGAATTAGCTTCTTACTAAAGAATTCAAAAATATACACGTAAAGATCAATCAACTAGAAATAAAATTTATTGTAATGAAAAATTTGAAAATTTTTGAAGAGCAGTGATTATTTGAAAAATCCCAATAGTAGAACAGTGCCTACTGAAAAGTTAATTAAAGAAGCACAAAGAAGTTACGTGAATCGGTAGCAAGGGACTTTTACTATTCCAATACAGAAAGCAAAAATGTATAACAAAAAGAAGCGGCTGAATAAAAGGCTTGCAGGGTGACAAAAATGTTAAAAGAAGATGATCTTCTAGATCGTCTAGACAATTTGCAAATATTTAATGCCATTTTAAAACTTGAAAAATATTTAAAAAATTAGAATATTGAAAACGTAAAATCATCCTTTACGGTAACGGTTCCAGCACGTCACGAGAATTTCATCCAAGATCCATCAACTTGGCTAGAAAATGTTTGTATAAACCATTTTTTCGCCAAGCTGTGGAAAGAAACCAAGGCGACTACAGTAATAAATATTTTGCATGTGAATATTTAATCTATTAGAGATAAATTATTAGATCTAGAATTAGTTCCACACAATAATGATGTATTTATTTGTATTAATGAACATTGACTAGTTAATGACGAAATTAATTGTATAAACTTGGATAACTTTGATTTAATAACGAAATTTTTTGAGTAGATAAAATTAATGGCTAATTCTGCATCTTTCCACGCCGTTTTTAGTTTATCCATCGATTAATTTTGATGACGTGAATCATGAGATAAACTTTGAGCTGGCTGATCTTAAATATAACGACTACCACATTATTACTATTTATAGACCACCTGTAATATAACAGTCTTACTTTGGGCATCATATTGTGATAGACCGGTCTTTATTTTGTGCTACTATGTCTTTAGAATCTAGGGCGCCACGGTACGTTAACAAATCCCCCTGTGAACCCACAACGACGGACGTTACTGATACCGAAATAAATAAATTAATTCCCCTGACTAACAAAATGTCGGTGGCAATCGCTCTAACGTAATCAAGAAAACAGATACTTACTTTACAAACTCTCTTATAATCTTTTCCTTTATACGTTCTCAGGTGCGTGCGGTAAATGGAGGATTTACAGTATTTTAGCAATAAATTTTCTGACCACATACAAACTTATTTGTTAGTGAATAAATAAAATGCAGAAAATGAACGAATGACAAATATATTAAATAAAATAACTGAATAAATATGTGAATACAAAAGTTAGAAAATATTAAATAGAATCTTAACATTAATGATGCACCTATCCGAATCTTACTATAACTACTTACGCGCTTAATTACTAGGTAATTACAACGGAAATATTATATGTGATAATGAAGTTAATATCAACGAACGCGAAATCAAGTTACCTTTAAAACAAATGACTATTTATTACGAGCTCGTATTCGTAGCATATAATAGTTTGTTGACCAAATACCTGTACGTACGTATTCTTCGCTTATTTGCGTATACATGCTGGCGTTGATTCGATCCGCCAAGATGTCCGCTTCCTTCTTCGTCTAGTCTATGGGCTTCGGGCGTGTCCTTTCTTGTTTGCTGCTTATCAGTATTTCAATTTATGACTTCGTGCGGGGTATCCCCGTAAACACGGCCTTTTAATACTGATTGACTGAACAAACGTAATAAAACTGGTACACTAACTAGCCCTGAACTGACTAAAAAATATGTATCTATGAAGCGAACTACACTCAGCGGTGGCCTAGCGAAAAGTGTTCTTTTTAAGCGGAGGAAGCGATGCGAATCTCTACACCGGTACAGCTACACCATAAGTCACATGTTTTACAGTTGACGGTTAAAACTATTACAATTTCAAACTATTATAATTATATGAACGTTTTAACATAGGAAACTTATATATATATATATATATATATATACATCCTACAGTAGTTCGGTCCTCCTCATGAAAACAAGCAATAGGTCATCCATCAGAAATAATAGATATATATTTAATTTCATTCATGTATATCACATATTTGTTCGCTCTAACCACAGATCAACCAAAAAAACGAAAGTTAGAATTTCAAATTTATATACATATTGCTATATCTGGATCCTCCAACTAAACTGCCATACTTCGGTCATCTGGGCATATATTTTGCTAACGGAATCACAGCGTTGTGTCCTCCGATATATACGGATTTTACAAACTGCAGTGCATCACTAATCCGACAGTGTTGCCATATAGTAGCAAGTCATTTTTGGTGATTGTAAGCTATGTCTTGCGCAAGAGCTTTAAGGTATGTATTTTTTACATTATTTTTTTACATACAAAAAGCAGTAATATCTACTTAAAATTTACTTAATTGATCGTGATATTTAAATTTAAGATTAATCTACAACTATTTAAACTTCGTTAGGATTACAATTAATGGGATACAATTAAACTGTTATAAGAATTTTTGAAATTTGAATGGTATACTATATGTACATTAGGCGTAGTAAAAATATATTTCGATATCAAAAATTAAAAATAAACGGTATTTTTCTTAGTATGTGCTTTAAATCTTTTCATTTTATGTTCTTGAGAAATTCATACTATTTTCATATTTAACATAACATTATTAAACCAGTGTACTTAATAAGATTGACTACGTTACTGTACTATATAGTAAATTTTTAAGTGCATAAAAATGGTCTGTACGTCTCAGGTTACTTTGGTTATTTAAAACTGTTCTATTTGATATATTGCAGTCCATAAAACATTATTATTAACTGCTTTTCTTTTTCCACGCATATTACTATATTCTCATTTTCCGCCACTTTCTAAAAAATGTGTAGCAACTTTTGCTTTACCTGTTTTATTTAATGTACTTAAAAATTGCGGCTAAAACCGCTGATTATCTCAAAATTTGTATTTAAATTGTTTTGCAGACGACAAATGCATACAAATTTATAATTAATATAATAATCTTATCAAAGCTAAAATAACTGAACTATAATACTTAGCAAATATGTCATTCAAAGTAGGTAATAAAAATGAAAATACTATAACATAAATAGGAAAGTAAAGAACAACGATCTTGTTGTAACGAAAGCGTTATGTATGACTCCCAAACCATAATATAATAGCAAGCTCTACCAAACTTGATACGATAGCAGCATTTCACTAGTTGCAATACTGATCCTACCAACCAATTCCAAGTCAAAAACAAGTTAAAGTACTGTCACAGTTTATTTATTCAACGTGAAAAGTCTAACCCAATCCTAATGAATGTAAAAGGTCTCCGTTTGTACGATTAAATGAAAGTACATAATGAAAATACCCTAATTCGAGCAGTAGTTGCCTATATAGGGTGCCGTATCAAAAGTCCTGCCAATAAATGAAATATGGTATTTATAAACTACGCAAAAAAATAAAACACGCAACATAAAAATATTACACTTAGCAGAAAAAAAGGAAAGAAATTTAACCTTCTCGAATCGATAGAGATTTTTAAAGCTCGTAGTAGATCAAACCTAACAGTTTTAAATGACCAAACTGACCTGATGTATCCACCACTTTTCCTGTTTGTAAAAAATTTAATATATAAGAAATATGTCTTCATTATAACTTACTTTAGTTTTGAGAATGTCCTCCCAAGATTGAAACTGCAGTCAATAAGAGGAAATAAATAAAATAATTTTATTTTATATGAAAATTAAGATGTATTTCGTTCATTTTGTAAGTTCATCATAAACTCCATCATTAGAATTTATTGCACATTTTCCAACTAATTACGATATTTGAAAATATTACATCTTTTTGTGATAGTGCTAAAAAATGCAAACAGAATGTCCTCGCATAAAACTTACTCCCTGTGCAGTAGATAAATTGGTTGGCATTTTAGATAAATTGAACATATTCACAGAAGGTATATTAATTTAGTAAATAAAAGTTTGATATGCATAAATATCAAAAATTCAATAATCTCCAGTATCTTAACAAAAATACCATGATAGTCTACATTAAAAAAAAAAAGAACCATTTTACGAAAAGAGGAAACAGTATCACATCTTTGGAATGTTCTTATTAATACGAGGGCGTATTTTTATGTTATCTATCTAGCCATGAAAAAAAGGACATAAGAAAACAAAAAAACATTTTTATACATAACTCCCTTCAGCACTAATACACTTATGTGTATTCCAACTTTTTTTCCAATTGCCCCATACCCTCAGAAAAAAAATGCTTCGATAACCCCGCAAAATATTTTTCAACAGCTTCGTTGAATTGTTCATCAGACGCAAAACGCTTTCCCTTAGATGCTTTTTTAATTTTTGAATAGGAAGAAGTCTGACGGAGCTACGTCGGGGCTATGGTGGATGCCTTAACTCTATAAACCCACAGTGATTGATTATCTGCTGAACTTTGTTTACCTTATGAAGCCGGCATTTGTCGTGCAACAACAAGTTTTTTTGTGGATAAGAATGCGAGCGGTTTTCCTCTAGAGCAGTTCTTACATTTTTTATTGTGCTTCCGTCGTAGGGCTCTCTATTTATGGTAGACCCTCTTGGCATATATTCAATAAGCAAGACTCCTTCAACATCCCAGAACACAGTTGCCATCAGTTTTTTTTTCCAGAAAATTGTGTCTTGGCCTTTTTTGGTGGTGGAGAGACCTTATGAACCCTCGGCATGGGTTCTTGTTTAGTAGGAGGGTCCCAATGATGTACCCAAGTCTCATCCTCGGTGATAATTCGAGATAAAAATATTTTCTCCCTCTTCAACTTGGCCAAATTTTCTTGACAAACTTCTTTTCTGTACAGTTTTTGTTCAGGTGTAAGCAACTTGGGTATCCACCGTGCAGACACCTTCTTCATACCAAAATCGTCATGCAAAATTTTGAGGACACTTGCTTCGGATATACAGACTTCATTGGCACTGACAGAGATCTTTACACGCCAATCTTTCGGTACCAAATTTTCGACTTTTCGCACAATGTCTTCAGTTGGAGCTTCAACAGATCGTCTGGACTTTGGGTCATCATTGATTGACTCTCGGTCCCATCGAAATAGTTTAGACCAATATTTTACTTGAAAATAAGATGGTGCATCTTTCCCATACACAGCAACAATTCGTTCATGAATTGCTTTTGGACCATTGCCTTCTTTTGTCAGGAACTTGCTTATCAACGTCCTTATACTGCGATGTTCAACCTTAGTTTCACTCATTTTATCAAGAAGTAGACCGTCTCAAATCTCTGTACACAGCACAAACTAAACACAACTTAGCACATGTACTTCTAACAGTGACAGCAATTTTTCAATAATTTGTTTGACATCGTCACTCTTTTATTTCATAGCTAGGCAGATAACAAAAATACGCCCTCGTATTATATTTTACTAACGTATTTTTTAATAAAACAAACTTATTATTCTTTAGGTCGATACAAAACGAGTCTAATTGGCCAAGCAGACCAATAACATTTTTACATCAAATGATGGTAAATGATGTATGTACAACATGCAATTAAATTCAACACTGTATTCATTACAATACAATAAGAGTCCCTAATGATTACCTAATTTGTATTTTATTTTTTTAGAATGAATCAACAGCGTTTTTGGTTCTAACCTGATTATTATTTACGTATTCCGTAAATTATTAATTTTTCCTATTTATAGCCTCTTTTTCAGTTTTGTTTCTCCAACTTCTAAAGAAACGGGTGCAGAAGTGGTTTTGCAACAGACCTCATGGTAAAAAACAAAAACTAAAAATAAAAGTTTTTGTTGGAAATCAATAAAAAAAGAAATTGTGAATTTAAATATTTTTATATAATTTATTCTATGTATGTTGTAGCTAAAATTGTCATATGTTCAAGGCGGTTTTATATTGTTTCAATATATAAACAAAAGTGTTTTAGTTTTAATTTGCAAACGGAATGCGCCATCAAAAGGCTATCCCTTTTTATTAGTCTAATTTTAATTTGTTTAATTGCATTTTAACATACTTTGCAAAAAACTTATAAAGCTATTACTTACAGAAATTAATATTCTGTATATTCAGTTTTAGTAACGGGAAAAACAATTTTCGCAATAAAAAAAAAATAAGTGTGCTCGAAATTGCGTAGAAGGCGACTGTAATAATAAAATATTCCCAATACTGTAAATATAGAAATTATTAATAAAATACTCCTTGAGCAAGAACAGTTTTTACTTATCCATAAATAAGCTATGCAACATGTTTTATTTTACAATGTACTATTCATGATGAAATAACGATATATTTCTACATTTCCCATTTCTTAAAACGATAAAACGAAATTCTAAAAAGATATAGTGATTCTATATTATTTTAATGTATGTATTTAGAAACGTATTTTTATTTTCATTATTTTATTTCCTTGATCTATCGATTTACTGAAGAACTTACATAAATTCTTGAATAGCCAAGACAATATAATAATTCTACATCATTCTATTCGTGCTAAATTCCATACACTGTTGTCAATTTTACGGAGGATTTATCTACTGCAAATGTTAAATTTAATATACGGAGGATTACTAATCTACTGCAAAGTAGAATCAAAATATACACCTCACAATATACGGGCTACCGTAGTGCCATCGGTGACTACGGCAAAGTCCGCAACTAAAATACTCGAACTACCTAAAAAACTGCTCTAAGTCACCCGTTTAAAATTTTACTGGGTGGTAGGAGGCTACAAACCGATTACTTTTACATGGAAAGCGATAGGTCCTCCGTATATGGGCGACCTATTGCAGCCGGATGACCTATTGCATGCAAATTGTCTATCAGCGGAGGACCTAACTACTGCAGGATACATATATATATATATATATATATACGGAATATATTCGAATAGGTGCATCTCATTTCTTAAATTATAAATAACATTCTTTCCTACATTTAATAAATACCTGTTTCCCTTATTAAGTTAATGCGACTAAAAAATAAAATAATTTAAAATATCGCGTCCCGTTACACACTGTATGGTAACTTTGATATATTTATAACCTTATTATCGAAACTAATAGATAAATCGTTGCAAGTTCTGTCTATAATTGAAAATTTGAATAGTTCTAGTAGTAGAGATGCTTATGGTATAAATTGTAAAATACTCAAATATTGAAATTTAGCCACTTACAAAATTAATTAATTAAAGTATTATTCAAACGTGCTGGAATTTAAATAACAATAACTGGTCCAGTTTATACACTCATACTAACTAACTAACAAGCTCCGTTTTGTGGTGTTTTGATGTGTCATGCCCAATGAAGCGAGAAAAAACGCAAAACATTATACGAAGTCAAATCATGAATGGGTTCTTTTTTTTTTAATGTGGTGGGTGCTTAGTTGCAGTGAAAGTGACTCCGTAAACTGTATCGCTTGTCTGGCTATCACTGCAACTCTCGCGGTGTAGTTCTTTGTGTGTGTATGTTGTGTTCAATTGGCTTTGTGACAGCATCATATGGCCTTTTATTATGCCCCGCTGTTAATCACTTTGCTCCCAAGAGCGAATGGCAAGTCGATCCGGGATTAAACTCTCTGAAAAAATGTCACCGTCCCTCCAGAGAATTGAACCCCAGCGCCTATCGTCCTCTCACAACAATAGTCAGCCGCCTAACCACTGCGGCCATCGACACGTTAACAATGATATAACCAGCTCTAGCGAGTTGCGGGATCTTTTTTGGTTACAACAAAGCGCAACTATTTTGATACCAAATAAATCTTTCTTCTAACAAAACCTTAACATTGTGGGGAAACGACAAGTTAAAGCCGAATAATAAATAATCAATTAATCTTGTCAAACGGATCCCCCTGGAAGTATCCAGAGAGTTTGGTGACTATTTTCCATGAGTTTGGTGCCCGGACCTTACTTCCTTGGTCCGACACCTTGCCATTCTTTCGTGTTTAGTCCTGTATGTACTGAAGATATTACTGCTATAACTACCAAGATAGCCAATAAAATGTCATATGCTGACGATGGAATCACCAGTCATGTTCTTAAATGAATTATTGATGATGTTGCTGTTCACCTGGCCTATATAGTCAATTTGTCATTTATCGAAGGCAAATTTCCTCCATAATGGAAAACGACCGTTGTTGTGTCCGTTCACAAAAATAGTAGTGAGTCTGACATAATGAATTATCGATCTATTTCGGTTACTAATACATTTTCTAAGGTGTTTGAACGTGTGGCATACAACCACCTTGTCTCTTTTTTAGCCAAACATAACATAATAACTAACAAGCAGCACGGCTTCAGACAACGTAAGTCTACGGAAACAGCGTTGATAGATCTAACGCAGTATATATAGTATATACTATACTTATATAACAAAATAGTAGGTACTCTGTACAAAAAGAAAAAGTTTTGCGAATGCACAAAATCTTATGGCGAGGATCAGACTGCGAGATAGTCTCGTTTTCTGCTCACCTTACCATATATGTCAAACATAATGTAACAAAATTCAGATGCCTAGAAAACTAAATAGTGCTAATATATAATAGGGCATTAAATGCGCAGCCGGAAGAGCCACATAAACACTTCAACCGTGACAAGCACGATGCTAGTACCGGGCAACCAAGTTAGCACAGCAATCAACAAACGACCTGCGAACAAAAAAGCATAGTGCGAATGGCTCCCCGAAATCTATGGGCGTTTAAGTCCTTTAAACTATCCGGGAGGCTATTGTATTTTTTGTATGTATCATATGTAAATGAACG
This sequence comes from Holotrichia oblita, assembly GCA_023690525.1. Classification (NCBI taxonomy): domain Eukaryota; kingdom Metazoa; phylum Arthropoda; class Insecta; order Coleoptera; family Scarabaeidae; genus Holotrichia; species Holotrichia oblita. The sequence goes on along the minus strand of CM043016.1, from coordinate 102,059,085 downwards.
CTGAAAAAGAGCTAAACGGCAACGTGGGGGAGAAATGTTACCTCTGAAACGTGTAGTGAGACTACGTATGTCAGTTCTAAAGCGTATGCTCCTATACAGATAGGGTGGTGTTTTAAAAAGCATGATGTTATGATATAGACAAAGACTGAGTAATTCTCTTCTGTTTTTCATATTTAACCAAGCAGTGTCGCCGAGTTTGTGGGAGATGCGGCAATATTTCCGGATTCCATGGATATATCAAAGGCACTCATTCTGAACCTTCTGAATGTGTGACGCAGTGAAACTGTCTAAGCAAGGATGGCAAATTTGAGAGCAGTAAGTGAAGGGCGAGAGGACGAAGGCATCACAAAGGGTTCTTTTTATGTTTTTATTTAGTATTGATCGATACCCAAACAGCACAAAGACATCTTATAGACGTCCATAAGATGTCTAAGTCCGATATTCTGAAAGTCTTATGGATGTCTGTTTACGCCTGAAAGACGTCCATATATAAGACATCGTTTTACAACGTCTTATGGATGTCTGTTTTGGACATAGTGTCAGGCATAATTGTCTGGGCTTTCAATGTATTCAAAATAATGCACTAGATAAGGCCTGTTTAAGCTAACAGTATTGATACATATACATACCTATCACAGTCGTCTTATGAATGACTTGGTATTTCAATTCCTTGTAAACTAACTAAACCTGTGAAAATGACTAAATGAAACCATAATTTAAGTCAAATCAAATAGCCAAACCGAGTCGATCGCCATTAAAATTATCGCATAGAAGACGACGTGAGTTGGCGCTGATGTAGGTGATATATTAAAGTAAATGCTGATTGGTTGAATACACGAGGAACATTAAATCACTTATTAAATTGTATTAATAAAAAAATAAATTGAAAATTATCAATGGTCGCATCATATTCTTTTGAAATACATTATTTCACATTTTGTCGATTTTTTTATATAAAACGTCTAAAATGTGGTTTTTTAGACTTTTGAGAAACGTCTTATACATGCCATAAATGAACATCCGAGAGACGTCTTTAAAACTACGTCTATAAAATGTCTTTTTTATATCTTTAGGCGTTCAGACATAATACAGACCTAAATAAGACATCCATAAGATGTCTTGTGCTGTCTGGGTAGGGATACATAGCTTTCAATTGCATATATGCATTTTTCAGATATTTAATGATCTGGTCCCTGTCTCGAAAACTATTGTCAATTATTAAACCCAAATTCGACGGCACGCCGTTGAGACCAAAGGTATTTTGACATTATTAGTTTGTAAAATAATTGAGCTACTCAGATTTTTGCAGATTTTTACCAAATAAGATAAATTGTAATTTAGTTGGATTCATTTTCAAGCAGTGCGTATTAAATATAGAATATAGACTGTTCAAGTCAGCAGTTATGTTTGTAACAGCGGCCCTCCATTCCGAAGGTTGAAAAGAAAGATACAACTGAGTGTCATCAGCGTATAAGTGGATTTTAGAATAACTTATTACGTTTACAAAACGAGAAGTATATAATGAAAACAGTATAGGGCTCATTATAGACCCTTGAAGAACGCCGTGCAATACCGGCAGCGAGTCCGAAACAGTACCCTCCAAACAAACGCGTTGTGACCTATTTGTAAGAAATTCAGTCAGTAACTTCACAGAATCCTCCCAAAACCCACTTAGGAATATTTATTAACACTTGATGATTCACTATGTCCAAAGCCTTTGTATAATCCAGAAAGACAAGAATTGTCATGAGACCCTGATCCGAAGCAGATAGTATGTCATCCGTGACATTTAAGAGAGCCGTTGTACAGCTATGATTGGCCCTAAATCCTGACTGCACCTCAGGAAGAATACTGTTCTCAGAGATATATTCTCTTACTTGCACTTACAGAACTCTCTCCAAAATTTTGCAAAAAGTTGGCAGGACGCTAATCGGTCTTAAATCAGAGATCTGTTCTACCGGAGTTTTTTAGGTAGTGGTAGCACTAAAGCCTCCTTCCAACCAACAGTCAGGAAAAACGCCAATCAATATACAGAAATTTATTATATGGGTTATGTAGGGTATCAAAAAAGGACAGCAGTGTTTTATCATTGATATGTTGATACCATCTACTCCAGTAGCGTTTGATTTAATGTTACATATTATGTTATAAATGAGTGAGGGTTCGACAGTAACAAATGAAATTTACCAAGGTTGTTAGAATAGTGAGCAGTATCGCTTATATTGCTACTGCAGGGCGGTATGCTGTTGCTGAAATGGTTATTTATTGTATAAGCATCGTCAAAATTATCCCGAATGTTAGTGATTCTTCTGCTACCACATCCAAGGAAATTTAATTGCCGCCAGAGACACTTTGTACATTGTGCCCTGGATTTAAAGTATGCCCTTTTTTTCCAGTTTAAACGTTCGGGTGGTTAGTTAGTTAGTGATCAAAGTTGTTAAAATCTCTATATGTACAATAAACGGGTTGAGCAGGCGATGCGGCTGCGGCAAAGGAACAGTAAATAAGGTCGTGATCGGAGTATGGAAACCGGAGGACTCCGAAGTCCGTGATATCACCATCAGATGTGATTATTGCAAGTAATGTAGAAGTATTTTTCGTTACTCTTGTAGGGGTATTTATCAGTTGAGTGCAACCGATGAGAAATATAAGACAGATGGATAATCCACTCTAAGTAAATCCAAGTTAAAATCTCCACAACAGTATATATGCTGTCACTAATTTCCAGACATTGTATGAAAGAATTTTCCAGTTCATCAATAAAGACTTTGTAGTTAAGGTTTGGCGGTCTGTATGCAACCCCCACCCAGATTATTTTCGTATGCGTTAAAATCAACAGCCAAAGCTGTTCAATATTTAAATTTGTGGTTATGTTAGAAACTTTATATAAAGTGTTTACATAAAGTCCCACTCTACCACCCCCGTCCCTCTGGAAAAATTTATAGTGATTAATAAGTAAAGTGGATGTATCTATTGCCGCATCCAACCACGTCTCGGACACCGCAAGGATATCAATTTTTTTGTCGTACACATAATGCTCCAAATCCTCTAATTTAGGATATAAAGATCGGATGTTGACATGCGCCAATCCAATTCTACCGTCAATCATTGTTAATTACTAGACCATCCCAACGAAAACCATAGAAGATTAAAAAAACGTAAACAGTGTTAGAAATATACCTAAAAAACGTATGTCTGCGAAGTTCTTCCGATATATGTATAAATAAAAAAGTGCACCAAAAAAATTATGCGCACAGTATATGCGCTCCGTATAAGTATGAGAGTGTAGATGTGTTTAAAATGCCATGACAGAAAGCATAAGGTTGTATCACTGTCTTAAATTATTCTTAACTTTATTAAAGTTGTCCATATTTTTTATTTTAGTAATAACATTATTCATTTTAACCAGTACGTTACCATTACTAGTGAAGACATTCCTGCCTCTCGCACGACCGGCCAATTCCTTTACCATCGCTACTCTTACTCTGGTTAAATCCTCCCGGATAATGATGTTCGTTCCTTGCAATTTTTTCTTTGAAGAATATATTTTGTTTCTAACTGATCGACGTACAAAACGTATGATGATAGGAGGGTGCTGACGTTCTCTGTGGCGCAACTGATGACAGCAGTCTATGTCTTCATAGCCAACATTAAGCCCTAGTTTATCTTGAAACATATTAATAATCACATCCTCAACAACTTCGTTTTTTGACTGCGGTACGCCGAATATTCTGAGATTATTGTTTCTCGAATACTGCTCCTGTTACACGATAGCATCAGAGAGTTTATTACATTTTTGTTGGAGCGAGATGACCTCGGATTGGCAATCCTTGGCCTACTCTTCTAGCCTCTTTAAACTTGTTGCAATGGTCGATATTAGTTTTGGAGGAAGATGGATTTATTAATACTTTCTCAATTACACGTTCTATCAAACTGTCATCAACACTAGTAGACCTTGTACTCGGTCGATCGGAAACACTACCGGGCATTTTGAATATTTTTAAGACGACTTAAAATGGTATTTTAATGACAGCAACAACAATACATCTACTCTGACATCGAGCCTGCGCACTTTATATATTAATTTATATGTTCTACATATTATTTAGAAATCCATGTAGGTATAGAAATATGGATGCACGTAAGCACGTTGCTGGTATCTTTTCTGATTTAACTCGAGCATTTGACTGTATCGATACTGAGATATTGTGTCACAAGTTGAATCAATCGAGTATTCGTGCTTGGGTGCTTGAAAAACTCCAACAGGAAAATGAGGGTTAAGATGGAAAACGAGATTTTGGACGAGTTCAACGTGGAGTTAGGAGTACCCCAATCTTCCAAACTTTCTGTCTGACGCTTCCTTGGTATTTTTTGCGGATGATGCTTCAATAACGCTTGCATCAAATAGTGCTGAAGATTTAATAAATGCAGTTAAAAAACAATAAATAAGATGTCGAACTGGTGTAAGCTAAATAGGCTAATTTTAAACAACGACAAGCCTTCGTAGTAGTATATTTTCACAAAAGACGTATTCCTCCGGCTAATAGCTTATTCATCTCATCTGCCAGAGTTCTAGGCGCTTTTATGAATGATACACTTACTTTTGACGACCATATTCAGTACCTTTCCAAAAACCTTAATTCCGTATATTACGCGATTTTACAACTAAAATCCACTGTAGATGTGTCGAGTCTACTTAACGTCTATTATGCTATGGTTTACTCTATTATATCGTATAATACAATTATATGGAATCAAGCTGTGAATTGGAGCAGAATATTCATAGCACAATAGCGTATCATACGCTTCATTTTTAATATCAAATACCGCGATAGTTGTCGAGAAGTATTTAAGCACCACCGTATTTTGACATATCCTTACATATGTGTGCAGGGTGCCCACATAGTAGGCGGAAGTCCAATATCTTGGTTTATAAGAGAGATAATTGAATCTTTTTTATTTTATTTGTTTAGTTTTTCAAGATCTACAAACCTAAAATAATGCCGATTATACAGGATGTTCCATTTCGTCTGTACCGTCTGTATTTTTTATAATTTATTTTAAATATACATGAAAAACAAGAGACTTTATGTATGGTATTTATATGGAAAAACTGGCGGTCTTTGAGATATTTGGCTTACTATGTTTTTCTAATAAATTTTCATCTATTATAATATCGCAAATTCTGTGGTTACGCTAATTAACAGAAAGTCTATTTTTTATCAAATATTAGGCAATAACTGTTCATTTGTTATATTCTGTGCATTGTTTATATTTTAGTGGTTTTTCTGATGAAGGTAAATAAAGTTACCGAAAGCTAAAAATGTATGTTTAACTTGTCTAAAATTCATAATAGGCCGCTATGACAACGAAATCTTCAACGCAATATTCTTTTTTTATTTTATTTATTTCCTCCATCTCTCCACCTTATCTCAACATCCGAGCTCAGCACGCCAAGCAGGTTTGCCGGGAGACTGCACACTAGAAAAGCATGAGCACGTCCCCGCGCCATGCCGCAAAAACGCCCCCCGGTACTTCTCCCTCAATGCACGTAAGTTGTTTTTCATTTATATATTATCTTAGTACATTAGAATGTATAATAATTTAATTTACAGTGCATATTTCTTGTTTAATTTAAGCTGGAGTAAGTTACGATGGCTTGATCTTCTTCTTTGGTTTCCAGATCTTCAAGGGTGGTTGACAGAAAGAAGGACGCAGGCCGCGAAAATGCAGGTATATGGCGCTTTACTCCGAATGCGTCCCGTATTGGCGAAATTGCCCTTCAGAGTGACACAGCCCTAGAACAGTGGGTGGCTGGTATCGTGAGCTCGCAGGACCTTAAGTGAATCAATAATGATGTACTTCTGCATTTGATGGGCATTGCTTCCAATGTAATGTCCATCTTACTGTAACTGTATTCTATAGCAAACAGCAAGATTCGCTGGTTATAATCGAAATATGTATTTTCCTTTTAATATGTCTACAATACATATCTAACTAATATTAAGAGTCAAATCCAGGTAACCTATAAATATCATGGATTTCTGAATACTTCATGAACATATGAAATAATGAAATTTGACAATGAGCAAGTCTTCGAAGAAGAGAGTCTACTATTGTTTACATTAAATGTGACTAAACACTTACCTCTTCAGTGTAGGAGGCTAATCGGAATGAAGGATCTTGGTAGACTACATCAACAAACATATACAGACTTTAAAATTTAAAATGAAAAACAATATTTTTGCGCCATTACTCAAGTATATAGACAGACCCGGGCCAAACTTACAATAACGCAAGACCATTGAGTAAATTGCGAAAGCTATGAGGAGGATACAATTATGTATACTTATTGTTAGTAGATAAGAAGAACAACTTTAATGCAGTAGTATATCATACCCATACATACATGGAGCTCTTACGGAAACGAATTTACTAAAAGATTAGCCAGCTAACTGATAATGTGTGACATGATGTGTAAATATACCGATTTACATACATATCGATATTAATATATATATTTCATGTGTTAATTCGTGCAGAAATATTGTTAATAAATATGTGATCACAATATATAGAAGATAGCACGCTAACAAAACATTTTCAGCGAGTAGAATTATTTTACAGCTATGTTCGTTCCATCACAGAAAGCGAGAATAATTTATTGTAAAATATTCAGGTGTATTGTTCTGGTAGACCTATGTGGCTCTCATAAACTTCTGCTGAATATAATTTTGAAATTTGTAAACAGTTTATATGCAAATAGAATAATATAAAACGGATTATTTAGTAAAACAAATATTCCCATAGACACATACATAAAACACAAGTTCTTGCAAATTTCATGAGAATAATTACATGATAAAAAATAACTACAATTCCAATACTGTATTCGACTTAGAACCGGCTTTTACATCCACATGGATATGCATACACATATGTATTACCAAGTCAACAGCAATGACTAAACCCAAATTCTTCTCTTTGTCAGAAGTGGCAGAAATCAAGTAACCTATTCACTGTCAGTCGAAAAACTAGGTTTCTCACTCGCATTATTAATTTAAGGATGATAATTATTAGTTATAATAGACTAATATGCAAACTACAGCCTGTACATATAAGATGTCTAAGCTGTAGAATAAATAGTATACAGAGAATGACGGAAAATGGAAGTTATTATGTATAGAGTGATGAGCCAGTGAAGTATATAACATAAAATTGAATATTTGTGACATAAGATCCAACTTCACTTCACATTTAAGTGAAGTTGGGTTTGATTTTTTAAATATTCAATTGAAAGTTACTATGTTGTTCCGTTATGCAGTTATAAGTAAAAAAAGACTAGAAACAAATAAAACTATTAAAGGAACAAACAAAATGAAATATATTATAAATGACGTATGCCATCTTCTAACGCTTTAGTTTATAACATATGTATACTTAGAAAGTAGTTTTATTGGTTTGAAAACGTAGTTCTTTCATAAAAATATGATCTAAATGATACCGACGAATAAATTATTACTGTTTGGTTTTTATATGCCTTGTGAGATTGCATGAAATGCACGACTCCTACGCAGCAAAAACTTAAAAAAAAATCTAAACAAAGCAAATGTCATTAACATGCTGACCTATATTAAAATTAATCCGCCTTTAAACATTAGAGAAATTCGTAAATATCTTGGTTTAAGAAGATGGTGCGTTTAACAGTTTAATTGAACCAATAAAATATTTCCACACATTGGGAAAATAAATTTACATAAGTCGCACAATTGGTAAAGAAGCAAGCAACACTGAATGCTGGATGTTGACAATTAATATCAGTCTCTGTCTCTCTCTCATATGGCGCTACAGCCTGATTCGGGCCTTGGCCTGCCTCAGTTTTCCTTTCCATCTCTATCTTTGGTGTCTCTCTTCCAATTCCTGGATTGCATTAAACGCTTTGCGTCGGCGGCAACCTCATCCTGCCACCATTTTCGCGGTCTTCCCACCTGTGTTGTTCCTGTTACATTTGCCTCCAACACCCTTCTCTCCATCCTATGTTCTTCTATTCTAACCACGTGTCCTGCCCAGCGTAGTCTTTGCAACTTTACGAATTGTAATGGGCGGTTCTTTAAATTGTTGGTAGATTTCGAAATTGTATCTAATTCTCCACGTGCCACTGTCGTTCTTAGGGCCAAATACATTTTTCTTAAGATTTCTCTTTCGAATGCGTCGATGTGTGAGGTCATTTTTTGTCTTAGTACCCATGCTTCGGATCCATATGTGGCTATTGGTCGTATGATACTTTTGTATAGCCTTATTTTATTATCTAGCTTGACATCCTTAGCTTTTAATAGGTGAAGTTTGGCAAAGTATGCTTATTGGCCTGGGTGACCCTTTTTTTATTTCAGTTTCTTCGTTGCCGTCCTTCGCTAGATTTACTCCCAGGTACGTAAAATCTGAAACTCTTTCTAGGTTGTCATCTCCTATCGTGACGTTTTGTAATATTCTCTTTGAACGTGTTTGTGTCAAGATTTTTGTTTTTCCGTATTTATTGTTAAGCCGATTTTCCTGGCTCCATTGTCTAGATTCCTGTATATCTCTGTTACTGTGTTTATTGATCTGCCCATTATGTTAATGTCATCAGCGTATGCTGCTATTTGTGATGATTTGTTGCTTAACATGTTGTTAGGGTTTATTGATGTTTCTCTGATCACATATTCCAGGGCTATGTGAAATAGGGTAGGGGCCAGGCCATCTCCTTGTTTCAGGCCTTTGGTTATTATGAGTGGGTCCGTTAGCTAGTTTTGTATTCTCACCTGTGCTGTTTAATTAATATCAGTAGGGATTTATATTCGATACCTAAATGGTAGGAAATTTCATTGAAAATACTCCATTACAAATGGAAAATGTGTCATTGGAAACTAGAACGACTTAGGTAGATATCTCCCTCCCTTTTCGCGATATGTCTAAACTTGATTACATCAACACTTATCTAATCGATGGATTAAAAGATAGAGTTTATTTGCAATCTTCGAATCTTACTGTATTTAGCTTTTTATCTATAAAACCGGATAACTTACAACTATATTTAAAAATATATTTCAGAGAATATAAATTAGAAATACTGCCTTTTGTTATTCCTTTACGCAACTATATGACAATTATTTTCCATGAATCGACAATAGAGCACTGGAACGACTCATATAAACCTTACTCTTAGTACTACTTACAGAGTAAGTATACGGCTGTACATAGTCATACTATTAAATTTACATGTGAAGTTTAACGTTCTCGTTAAAATGAAGACATTCTCAGTTGGTGTCATCATTTTTAGGAGGATATTACTGAAAATACTTGATGACATTAAGCCCATCTATTCGCAAATATTCAGATTAACACACCTTTCCGATGAGATAGTACAGGAAAATGGTACATCGTAGTACGAACCACATTTTAATAACTATGATTGGGTTATAAAGTATAACACCAGGAGTACTTGTAGTTTGGGACGTTCAAAGTTGTCTAATTAATACAGGGTTTATGAGGGACAGAATTATGTCCGAGGATCTGCTTGTTAATCTATATAGTACTAAGCTATGTTTAGTTACAGCCTCTATTGGCAATATTATTTATCAGCACGGCTCCACTAACAAAACCTCGAATGATTTTCTTGAAATTTCATAGCAACCATGATCTTGCCCTTGCTTCTAACAGTATACAAACATGATTAAAATAGATAACAAGAAAAGTAATGATATATGCTGTCAAGTTATTATTTTGTCAAGCGTAATAAAGTCATTTATATGTTAGACCGCAGTTATTGGCTTTAAATATTTACATTTCAAATAGAATAACCGCTAAACTGAACAAGTGATTTGTCGTATTTAATTTCTCATAAACTACAGTTTTCTGTAGACTTAGATACAACTTATACCTTCTTTTCTGTATAATATTGTTTGTCTATTTTTTTACATAATTCGTTTTGCTTACGTAAAAGGAAATTTCTAGCTGATAAATTCGCATGTAACTTATAAAAGTCAATTAGCAAATAAAACTCTGTAAGATTGTATATACAGATGTTGAAAGTATATCTTGAATATCCATTGACCATCAATCCATAGCAAAACAAAAAGCTGGAACAATTAGTTATCATCTGGAACAAATATTCCCTAACTTACAACATACGCAATTGAAACGGTAAGCTAGGTTTATTATCTAGTAATAATAATATAATCTAGATATATGTATATAGTAATGTTATTATACACCTATCCTCGGTTTTAACTTCATTTTTCATTTGATAGATGAGGATACAGGTGTATGCAATCGGGAAAACAAAAATAGCACTAAATTAATTTTATATTTATATAATTACATCTACCTGTCTGTGTGTGTGTCTTTTTAATTAAAGTAATTACTTCAAAATTTAACTGAATAATAGTAACACGATTGCACACATGCGAAGTTATTTTTCTAAATTCATGCATTTAGCTTAATACAACACTATCCCAATGATAGAAGATGTTAATCTCTTCAATCATACAACGAAAAAAAACGATTATCCTTGTGTAAGTTACTGGTTCTTGCTTTAAAGAATAATTAAGATTTATTATATATTATATATAGGTTTGAAGAAGGATTAAAATATAACCGAAACGTCACGTAGGAAACTACGGTTTTTCATTTAAATTATTATTATTATATATATTCTACATTAGTTGCAGTAATTTCACGTTTTATAATATAATCTAGATATAATAATAGGAAAATTGCAATCTTACTATTTTCCTATTGCTATTTTTCTCTTCAACTTCTTATGGTGTAAGTATATATTAGTTTTTATGGTGACGCTGAAAAAGTAAATACAACTAAAAAGTAAACCAAGGATGCTCTTCTCAGTTGGAAAAATCCTGAACATACTACTTTAAACACCTTTAGTTGAAGTGACTCAGTTAATGCAGTATATGTTGCAATATACTGTTTAAATCACTCGTCGTATAACGGAAAATAAACTGGAAATTTGATAAACAATTGAAGGAAGTCTTATCATACGAACCTGTATGTCGAAGTTTCTGATTGTATCTACGTATTTGTAAAGCTGCAGTTTAAACAGTTAGAATCCTCCATTGCTCACAAAAGCCTAATTTCTACTAATGTATTCTGGAGTGAGTATTCCACAAAAGCGTAGCTGATACGTCAAATGAAATATAATACAATTGAAACAAATAACTAAAGTCTGACTTTATAAACATATATTAAATAAATGATATTGGCTTGGCAAATTGCTGCAAATTAGATATAAAAAGTACTACCAGGTAGTATTGTATGCCTCAGTTTTGTATTAAACCCTTATCGACCACCCAGCTAAAATATAAACAACACTAGCTAGTTGTGTTTCATTTGCTTTCATTTCCCGTTAAGTCAGAGTATTAATATTGGTAATTAATTGGATGTTATTACTGGTTCTCTGTAAGCTGCTGTTATCACATACCATCAGTAAACGTAACACGTAACACTAAGAACCTTAGTCTACCTCCAAGAAATTCAGTTCTGAGCATGCGTAGTAATACAGACAAAAGCCAATTTTCTCAGAACAAAGTGCTCGGACGTATTGTAGGCAGTAGTTTCACGCACAATCCGAACTCAATACAGCACTAGCCAGAGTTAAATCGTGCGTGTGATACAATAGATTGAAATGTCGCGTACTGATTGGAGGAAAGTTGACATTTAAATGTTTCTGATCGTATCATTTAAAAATCCCCCGTCCTATGTTTAAAAATGTGTTTAAAATATAATGAGGTAAATACATATGTTCATTCTTGATACATAAGTTACCAATGAATATCCAATTATCAGGCATAAGTAATCAGTTATTGAGAATACATATTGTACGGTAATATTTGATCATTTTGAGTATTTATACACCATTCGAATCTATGTAAATCTATGCTTGCTAATGTAAGTATTTTGTGTACCTCCGGTGTAGCAATAATTGTAGTCAGTAAAGGTAAGGATAATATATTGAATTGAGGAATTTATGGTCTTTCGAAATGCGTGATGCTCCGAAAGTGGACTGTATAATATTGAACAAGAGGTTACGTTTACAATACTAACTCAATTGCGCAACTTAATTAAGTTTCTCAATTTTATGTACGAACGACATCGTCAAGGAAATTTGTTTTCCGTTTGTTCCATGACAAATATTGGAAAGAATTGCAATTAATGAAATAATATTAGGCATGAATTTATTTATAATGGCTGCGGTCTAATACTTCCATACAGTCGATATGATATCAGGTTTTATATTTTGTTTACATTTTATTGCGTATTGTTGATTGTTCTTTATGTCAACTTACATCAGATACATAAATTGTTGTCCAGCTTTCAAGTAAGAAACATATAAATATGTACAATTCCCTAGGTGCTATTGATATAGACAAAACTAGCTAAACAGCAAAGTTCTAGAAAATTTAATATTTATATCATGCCAGTGAGCGGATGAGCCCCTAGTATCCCTAGTTATAATACAAGAATATCAGCTCAAGTTCAGATGGATTTTATAGTAGTAGTTTTCTTTAACGTAAGTAATAATATATACACTATTGTTTTCTTTACTAGTAAGAAAACAAAAGTGTATATATTATTACTTACGTTACTACTACTATAAAATCCATCTGAACTTGAGCTGATATTCTTGTATTATAACTAGGGATACTAGGGCTCATCCGCTCACTGGCATGATATAAATATTAAATTTTCTAGAACTTTGCTGTTTAGCTAGTTTTGTCTATATCAATAGCACCTAGGGAATTGTACATATTTATATGTTTCTTACTTGAAAGCTGACAACAATTTATGTATCTGATGTAAGTTGACATAAAGAACAATCAACAATACGCAATAAAATGTAAACAAAATATAAAACCTGATATCATATCGACTGTATGGAAGTATTAGACCGCAGCCATTATAAATAAATTCATGCCTAATATTATTTCATTAATTGCAATTCTTTCCAATATTTGTCATGGAACAAACGGAAAACAAATTTCCTTGACGATGTCGTTCGTACATAAAATTGAGAAACTTAATTAAGTTGCGCAATTGGAGTTAGTATTGTAAACGTAACCTCTTGTTCAATATTATACAGTCCACTTTCGGAGCATCACGCATTTCGAAAGACCATAAATTCCTCAATTCAATATATTATCCTTACCTTTACTGACTACAATTATTGCTACACCGGAGGTACACAAACTACTTACATTAGCAAGCATAGATTTACATAGATTCGAATGGTGTATAAATACTCAAAATGATCAAATATTACCGTACAATATGTATTCTCAATAACTGATTACTTATGCCTGATAATTGGATATTCATTGGTAACTTATGTATCAAGAATGAACATATGTATTTACCTCATTATATTTTAAACACATTTTTAAACATAGGACGGGGGATTTTTAAATGATAAGATCAGAAACATTTAAATGTCAACTTTCCTCCAATCAGTACGCGACATTTCAATCTATTGTATCACACGCACGATTTAACTCTGGCTAGTGCTATATTGAGTTCGGATTGTGCGTAAAACTACTGCCTACAATACGTCCGAGCACTTTGTTCTGAGAAAATTGGCTTTTGTCTGTATTACTACGCATGCTCAGAACTGAATTTCTTGGAGGTAGACTAAGGTGCTTAGTGTTACGTGTTACGTTTACTGATGGTATGTGATAACAGCAGCTTACAGAGAACCAGTAATAACATCCAATTAATTACCAATATTAATACTCTGACTTAACGGGAAATGAAAGCAAATGAAACACAACTAGCTAGTGTTGTTTATATTTTAGCTGGGTGGTCGATAAGGGTTTAATACAAAACTGAGGCATACAATACTACCTGGTAGTACTTTTTATATCTAATTTGCAGCAATTTGCCAAGCCAATATCATTTATTTAATATATGTTTATAAAGTCAGACTTTAGTTATTTGTTTCAATTGTATTATATTTCATTTGACGTATCAGCTACGCTTTTGTGGAATACTCACTCCAGAATACATTAGTAGAAATTAGGCTTTTCTGAGCAATGGAGGATTCTAACTGTTTAAACTGCAGCTTTACAAATACGTAGATACAATCAGAAACTTCGACATACAGGTTCGTATGATAAGACTTCCTTCAATTGTTTATCAAATTTCCAGTTTATTTTCCGTTATACGACGAGTGATTTAAACAGTATATTGCAACATATACTGCATTAACTGAGTCACTTCAACTAAAGGTGTTTAAAGTAGTATGTTCAGGATTTTTCCAACTGAGAAGAGCATCCTTGGTTTACTTTTTAGTTGTATTTACTTTTTCAGCGTCACCATAAAAACTAATATATACTTACACCATAAGAAGTTGAAGAGAAAAATAGCAATAGGAAAATAGTAAGATTGCAATTTTCCTATTATTATATCTAGATTATATTATAAAACGTGAAATTACTGCAACTAATGCACGCGCTAGACACTACATAGCATGAAGGACGAAGTGTTTGCAGAAGAATCACTAGATGACGGTGAAGAAGAACTTGCGTCATACGTTCATATTGTGAAAAATACACTGTGCCCGAATTCCATGTTTTCTTGGAGAGATAAGTATCAAATGGAGGAAAGATGTCAGCAAAAAAGCTTAGAACCTATGCAAGGAAATATTATTTGCTTCCATGGCATAAAAATCTATACTACAAATGCTAAAACAGAACTGGAAAATTGGTTACTTCTCTTTAGTAATAACATGTTACAAAATATAGTGCAAAATACTATATTTAGACGAAACTTTGAAAAGTAATAGATGGTATATAAAAGAGTTATAGGTCAGAAAAGTGACAGATATTAAAAAGATTGAAAAACCATGTGCAAACAGCATTTTGGTTCTTCTTCTATTTACGTTTCATTTATTTATCCACTATATATGATCGAAAGGCGTTTAATAATCTGACCTCACTTTGGCACTTTCATCGAAAATTTCAAATTCGTATACCGTGGAAATAAACACAACAATAAATGAAAAGCTTGAAGTCTTTCGAGATAAATATTCATTTAAGCAATATATGTATGTATACAGGAAAACCCACAGTGCGATCTTCTTCCATATCTCCTTTCTTATGCAAAATACAGCAAATATTTAAATACGAAAGTTGTTTAGTTATATGAAACTTATATTGTAAAATTATTCTGCGATATACAGGGTGTTTAGTTTGCCCGTAACCACCAGTAACGTTTTTAAATGGAGCTCCCTATATATAATCACATTTTTGAATTGCCTGAGGAATTCTAAGAACTTTATACCAGATAATATTCAGTTATTTTTATTAGTTTGCAAGATATTTACATTTGATTGAAAATTTTGACATTTAGCTATCTTCAGAAGTATGCCATTATTTCTGTAAGCGAAAAATCTAACATTATGAAACTTAACGTAACGTTAGAAGCATCTCCTGTGATCACAATAAACAGATGTAGACTTAAATATGTTATACAGAGTGTTCCAGAAATCAGTGTCTTTTTGAAACAACTGAACTGCGAAAATCTCCATTTTTTCAGATTGAAACACTATATTTTTACAGATTAGTTGAAAGCGAAATTTTATTACCTATCAGTATGAATAAAGCATGTATGT
This sequence comes from Holotrichia oblita, assembly GCA_023690525.1. Classification (NCBI taxonomy): domain Eukaryota; kingdom Metazoa; phylum Arthropoda; class Insecta; order Coleoptera; family Scarabaeidae; genus Holotrichia; species Holotrichia oblita. The sequence goes on along the minus strand of CM043016.1, from coordinate 102,043,427 downwards.
AGTTAAAATTAATGGTTTTAGAGATATTTCAAATTCTTTCATATTTCTGTATGTTGCTATGTAGGTGCGCTCTTTAAAAGAAACTTTAGAGACCAACTATTAAAAAAAAATTAGAAAGTTGAACTTTCTTTACTATTTGTCTGCTTGACTGACTTTTTTGTAAATCTACGTGCGTTTTAAACTGGTAGTTATATTTCAAATATGCAGGTATGTACGTTAACGTAATGGATCTGAAGTAGGCTTTTTACAGGTTAGTTGAAAGCGAAATTTTATTATGTATTAGTTTGAATAAAGCATGTATGTAGTTAAAATTAATGGTTTTAGAGATATTTCTACTTATATCTATGACTATATAGTAGAAAAGATAAATTACACTTGGAATTTAATTGTTCCATACTTATATGCTGTACTGACAGTTCCTAAGATAAATACACTACATATGTCTGGATACATGCATGGTGTTGTCCACCCTGCTGGTTGATGCAGTTAACTCACATATAGTATACGCTTACAACAAAAACAGTTCTCAGTTGTAAGAAGATATTATCTTCATACACTCTCAATAGACGGAACGTAAGAATGCCGTTCTCTGGAAGCAAACGTACTACAATCCATAATGAAATGGACATAATGAAGTCATAACTTCGATGAATCCACAAGTATAACAACTTCTTATGTAGTCAGGAATTCTTTAGAGATGCTCGGTATGTTGCCAAATAATATTTGGCAACATATCTCGTGTCAAGCCGGCGATTATCGATAATCACAAAACCACTCGTTGTTTTATATATGATAATTTCACGAATGCTTGTTGCATAGCGACGAAGAAGAGTGTCAATTTGACAAGCATTTAAATCACGACAGCCCGTATGGCTGGGAAGTATGAGTGAAATTATCGATTTTAATTCAAAGCTCGTATGGTATTTGATTAGATTATGTTACGTAATACAAAATGAAATTTATTTAAACTCTTTATTTATTAATTCATGTATAAATTACCAGTTTTTTGACAGAACTTCAGAAATGTCTATCCTTATTAACCGCATTTCCATAACAACGCCTAATTATTCTATTATGAAAATTATCGATAAATTACCGCTGTAATTTCGAGTTGCTTCAGTAATACGCGAATCTGATTGGTTTATATTTGTATGTGTAAAATAATCCGTAAAACACTTCGGTATAGTATAATTTTTACACGAACAGTTCACTTCCGAACAGGTAATTCTAAATACTTGCATCTTATTTTTCATTGCATTACTATACTATATTTATATGTATGTATTATACAAACAAATTGATTTTCTATCCAAGCTGTTTATGAATATTGACACGTATTTTACTTCTTTTTCATATTAATTTACAAAATTTGTATTTCAAAACATTATCTCGAAGACAACTTGTTGTAAATCATATTTTAAGCAATCGCAATCTATAAATAGAATACAATATACATACCTACTTACTTATAAAGTTAAATGATGTAGAAAATTTAAAAGTGGAACTGAACCGACCGCGGTTAATTTCCGTTTTTTAGGCCATCTGTATTTTCCGAACACAACGCTGTTCGAAGTTTGCATTATAATAAATAACTTATTCAACTTCTTGGACAGTTTAATGCTATGCCCTCTCATTGTTTCTTCGCCAAAGTTTTGCATTGTCCGCTGGAGTTGAATAGAAATCGTACCTAGCACAACTAAGAAATTACTGGAAACTTGTTCATGGGGCACAATGGAAATGCAGAGGGTAGACAAGTAAGTATACGTACATCGCTTATGATATATTTTGCTTAGTTTCAATAAATACTTAAAATCCAATTAAGAAGTAGTGCTATTGATTATGAGCGTTGTTGGATTTAAGGTAGTTTGACTGAATTTGAATTAATCCTGTTCTAATTTAGGAATAGAATGTAATATACACACATATATGAGCGGGTAGTATGTATAATCTTTTCAAGTAAATCTAGCTAGCTGTCTATAATTCTGAACCAACGATAACTACAAACTAATTATTTACACTGTAGAAGAATTGTAGGAGATATATGCTAATGATTTCAAATACGAATATATGAGCCGTAATTTATATATAGTTTTATATTTATATGTATGTTTTCCTTGACTATCTCCCTGAAACTATCCATCATAATTTATAATATGAATATTTTACTTCTTTGCAATACATATTTAATGTTTGAAGTAATGATAATGGTTCATAGCTAAAGACTTAGAAACAGTTGTGTAATTTATGTAGTTAAACACAGTAATCCTAGTATCTGCAAGAGTTAAAGTTATTACTAATTGTTTTATTTCGTTGGCATGTACAGGTGGCAAACTAAGAACGGCACTCGGCCATATCTCAGAAACGGTTTACAGTACAGCTTCGGGATAAAAATATCACTGACAAAAGCGAGCCCGAGAAATATTTGGAAATTATTTAGAGAAGTGTAGGATGGCCGCTAGAAAGCGTACCTGAACAGCAAAAACTATAATTTTTATTTTATACAAAATTTACCAACTTAAGGTCTATCACAAATATGAAAATCAGGATTTACTGAATATTGCGCATATTTCACACTGGACATTTATTTTGTTTTTTTTGACAAATAAGGGCAGGGCAGGAGGGAAAATTTGTTTTGAAGGACCGGAGTGTTCCTTCAAAACAAATTTTCCGTTGAACCGAATTTTGCAAATTTGCTCTCGTTGAAAACAGCATTTTTCCTCCAATCTAATACTTAAAAACTCGAACCAATCTAATAAGTGACGTGCATGCTACAGGGCGTTGTTTAAATTTTTTCGGAAATTTAGTTTTTTACCGAAACTATTAAATGAAGACATACATTTTTTAATACAGATTAAAAAACATTTATTCCATTATTTACTTTTGCGGCCGGTGCTACCGCGAATTGGTAAGTTCTCGACCGGTTGACCAAAATATATTTTATATGATAAATATAATAATTCCAATCATCAAGCGCATTAATATTTGAATGGTAAATTCACTTTTATTTTATTCTAATTTGGCGGTGGACTCTACTTGTTCAAATAATACCTTTTATAATAGTTTTCTTCTGTATGTTAGAGTTCCACAAGCAGAATATGTCACTGACATATCTTATCCGAAAATTTGTATAAAAGGTTGTTAATGCATTACCCTAATTTTAAATTCTGTAAAATCGCGCTATTTTTCTATTGGTAGTTGAAATGTGCGTTGTAGAAGAAGACCAGTATCCGCAATAACGAAATGTACTATCCACAAGTGACGGTAATGTAAATGGCATTGAATACAATTTTAAAACTCACAACAAATGTTTCATACAGGTTGTAATAGTCTACGACAGGTTTTATACAGTCCACAATTGCTTCGTAAATTCTTTATCTGCAGGACTGCACACAGGAATGTTCAACTGAAATTGAGATGATATTTGAACAAATATGATAAACTCAATAAAAAGTTTCACTTGAATTGACTACTTTACAATATAAAACGGATATGTTACTCTTTAAAAATATATTGAAAACTTCTACATTCGGTACGCCGTACGATACTATCTTTATAATATTCTCTCTCATAGGATTAATGCATCATTGAAAGTATAGTTTAAATACCATCTCAAATTAAAAAATATAACATCTTTCAATTGTATTTTTATTTCATTCATATTAAAGTGGTTAATAATATTTAGTAGTCATGTTGTTGTTTTTTGTTGTTTGACACTTCGGTGTCAAAAATGTTGCCTATCATAGGTCATTATAACATCTCGTTCGCATATATTTGTGAAGATTATTAGTGCTGTCGAAGCCGCCCGGTGGTCGCAACGGTGTTGCGGTAGGGCGCGATAGCCATACCTGGTGGTTCGACTCCACTTCCGGACGGCATATTTTGAAATAAAAATATGTTTAATTTAATTGGCGTTTGGGAAAAATTGCATTATATGTAGTCATGTTGTTGACTTAATACAAAAGAAAACGTATTGCAATGGTAGTTGGATTAATACGTGTACACCAGAAGCGAGAGACTTATTAATTTTACCATCCTATAAAAACTGCTGATTCATGTTAATGAGGGATAATTAAAGTTTAAATTTCAACTACTTTGCACTATGGTACGCATACGCTACTTTTTAAGATTACATTGGAAATTTCTAAATTCAGTGCGCCGTATGATACTGTCTGTATAAAACCTTTTATAGGATTAATGAATTTCTGAATTTAGTTTAAATACAGTCTTAAGTTAAAGAATATAACTTCTTTCATATTAAAGCCGTTAATAACGTTTGGTAGTACTACTGTTGACTTAAAACAGCCTAAGAGAAAACGTATAGCAACAGTACTTTAAATAATATATTTACAAAAGTTGCGGGAGACTTTTTAACCCTAGAACGGTAACATAAACATTCACGACTAGAATGGTAACATCGGATCATATGCGACCCTATCAAAAATTTCGCAGTTTTTTACATATTTTAGTAATGTATGCAATTATATTGTTAAAGCGCATTGTATACGTAGTAATACGACACGGGAAAACGATAAATCTGTCTGAATTATAATGCAATTACAGAAAAATGTTAAACATGGTAAATAGTACATATGTATGTAAACAGCAATAAGCATCATAAATAATTTTATTGTTTGGTAAATATATATGAGTAACGCAAAAACTAAACTATACAGTAACCAAAAACAGTATTGAATACATAAATTACAACAAAACTTCATTTATACAGTGCTGGCAAATTGCTTGACGATGTTCGGCACAGAGCACGTTTTTACAAACAACACATACATCTTTTCCTTTTCTATCTTTCGAACTTGGACATATTCGACAACGTCCTCGTTTCGGATGTTGTTCATGAACTGGTTGACATAATACTGCTTGGTTTTCACCTAGGATATCCATCATATCATATTTTAATGAACGCGGAAGATTAGTTACATTTTGTAACTTGTTGCGCCTTGAAATAGGTTTTGCTGTTCCATTATTCCTTATAGTATTTTCTCTGAAGATAATATAAGCATTTATTCCAGCACTGTCTAATATACCATAGAAAACTCGGAGGGGTCAGCGTCGTGTTTTACAAGTAACTGTTTTGGAGTGACAGAGTTGGTCATAAGTATCAACTCCACCCTTTGTTGAATTGTAAAACAGTACTATTTCAGGTTTCTTCGTGTCATTGTCTATAATACCGCTGCTATGCAGACTAGATAAAAGAAGTACTGTCTTACTTTTCTTTGGTGAAAACGAAACAAGAACTTTATTAGGATCATAAACAAAGTTTGTACTTGGAATTTCAGATGTGGGTTTCAAGAAACTTGGAGGAATATTGTTTCGGATAATATTGTTCGGAATTGTTTTTCCGAAGAGTTCTAACCATTGTTAGTTTCTTTTGCAGGAGCTTTTCAGCTAGTTGCGAAGAAGAAAACCAATTGGCCATTGTGACATTTCGATTCGTGCCGTATAAAAATTCACATAACTTCATTACATAATATACTGGCAGTGGCTCATCAGATTCACGATGTTCTTTCCCCACGTACGGTATTGCTGATGACATGTATGCCGTTTTCGCATCACATAGCATAACAGGCTTTATACCGTATTTGTCCGGTTTACTGGGTATATATATTTTAAAAGGACATCTACCCCTAAAACTTAATAGTTGCTCATCTACTGTAACGTATTCACTTGGCGTATAACTCTTGGTAAAATTTTCAATAAATTTGCTAAATATTTGTCGTATTGGTGCAAACTTATCATTTCTTCTTCTTTCAGCCCGTGTTTCCTTATCATCAAAAGGAATGCAATTTAATAAAAATGTAAACCGTTTTTCTGACATAGTTGCTCTAAATGTCTTTATTCCGAACTCTTTAGACCAAAGTTCTTCGGTGTTTAAATTATTTGAGCTCAGAGCGCCACTCAAATATAATAATCCAAACAGTGCGTATATTTCATTGTTCTCCGTAGCATGCACAAATCTCTGGTTTTTATATTTAGGCGCTTGTCTTGCAATTTCTCCATTTGTATTTGTAACTATGCCGGTTATAATTTCGTCATCAAAGAATAGCTTCCAGGCACTTTCAATTAACTCCGGTAAAAAAATCTTGGTTTTAAAGGTAATTTAGGCGCTTGTCTTGCAATTTCTCCATTTGTATTTGTAATTGTAATTTTCGTCATCAAAGAATAGGTTATAATTTCGTCATCAAAGAATAGCTTAACCAGGCAGCAATTAACTTCGGTACTTAAAGGTAACACCGGGTCAGAATGACTTTAATAAGCTATATTTTCTGTAATTTTGACCAAAATTCCACAATTTTCACACAACCTACTTAGTTTTGTTAGGTTATAAGGTACACCAAACCAAACGACGCTATTTGCACTAGGTTATGAATTACAACGCATGCGTGATATGCCTGGGTCGCCCACAACCCGATGTTACCGTTGTAGGGTTTTAATTTTACAATGCCCTAAACAACAAGGCTAATCCGTACCAGTAAGGGATAATTGAAACCTTTATGATATAGTTTTTTTTTTTTCGAACTGTTAGATTTTTGGGAAGTAGGTCAAATACATTTGCTTCCTCGGTATCAATTTTATTTAGAGGAATATTTCTGATTTTTAAAGCATATTCAAATTTTTCTCCGAATGTGTTTTTAGAAGCATGATATCAAAATTGTGACCTGTATCTATATGCTGTAGAGCAAGTAGTAATTTATATACATAACTATGTTGTTTAATACGTAGCATAGCATTAAGTGACGCATCAAAAATTCGCGCTTTCTCTCAAACCAGTTTAGCTTAAATTTAAAAAATAAAATATGGTTGTGTATCTATACTTCACAATGTTGCTGGGAATTACAAAGCTGAAAAACATATTTTTTTACAGTGGGTTTGGAAAAGCGGTAAAATCGATTGGTTTAAGAAGATACGCCCCTGTGTTATATGCAGGGATTGACTGTCTCGACTCGATTTTTCGCAATTCCACCCCTGAGACTGTAAAAGAGGGCAAGAAAGTTTGTATCGTGTATAGTAGCGTTTAAACTTTACTTGAAAATACCAAGTTTCTTTGGGTTAATTCGTGAGATACGTGCTTCAGCATTTTTTTCAAATTCATTTACAGGGGCTAGTAAAGTTTCACAAAAAATACGGTCAAATATATAATACTTGTTACTAATGCTCTTTGACACATGTTGGAACACATGTTTCGGCGTTCCTGAAAATTCAATCCCGAAGTAGTTAAAAGAGGGCTGCAAATTCTATACTGTGTGATCAGCAACACATGTCTGTCAAAAGGTTATACTTACATTATGATGTATTTAAAATATGTTTACAATCACAATGACGTATTTTAATATGCAACCTCATGAAGAATGGTAAAGCTTGTATGGTAATAATATGTTGTACACACGAACAGTGGTAATATATAAACTTGTTTAAAATGAAAAAACTGTAGAGATCCTATTACAGTCTATGAGAGCGAAACCGGAGGCACGAAAGCTAATTCTCATATAAAATATGTAATGAATGAAAGAAAATGTATTCCGATAATAATATATTATTATTTTAGCGTACCTCATTACTACTTCTTACACAGATCGTAATATTAAATTGAGAAGTTCTCCGAGTACAGAGTACAAATCTTGCACCTATGGTTGCGGCCCGGCTTAATCACGAACAGAATTAGCTCGATAACTTAAAAACCATAATAATTAGAATAGTGGTTTCGCAGCCTTTTTTGGGGAAGATTTCATGCTCTAGAAAAAAGTCTTAAAAGTTTTTTGATATCTTCTGTCATTTAACCATACGTCAGCAAAGAAAGGGACAATTAGGGTTATTTTTGCGATATTTTCTCTTTTCTTTGCGAATTCCGCTTTAACCCTATAAGATATCAAGAAAACTTGTAAGACCTTTTTATAGAGCATGAAATTTTCTACAAAATGTCGAGGAGAGCACTATTCTAGTTGTTATGGTTTTCAATTTCTCGAGCTACTTTTGTTCGTGAGTAAGCCAAGCACCGGCCATAGGTGCACGATTCGTACAGTATAAAGTAGTAAATACATATAAAGTATCTGTGTCTATCACATAAAAGATAATCAGAACTATATGATACGTACTTTTGATGTAATTTTCAGTAGAATATTTAAAATATTGAATTACCAGAAGTGATTAGTATTATGTAGTCCAATTGCTACACCAATATCGAAGTCTAATTCGTGGTCGAAAAAACTGACACCACAAACGACAAGCAGATTTTTCTAAGATTTACATTAAGTGATTAGACGCTGTAATTAAATCGGTCGAGAGATTTAGTAATATCGATGATATTAGTTAATTGTCAAATTATCTATCTAAACTATATTCACAGTTTCAGCAAAAGAGCTGGGAGTAAAGTATTATTTTTATTGAGTTCATATTTAAGGATGTATCAGTGAAGTGATGGTAATCTTAAACTACTCAATGATGTCGATCTATTTTATTTGAAGCATATAGTTGCCGCTGAATCCTTAATTCAAACTGAACGACTTGCAAATCAATCTGTAGATTCTATACCACGTTATTAGCTCTGCTCTGCTGTACTTCATGCTTTAATGCAAATTAATTAATAATAATTAATAAATTTTTTGGCTGTTTGATTTGTGTAAAACAAACACACCATTAATATTGAACATTCCGTCAGTTCGAAATATATAGTGGGTGCCGTAAAACATGATATACAAATTGGCTGGCTTTTACGACGGCTTTACTGTTTAGGCGTAATTTTTGCCGCGTCAAGTATATACTGCTCATGGGATGTAAAGCATAATTAGAGTGAAGTTCCAGTAAAATATTTATCTCCGAAATGGAGTCTTCCCTAGTGCTGAGTTACCGGGAAACCCCATGGCTTCATTCGTGTACGGTTTCTAAAATCCTTTAAAGGGCTACTAACGTTATTAGTGTCTTATTGAACGGTGTCAGGAAATTATCGCTATTTTACATCTAAAATAAAGTTGTTGGTAAGAATATTTGTAGTGGTGTGTAGTTCGACAAAACTGATTTCATGTCATAACAAAGTTAAGTGTATAGCGATCATGCAGTCATCACAAGACAATATAAATAAATATGACTTAAATGAAAGAGTTTAGAGAATTGACAACCTATAAAAGAGATAAATTTTCATTGTTTGAGATGATCTAATATGCGATATTGTGGCCCTAAAATAATAAAGACTATATTACGTTATACACACAGATTAGCTTTTACAATTTCAGTTTCCTACTTATGATACGCCAGTAATATGTAACTTTAGAGCAGTTAGAGTAGTTAAATGTTCATTCATAATACGGTTTCATTTGAAAATCATATTGCCTACCTATGTATGTTTTATTTATATATGTATGTACTATATACATACATGCATACAGGGTTTCTCACGGTAGGCGTTCGTTAGAAGCTTTCGTTGTTAGAAAAAACTTAGAATTCTGAATTTTTGGACTTAAAGGTTAGTCAAGATGCTATTGCATTCTAAAATATTTTCAAGGTCGTACCACTTCCGGTAACATCGAAAGTTGCCAGTAACTTTCTTAGTTTAAATGAAACACCCCGTATATTATCTCATTTTTGAATTTCCGAGGAAATTTAATGATGAGTTTTGTATAGTTTCCCTATACCTATTTTCATTTGTTTCTTAGATATCTTGATTATTTTGAAAATTTTGAAATATGTAGCCCTATTTTCAATACTACGTCTTTTACCCATTTTCGACAGGTGGTAAGCACTACTTGGGTAGACGGAAGCTCCAGCATGGTACTTTCGAAATTTACTTTGACAACTGATTTATCGCATACAGGGTGTCTAAAATTTTATGACCAATTACATCATCTTCAAAGTTGAGAAAGATCAGTTTTTCAAATACAATACCTCGTATATTATTAGATGATCGAATGCAGAATTTAATTCTTCATCGATTCGCTATGCCTTTTCCTATAGCTATTTCTAACGGTTTTCTTGTTATTCCATATTTGCTATTGAAAGCTAATGAAACTCCAAAAGTCCTATCTAGTAAACATAGATTTTGACAGGAATTGAAACAATAATGTTGGTTTTATATCAAGGCAGTTTAAGCCTAAAGATTAGTAAGCCATTTGTTTAGAGTTCTGATTATTTTGTTAACTTTCCCAAGTGCAATTTATAATGGAGAATATTGAAGAGTATTCCAATAATGATGTGTTGAATTTGTTTTATACACATGGTGAATGCGAAAGAATTGTCAGACGAACATGCAGATTATTTAACGAATGATATCCGGAGCGACCAACAATGACTCTCGGAAAATTCGTAAGAATTGAGGCTCGATTTATGGCAACTGGGAGGACAAGTTGAAATTACCAAAAATCCGTAATAAGTAATGAAGATATCGAAGTGAATGTTTTGGCTTATTTTCAAGCTTATCCACATAGTTCAACTACGGCAGCAGCGCTAGAATTCGGTATTTCAAGAGCGTCAATCCACAGAATATTAAAAAAGCATAACCCTTTCTCTGAAGTTATTGCGCAGGGATTACATCTTGGTGATGAGGCAAGATGAGTCGAATTTTGCGAGTTCGTGTGCATAAAAATGACAGAAGATCCCAGATTTCTTGATAGGATTATGTGGACTGATGAAACTAAATTCAACAGGCAAAGAATTATACATCGCCGAAATGATCACTACTGGGCAGAATATAATCCACATGTAATAAGGGACAATAATCACCAGGACTTTAGTTTTAATGTTTTTTGTTTAATTATAGACAATAGCGTAGCATATCAAGTGTATGATGAAAATTTAAATGGTGTTAGATATTTAGAGATACCTACTCAGAGGGTTTGTTAGTTATTTCTTAAATGATCTACCTCCACGTGGCAGAGTAAACAGTTGTATAAACTGAATGGTGCCCCAGAACATTCCACTCTAACTGTACATCGGCAGTTGACCTTGATATTCGAGGATCGGTGAATTGGCCTACAGGGAGCCAGGAACTGGCCACCTAGATCACCCGATTTGACGCCTTTGGACTTTTAATTTTTGAGGCCGTATAAAACAATTTGTGTACTCTAGGCCTGTACATACATACTAGAGACGAATTACTGCATCGTAATCATGCTGCCTTTACAAACCTTAGCCTAGACGTACTCCGAAGGTCGGTTACCCAAGGAGTATATAACAGAGTTATTCTGTTTGAATCAAAATGGCGGCAATATAGAAAAATTTTTGTAACAAAACAACAAAAAGATGTATTCATTATAATAATGATTTGGCTTACATTAATTTATAATTTTTTGTTATTTTACCTTATTTTCCATTTTTTTTGTTATTCATTTGCTATTACCTACGTTCTAAATTTTGTTGTTTTATTTTAGTGTTTTGATTATAGTTAATTTCTGCCGTTTCAATCATGTTCGTTTTGTTTCGAATACTAAACAAAGTTCATGTTTCTGTCAAAAGATATATATAATAGAAAATATAGAATAACAAGGAAACCATTAAAAATAGGTATAGGGAAAGGCATAGTGAATCGATGCAGAATTAAATTCTGCATACGACCATGTAATAATATACAGGGTATTGTATTTGAAAAACTGAACTTTCTTAACTTTGAAGATGATGTAATTGGTCATAAAATTTGTCTGTATACCTGTATGCGATAAATCAGTTGCCAAAGTGAATTTCGCAAGTACCATTCCGTCTGCCCAAGTAGTGTTACCACCAGTCGAAAATGGGTAAAAGGCGCAGTGTTGAAAATAAAGCTACATATTTCAAAATTTTCAAAATAATCAAGATATCTAAGAAATAAATGAAAATAGGTATACGGAAACTATATAAAGCTCATCATGAAATTTCCTTGGGAATACAAAAATGATATAATACATGGGGTGTTCCATTTAAAATAAGAAAGTTGATAGCGACTTCCGGTGTTACCAGAAGTGGTACGACCTCGAAAATATTATAGAATTAAAGAGCATCTTGACTAACCATTTAGTCAAAAAATTCAGAATTTCCAGTTTTTTGTAACGGCGAAAACTTCTAACGGACGCCTAACGTGAGAAACCCTGTATATATTTTGACCGTTTACAATAGACGGCAATGTTTCGTTTCCTATTATGCAGTAAGTAAGTACATTTTAAAACTAACAGTGACATTGTGCACTCAAGTAAGTGTTTGCCGTTCAATAAATTTGAACCTATATTTGGGGTGCTCATTATGCAAGTTGCAAGGTAGGAATTAATATATTCGTATAGCTAAACCAAATCTAAATGTAACAGAAGATAATACGGGTGATATTGTGGCTAAGTAATCTAATAATTTAGTTTAATGAAAACACCAAAACAGCAGTATTTACAAATTACATTATTAGAGAAGTTCTTAGTACACTTGTTAATTAAATATTCAAAATATTATGGATAAAGTTTGCGGTTTTGTAACGGGTCGCTTATATTAACAAGTAACAGGGCGCACAGAAGTGACAAAGAAAATTATAATTAACTTTATTATGAATTTGCGGAACTGACGCAGCGCGAAATAATTCCTTCTTTCACTAGGAAGTAAGTAAACGGTGAAGTAATTGAAGAAACAGAATTAGTGCAAGGAAGAAGATGAGTGCAAATTAGTCCTGGCCCGAATTACCGTAAGACAGAATAAGTTTTTAACGTCTTCTAGTTTTTATATTAGCATGTAAATGCAACTACTTTATTCATTAAAGGCATGGTTTATGCTGTGCCACATAATATGTCTAGATATATATTATTATGTCAGTTAAAATAAACATTCTTCTTTATTATCTGGTTTTGCTTAATTTTGCTACTGCTGAAGCCGGGTAATTTATCATTATGTGACAGTTTTGAGTGACTGTTCTATGGTAATATAAATATTCTCTTCATAACATAAATTTAATTTAAACAATATTGGACTGCAAGCGAACATTTCAGCTCTTACATTGGTATGCCTGCCTCCTTTTTACATTCAGACAACAGGCAACAGATATGTATGAGAGGTGGAAGTACTGGCTGTACAACGTTAAGTTTCAGAGACACACTATTGGGGAAGCAGCCAAATAAAACTAGTAATTCCGTATTACTGATGTCTAAGCTTTCGTAAAATTTATTTACTTCATCAGAGACACAAACTAGAAGACACAGTACAAATAAGATATACTTCTATGATGTATTACAATTAAACTACTTACTTACATCGGAATAATAAGACAAGCCATCAAAATAAATCGATGGTCATCCTCACAGTGAAGCGGTGAACACTCCATTTTGCATGAATACACACTTGATAAAATGACTGGGAAGTGATTTATACAATAAGTTTACGATTAACATAACAATTTAAAAACTTTAATCTTAAAAACGACGTATATGTCTTAAGAGGTTAAGGCGAATGCATTTACGCGCTAAAATCCGGCGAGAATCAGCTGCCTGATTACCTAGGATCACAGAAGCAGGCAGCATTGGGAGTTCTAAATGCAAATGTATGTACAAATTGACTGCACTTTATCTACTTCTAGTATGGTATGGATTGGTGTTATTATATCTACAATAAAGATCATTTGTGTGAATGTGTAACTTCCGCGATTTAATTCAATTTAAAGACAATATATAAAAAATATATCAAACAATATCTAAAATGTAAAACAGACTACTAGCACATTTATACGTCACATTTCAATTGTTTTTTTCTACCAGCGGCATCACTCGCATGGATTATAAGCTTTGTACCGTTTTCTCAGTTTAATAAACTTTATATATTGTCATCTATCGTTCATGTATACATCAACAAAATGTACAAACAGTATACACCATAAAAATATTATTTCCCATGCAAATGTCGCCACTCTTCTTAGTGGTTGAATTTTAAAACGCCGAAAATCGTGTTCCATTAATTGTATCAGAGAGCATTACTGGCATGTTTCAAGTGAATTTGACCATAAAAATACAATTCATTACATAAACAAAGGGATGAATTTCAAAAAACACCGAAACACATGTTTCATTATTTTAATCAAAGAGCACTAAAGTTCAACTAAATTTGACCACAGAAATATTATATTATATTCTCCTATACCAACTTTGTCACCATCTAAGGATTTGAATTTGAAACACGTATTTCACTAATTGTGGCAAATAGTAGGTACCTACTACAAAGGTACAAGTAAATTTGACCGTAGGAATATTATTTACTTCACAAAACTTGACTCCTTCTTTCATCCCTTCACCCGCCTCACAAACTATTTAGATGTACTATCGCGAGCATTTTAAACGACTCAAACTTCAAGCGTTATGGCCGTATACAGCTACTCGAAACATTTGAGAAGTAGCACTGGGCGACTGTAAATAGGGGTCGATAACAAGCAGGTAGAAAGATTCGCAATAAATTATATATCATGTGACGATTGTAATACATCCTACATATGATTCGTATTTATTGACAAAATTCGCTCTGTTTGATATTATGTCTAGAAAATTCATACGCAGTGCAAGTTTAAAATATATTTTTATATATAATATTACTATTGTGTTTATAGGAAATCTGATGAAGCAAAACAATGCTTGCAAAACATTAAGAAATGATAAAAATTAAATATCAATTTAAAGAAATATTTATTTCTGAATATATGTTAATTTTTTAATAGGGCGAAATATATCTAAGGTAATTATCAGTTGATTTAGGAACATTTTATTGGACGAGACAATTGAAAACGTATTGCACGGCACCTGACTGGGCTTTATAAATTAAACATTTTCCAGGTAGTTAACGGTTGACAACTAGTTCTACATTAAGAAATTATATTGAATTTACTTCAGTAGTGCAAATTGTTCTAAGAAATAACTATTATTGGCTTTAAATTCTTATTAAATTAATATAACTGTCGTATTACAACACAATTAAAACAGAGATAATCATACGTTTTTTAGAATAGAACTGTTTCTGAAACTACGTTCCACTAGGTCTTTGATTATATATAACTAGATTCACCATTCCCATAAGAAAAGAGTTGCGCTTTAAAGTCGAGCTTTTGATGCGGCCACCAGGAGCCCGCCACTTGTACTTTACATCAAAACATTTTCGTCTAGTTAGGCGGCAAACCGATATCTTACTGAATAGCTTGATGTATTTATACTTTTATTTAATAGGTGGCGTTATTGCGATTGATAGAATTATGAGAAAATGAGAAAAACGTAGTAAGTTCAGAGTGATAATATAGAGTGATATAGATATATGTATCTGTGTTTTATTTGTCGCTTTTTAGGCGAACACCTGCTCATAAAAATTGCAAGCAAAGTAAAAATATATCGATTTCCTATTTCGTGATATTTTATTTAAAAAATTGCTTTGGGATATCATTTGTAGGTTACATAACATACATGTATGAGTTAAAATTAAAAAAAATTAAAAAATGCACAGTAAATATATTAGTTAGAAAACAAAATTAATGTTAGTATAAATCTACAGAAATAATTACTTTAGAGGATTGCAGTGTTCGATACTTTGCTGGATATTTGGCACAGTGGACCTTCAAAAAAACTACATGCCCGCCTCTGTGGATAGATCGTCCACTCTAAAAAATACCGAAGAATTACTAATTCTATGTATACATAAATTATATATTCCATTTTATGAACATATATACATTATTCGCACCTACAGATTTATTTAATAATGCTGTTTCTATTAGTATTGATTAAAAATTTGCAAGACTGCTTTGAGCGCATTAAACATGCAGTGGCTCACAGCTTATTTGATGCAGTGCTTATTTTAAAATACATATAAGTCCCAATAATTAAAAAAAATAAAAAGAGTATCGATAAAATTTTGATGCAGGTTTGTAAACGCATTCACAAATATACACTGCCACGTTTAGCACAATGGGAGGTTGCAATTATAATTAATAGAAATAACAAGTAATTAAATTTTAGCTAATACACACGACTTAAATTTAAAAAGATGGATCGCCGTACAACTGTAAAAACAGCGTAAACGGCTCTTATATCATTATAAATTGGGGCAATCGTCCTGAAAATTTGCTCAGATGGTCAATCTGAGTGCGTCTGCAGTGCAGCATATTATTGAACGTTTTGTAGACGATAATCGGGTGAAAGATAAGCGAAGAAGTGCACCAAATAAAATGTTCAATGCATCTGACGAGCGATACATTGTTCGGAAAATCAAAGCAAACCCGAAGTTATCGGTTCCAAAACTAGCTATTGAAGTTCAACATGAATTAGGAAAGTCATGCAGTGCTGAAACCATCCATCGTGTGCTTCGCGACCATGACTTTAATGGCCGAGTAGCTCGTAAACAAAGCCGTCTTACCTTTGCTAACGAGCATGTTAGCAAGGACGCTGACTTTTGGAACACTGTAATTTTCGCAGAGGAGTCCAAGTTCAACATTTTTGGGTCCGATGGCATGTCCTACATGTGGCAGAAACCCAACACCGAATGAAAGAAGGAGAACCTCAAAGCCACAGTGAAGCATGGCGGAGGAAGTGTGATGGTTTGGGCCTGTATGAATGCATCTGGTGTTGGAAATTTAGAATTTATTGAGGGAATAATAATGGACAAAAATATGTACCTCAATATACTCAACAAGAATTTGTTGCAAAGTGCAGAAAAATGGGTGAACATAATTGAAAATCTCTGGGCTATATTGGTAAAAAATATCCGTAAATACAACATTTTCAGCCGCGAAAAGTTGAAGAAGACGCTGCTGGAATTATTATAAAACTAAAGGGATCATCCCAAATATTAAAAGTAGTGCAAAATCAATAGATTACCTATATTATTTTTAAGTTTGAATGGAACTGCATCAAATAAGCTGTGCCATAATATTTAGCAGTATTTTTTATTTCTAATTTTTATATTGTTAAACAGCACTTGTGTAAAATAAAAGAAGTTTCTTAGTTAACTAGATATATTATTGATAAATGTTGTTGCAATTTTGTGCTAATATTCTTTTTATTTTTTAAAATTGGGAGTCATATTTTAAAATAGGCACTGCATCAAATAAGCTGTGAGCCACTGTAAGAAGAAGTTATGGCAAAGCATTGCACATAGAGCTATAAAGATTCCTGACATTGTGTCTTTCATTAGTGGAGATTGCAGTTTTCATCGCCTGCTCCCATTAAATCATTGCTTTTTCAAACTCAAAAATGTAATGCATGTGTGAAGAATTTTGTCATGTTCAAGTTTTAACATCTTAGTTACTTATATTGGTTTGAATACATGCTTTTGAATTCTTATTTGTTGTTATTGTTGTTGTGACACTGTAGTCTCTGCTTATAGCTTTAGTCAAGCTAAATATGTAAGTCACAATGATATTTTTAGGACAACATATTCATATTTATTCTAGAAACTTTTCGATTTCCCCTATTGTGACATGTATACTTATAAAATACTTACTACTATAAATTGTTTTTTATATTTCTACAAATGCTTGTCTTAGGGCCGTTTGCACTACCTCTATTTAAAAGTTCACTATACCAATTATCAAAATCAACATAGTTGTAAATTTCTCTTTTCATGCTTTCTATCGCAGTGATTTTTTTACGTATGTCGAGAAATATGCAATCAATCAATAATTGAGTTACATTAATATAAAAACAAATGCTTTGCAGGTGTGAAATCGACACAAAATATATTAATCCAAGCATATTTTACATCACTTATAAGTGTAGTAATTTTGTCAAGGTTTTCATATTTCTATTGTGATTTTTAACATGCATGGGAGAAAATCATTTTCTGCGATATTACTGTTGTTAGTTATGGGCACTTGTTAATAGATAGCGCATGAGGTATGTCGGTTGTATGCTAAGCTGAAATATATAATAATGAGCAATTTGCTTATATATGCGACATCTCTTGGTAACTTTTGTGGTTATTGTAACACGCAATGGACTTGGTCAATCTAGTTATATATAATCAAAGCACTAGGTTTCTACTGTCAACCTGAAAAGTGGATTGTTAGTAATAAAATAAAAATTAGCAAGTGGTGGCAATAAGACCGTGCTTGAGACAATAAGAAGGTTCGCTACTTCTAACAACCGGTATGCATATACACTGGAACCTCTCTTATCTCCGCGCTCACTTATAACCACCCTAATTCATATCCGCACCATAGCGCTCATTTATATCCGCTCGGCGTCCACCACCCGATAGTGCACGTATTCACATGAGCCAATCAGCGCGTAGCACGGCCTTTCCTCTCCGCTAACGGGATAAGAGTGGGAACCCCTCTTGAGCGGATGTAAGTGAATGTTTACGTTTCCCGACCGCGGATATAGACGATAATATAACGTAGATACATTTCAGTAAAATAGCTGCCTTTTATCACGGGTAATAAAATAAGCTTTCTGTTATCTAGGAAATTACACTTATATATTTTACTATTCGTGCTATTTTTGATAAATTTATACATAGACGAGTATTTAAGTCACTAAATATTGTGAAATACTTGTCATTAAACAGCATCTTCATTTACCTTATCCGGAATATGTATTTTGGAATTTAAATAACTCCGACAGTGTACTTTATTCGAAAAGAACAAACTTTTGTTTTTGCCAGTCCAGAGATATTCACCAATAACAAATATTGTCATAAAAAATCTCCAGCGGAAGAACTACGTCGATTTGTTCCATTTTTCCGTTGCAGATACATTTTTCAATGCTTTGAAAAATTAGAAACGCAATGAAAATTTATAAAATTGTTTGTTAAACTGCAGCATACACTTAAGTACGATATCTGGGCGAACGTTTAGATCAGGTGCGCCAAATAAACATTTTAATTACTCGGTGTCATTACAATGTGGAAACTGTATAATGATAATGTAAAGGTAAAATCCAGTAATCGCCGGGTATAATAATAAATTTACGTCTTCGTCGTATAACAAGAAACCGTTGTAAAATTGTCACATATCCAAAATAGGTAGCATTTAGTAAAATACATAAATCTATTGCGCCGGAAATAATGGAAGAAATAAACGCAACACGAAGGAATGAAAGATTAATCTTTAACTCAGGATATTGCTTATAAATATTAATCCAACCGCTGGAGAATTTGCAGTTGGGGCGATGCAACCGTAAATTATGCAGAAATCCCCATTTGTCGCAAAGAGTGCCAACACATGAAAATTTTACGTTACATAAATGCATTTTACGCTGATGGATGGTTTATTGCAATATCCTAGGTCATATGTTGAAAAAGTGTCGTAATGTTTTGGCGAAATTCGTGTTGAAATTTATGCATATTCACTATATGACACAAGAACTATAGAATTAACATTTTTATGGCTTAGCGGTTCTAATGTACGAAACTCATTAATTTCGTCTCCTCAGATCATAAAATTTTCATACACTTTTATGAGTTATATAATGTTTAATGAGATAATCTGGTTTAAATGAAAGTAGCGCTAGTAATGAACACTATAAGAGTTAGATGAGCACCATTACATGAGAGTATATCACCGCATCGCTAGATCGAAATAAGATGCTGATGTTAACAGTATTCTCCTACACAAAATGTGTCTATGCGATAAAGAGTTCGCGGTATGTAGGTATGCATATGTATATACGCAATGATGTTTAACAGCATTATAAATAACTAGCTGGCCCAGCAGACTTTGTTCTGCCTAGAAAAGTATTGATTTAGATATTTAATGTTTTATTGTTACGGATACCACCCCCGTATCCCGCCCGTCTCGTACCACCCCCGAGTCCCGCCCGTCCCGTACCGCCCCCCGAGTCCCGCCCGTCCCGTACCGCCCCCCGTATTCCACCCGTAAAACAAATAGTCACAACGTTCGTAAACATAAACATCATCTATTCTAAAGATGGAGTCGTAAAATCACTCCATATAAAATGAATTTTCTTGATAATTTTTTTTTCGGGGATATTTAGGGAATTTTCTTGTGTATTCTTCTTGTTTGGCCGGAGACCAGTCCGAATTGGTGCGAATCGTCGAAATCGGTCCAGGCGTTCTTGAGTTATAAGCGTAGTCACTAATTACGGCTTTCTCTTTTATATATAATATATATATAGATTATGATCTACTAGATGTATGCCGACAATCTTTCCGAAGTACATAAGTAACCCACAGACCCAGAACTCCATGTTCACTAATGTAGCATGACAAGAGTGAACATTATTAATGTGTATACCTAACATAAATGTTTATAATTGCGACAGACGTTGTTTACTTATTCATATTCAATTCAAACAAATGAAGCGGCTAAATATAATAGAGAAATAGCAAAGTGCATTGTAAAAGTTGAAAAACTCAAAATTGACTTGGACATCATAATGCGTTTGATAGAAAATGTTCACTTTACATTAGAATAATGGATATCCCAGAATCTAAAGCTAGATATTTATAGTAACTAATAAAAAAAAACAATACTGAGAGCATATTGAGAGACGAAATAGTAGACAGAATCAACCCAAAAATTATAAAGGCGCGTGCTTAGTTACAATTCATAGGTCGCTGCATGTAATAAAGACATCATTGGACTCCTCCAACTTGCCTTAATCAGTGAAAGATGTCGTATCTAATGCCAGCACAAAAAATAACAGAAACAGTGAAGTTTAAAAAATTTGGATCTATTAACACTATGCTGGTGTAAGAGAAAGGCTTAGAAGTTGCTTAGTGGGGATTAATGGAACAATTAAAAAGTGGTTTCGTGTTATTTAGACCCCTAAATCAACCCCTAGCGGAAGGGAGGATGAATGTGTCTCATAGTCATTCTTCCTACTACCATCCTTGGCAGGGTGAGAAATATTCATCATGTTAACCAACATGTTGAACCAACATGTTGAATATTATAATATAGATCCCACTACTCGAATGATGATCCTTTTATTTATTCTTTATCCTTTTATTTATCGAAATATTTTTAATTAAACTATAATAATTAAGTTTTCATAACTTCCATACTTTCTACGGCCAAGTGGGGCATACGGAGAATACATATAAAATCGGTTTTCGGTGAATATTATTTCCCTAATACTACTTCATTCAAATTTAAGTGCCACATATTATAACTGGGTTAACAATGAACATATCCACAATCATAGTACAAAGAAAGTCATTTTAATACAGCCAAAACATTATTATTTTTAAATCTATTGTTCGTGAATTCCTAATAAGGCTTTTAACACTTGAGTTAGTGCAAGCGACCGTGGGGTAATGGTTCACGCAACGGCTTAATGATGCAAATGCACGGATTGTTTAGGGTTCAAGCCCGGCAGATTAGTTTTATTTTTTACTTTTTAACTTCAACAATAATGCTACAAATTCAATAACACTACAAAAATCAGAGATTTTGAAGACTATAAAATCGATTTTTTGAGGATTAAGGTAAATAATGAATAATTTTTACAATAACAAAAATGATCACGTGTTATTATATTATTCGATTTTTAATTGTTACTAAAGACGAATCATTTGTCAAAATAAACAACAAAACTTAATCAAGATTCTCGGATTCGAACCCCAATCAATATCTGCCTTACGTTATTAAGGCGTCGCGTGAACGTCTGCGCCACGGCCGCTTGCACTAATTTACGTGTTAAAAACCTTATTAAGAATTCACGTACAATGGGTTTAAAAATAATATTTTTTTTTGCTTTATTAAAATGACTTTCTTTGTACTATGATTGTGGAAATGTTCATTGTTAACCCAGTTATAATATTTGGCACTTAAATGTGGATGAAGTAGTATTTGGGAGATAATATTCACCGGAAACCGATTTTATATGTATTCTCCCTATGTCCCACTCGGCCGTGGAAACCCTGTAGATAAAAGTCAACTTATTACGTCTAAAAATATTAAAAGAGACGATATACATAAATACATCAGTAGAGTGAACAAATTCGGAGCGAAAGCAGAGGCGTGATTAACGAATTTGTTCCCGCGTGCCCCATCGCACATACGATTACTTAGTATGTTGTCCACGGTCATCATGTGTGCACGTATAATAGTAGCAGTAGTGTATTATGTGTATATACGTATATAATAATGTTGAAGGAGCGTACAGTAAAAGAACCGCTATCACGCCTCGGCTTTCGCTCCGAATTGGTCCACTTCATACATCACTCAAGAAAGAAACCCATCAGGGAACCATCGGCGACGGGCACTCAAAAAAACCTTTGTGCCTTAATTATCGACTTAAATTTAAGGAAATCTGGAACATTCTGTACCGCCGGCGCCGCTGGCAGACTGCTAAAAACTTTGGCTGGCTTATACATCATTTGCTTCTGATATATGGACGAGCTATGCTGCTCCGGCATATTAAACTTTGCGCGATTTTTATATGCATAACAAAGTTAAGTCATGTACGTACATACAGGCTATGTATGTACAGTCATGATACCTAGATTCTTAAGAGCGTCTCTACAGGAATCACGTGATATTAAGCAGCAATAATTCTGACAGCTTGTTTTTGGAGCAAATATATGTATGCGACCGATATCCGTTGTACGTCCTCAGTGCTTTATACCATACTTCAGTAGTGACTGAAATGACGCAAAATAAAAAGTTTTTGAAATATCGTAGTCAGAATACCGAAAAAGTTTCTTTAGCGCTTGATTGCTTTGATAAGCCTTCGATATGCTGCTTCCAAGTCAAACACGTGGCAACCACTAATTCTTACCGAATCTGAGAACGGCACTGGGAAATTCGCTATATCAACGTTTAAACTTTTTCGAGTACAGAACAATATTGCTGCGGTCTTATCTATGTTAATATGCAGCTTGTTATCAGACGCCCATTGAAATAATTTAGCAAAAACTGCGTTAGTTTTGTCTGGTAATACCTCATCATTACTTTCTGTGATTAAAATATTCGTATCGTCCGCATAATTAACTACCAAGATATTATCATCTTTTAAGTGCTCTGCTAATTCGTTTTTGTAAACTAAAAATGGCAAGAGGCCCAGGAACGATCCCTGTGGAACGCCCACGTCAATAGCAACTCAACTAGAAGCAGAACCATTTATTTCTACGAACTGTGATCTGTCGCCGAGGTACAACTGAAACCAATCAAGAGAAGCACCACGTACACCATACTTTAGCAGTTTATTCGATAAAAATTCATGGCTCACACAGTCTCACAGCCTTTGTAGAATCGATAAATATGCCAACTGAAACTAATTTTTTATCAAGTGAACTCAAAATTTGGTCAATAAAGACTTCGAAAGCAGTATCACCGCTTCTCGGCCTCCGAAAACTATGTTGAAAAGTATGTAGAACATTATATTCGCTAAAAAAGGTTGAAAAACTATCGCTGACAACACCCTCTAATAGTTTGGAGAAACATTTCATTTGCTTAAAGATATGATTAGATATATTATCATATCCGGACGCATTGGAATGACGCTGATTGCGTATATGAAGTTCAATTTCGCTAGGTGCTGTGGGTTCAAGATAAACGGAGATCTGTAATGAAGGAATGCTACAACTTTCAGATTTGGCATACGTTCTAGGCATAGTATTTTTTAATTGGTTAGGTATGGATTCGAAATACTTATTAAACATATTGGCGGCGTCGGTGTTTTCCAAGAGCTGTTCACCGTGCTTTATAGTGATCTTTTTATTACTATTCTTGCCGTATGTATGTATTTTCAGTTATCATTCGCCATACAGCTTTGGATTTGTTTATCCAGTTGTTAATACAATAATTGATTTCGCGTCATTTCTGTGCATGTAATGTTAATGCGTATAGTTTGGTTACTTTAGAAAAGGTATCTTTCAATATTGGATATTGAACGGAAAGATTACATAAGAAAAACGAATGTTCTCTTAACCGAAGCACATAAGGTGATAAATTTAGGAACTTTGGCCGATTATTTTTCGATTCAAGTAGAAAACATGCTACAAAGTGACGTTAAATTATATTCGAGAATTCTTTGAAACTGTCATTAGTTGTAGTTTGGCTCAAAACCGTATCCCACGATACATCATTTAGACTTTCACAGAACTCAGATACGGTTACAATGGAGAATACATGAATAGAAAATGATGCATACAGGAAACGACAACATGCTCAATCTCGCAAGGGTTTAACCACACCAGTTGAGCATGATGGTCTGAAAGGAAGGCTTTAATTACTGTGGAATCATAGTCAGTGTTATCACAATTGATCAAAAAATGATCTATGCATGTACTACTATATGCAGTCTCTCTTGTTGGTTCCGTGTTCATATTAAAACTAGAAACTAAGTCTAAAAATTCAACATTTTGATCCCTATCCAATACATCAGGATTAATTAGTTATATTTTTCATTTAAACAAAAATATAGAAGCTATACATTTCTGTTGTTTATTTCAACTAATACGATAATTTTATTAAACCATAGATAGCAACAACGAAGTGTTTCTTGACGTATACCTATAATTTGTATTTTTCTACACCCGTCAAATGCAAGCAAATATTTTATTGCACCAATTGCAATATTTCAATTGTTTAGTACCTCCGTCCGATGAACGGAAGATTCATCGTTCGAATCCTTGCCAAGACGCTTATATTTTTAAAATAAAATATTTGCTTGCATTTGACGGGTGTAGAAAAATACAAATTACATAGATAGCATTTTCGTAAAACTAAAGTAAATGAAATTCTTAAACAAATCGTCATGTGTGTCAAATAAGTAAAAATATCTCGCAAGCATAAAAGCGAAATCTTACAAGACGCAAAATGATTAGATAAAACATGAACTTACTATAAAAAATGGTTGTCTAATCCATAAGTGTTCGCCAGAAAAAATTGGGGAGTCAAAGGGTGCACCACCCTTATTTTTTCTGTTACTTCTTTAAGTTTTTTACTAGAAATAATACAGAAGGTGATATCTCAAAACATACCGGGCATGTTAATAAATATTGTTTTAAAAAAGTTAACTTTGACGCCTTGTATGTCGGAAAAAAAACGTTCAAATAGAAAGTGACATAAGCAAAGTCTCATCATTTTATTCCAAAAGTAGGAATAAGGCTTTGATTGTTCCATACCTACAATTTTGTTCAACTGTTCTGTATATGTTAAACAATTTTCAATCATCTTAATCCCTACACTGCGCGATTTCTTAATTTCTCATAGAAAAACTTTTTTGTTGTATAAAAATATGATTGAATATTGGAAGCAATAATTTTAAAAATCCACACTTAAGAAAAAAGTTTATTTCTTGAAAAAACTAATTGTATCATATAGGCAAAAGGTGCAATTCTTTAATTGGTATGAAATGTAAAGAAACTATTACTATTTTTATTTAAACATAAGTGCACATCACAGTTTCTACATTTTATGTAAGAAAACACTTAGGCATTTTGCATCTTTGTCTAATATTATCATGAATCGGCCAGTGGGCATGAGCATCAATTCTCACATCTTTCGGCGGTACATAGCTAGTTGTCGCATATTTGTTCTTTTTGTCTTGAATAAGGTGTTCGACGGAATCTTGTGTTGACCTTCCCCTTTTAGGTGTTAACTGTGAGATACCCGCTTTACATAGACACTCTGCAATCTCTGCTCAGATATCAGCCTGTGATAGACATTTTTCATTTTTTCAGCACAAACTCTTCTGTACAGAAACCGACTATTTACAACAATCATGTCCAACAAGTGGTAAAATAATCTCATGCACCATTTTTAGTTCTCATGCGTATCTTATGGAGCCCAATCAAACTATCCATGGCATCTACACCTCCCATATGAGCATTATATTCGAGGTCGATGGTCGCAGTGGTTAGGCGGCTGACTATCGTTGTGAGAGGACGATAGGTGCCGGGATTCGATTCTCTGGAGGGACGGTAACATTTTTTCAGAGAGTTTCAATGAACTAATATATCACAAATCCAGTGCTTAGTCACATAAATATAATCCTATACGGAAAAATTCTACAACAGTTTAAAAAGGTAAAAATTAAAAGTTCAGATACGACTAGTGATAACATTGTCTATTAACATATTTATTAGTGAAAAGTGCTATAACAACATCCTCTCATACCATTAACTTAACCATTAACCGACCTATGGTCGGTGATTGGCTTAGTCACGAACAAAATTAGCTCCAGAACTTGAAAACCATATGAACCATGAAAGCATTAGAATAGTGCTTTCCTCGATATTTTGTACAAAATTTCATGCTTTACAAAAAAATCTTACAAGTTTTATTGATATCTTATACGGTTAAAGCTAGGTTCGCAAAAAAAGGGAAATATCGCAAAAATATCCTTAATTGTCCATTTCTTTGCAGACGTAGGCTTAACAACTGAAGATATCAAGAAACTTTTAAGACTTTTTTGTAGAGCATGAAATCTTCTCCAAAAAAGTCTGCGAGAGGACTATGCTAATTGTTATGGTTTTTAAGTTATCGACCTAATTCTGTTCGTTATTAAGTCGAGCCCTGACCATAGGTGCAAGATTTTTACTGTATACATATAATCAGAAAAATAATATATATATATCAAAAGCTTGTCGAATCCTGTTACGTAAGCCTGTTCTGAGTAAATTTAAGGAATATAGGTATTGTTGACATAAGATGAAATATAAAATGTACAATTTAAATAAAAATTGTTTTGTTTGTGCTTGAAATATTTATTACGTATTTTTAACATTTTATAAAATCGCAGGAAACTCATATTCCATCAAAATAAGGTATAGATAGACAACATTCGAATTACGAAAGCATTTCAACCAAAAATTTATTGACATATTTCTCCAAGAAAGGTTAGATACTAAATGATATCCAAGACTTCCACGATCCGAGTCTCTGTGATGAGGGCTATTAAAATCAGAAAACAATTTAACTATAAAATTATATTTAATAGTCGGAATTTAAGTTAACTTCAGAATTATCACATTAAATCTACATTCATTCATATTAAAAACTTGCGAATATAATATATGCGTTATGAAACATAAAATAAAGAAAAAAGAGATGTAGGTAAAGGTGCTAAAAAATTTTGAGTAGTGGTATATCTTATTCAGAAAGAAAAGACTATATTTCTCAGAAATAGCACTTAGCCAACGTAAAAAATAAATTAGCTGTGGATAGTACCGTATGTAATCACATGTTTTTTTACGGCGAAAATAAGGTCACGCTCAGAATCGTCATTGTAAGGTTTGTACATGCCAGTAAAAATTCAATCCATTATTAGCTCTATAAAACACTTCCCCTTTCATTCAGACCTGAATTGGAAAAGTGAAAATGTCGGTATATATTTCGAGGGCAGGGGAAGTTAATTCGCTCGAATGTAAAGTTAAGTTTTTTTACTGCCAGTAATATAAAACCATTAAAAGTTTTAAGAAGTTTGTACGGAAGGAAAGATATCCAAATGACTTTTACAGCACCAACTGTACGTTTTACAACGTGTAATTTATTCAGAACTACTTTGCTAGATTTATTCAACTGTTTGAATACTCACGAAACAAAAACTTCTGGAATAAGTTATCATACTTCAGTAATGACGACGAGAAAACAGACGAATAAATGAAAACACGAGCATTTATTTGCAGTGACTACTCTGTTAAAAAACCTTAGATAAGAGCTAAAGAGTTTATTGTGACTTTGATCTTGTCGTTATTTGAAAGTATTAATTGAAATTGTTATTACTTGAAAATGATTAATGTAAAACACAACGTTAATCCATGACTTGTAGGAATTCTAACTTGACATAACTTTTCTAGAAAGAAACCCGTGCAAGAGCGATAAATATTTTCATTAACGAATATTATAAGATGACACAGCTGAGCGGTATACCATCTGCTTATCTAATCCTGAAGAACTAATTTGTCTCATAACACTTTTTCCATATTACGAGTACATCAGTAAGATTAGAACATCCAATTCGATAAAGAACTATTCTGGATGTAAAAATTGACAGTTTTACCATAGACTATAAATTACTGCAGTAATGAAGTTACTGACATTCATAAATTAACAAATCTAATATGTTTATGCAGTTTATAGGTTAATCAGTAACTACATAGCAACCGTACCTGCTGTATATTATAGAATGGATATCAAGTGACAATGATGTGGTGATTGTATATACCATAATTAATTAGATCACAGCAGAGCTTAATAGATACGTGTAGAATGACTAATGCGTTAAACAGTATTGAGTGCTGGTATAATGTTTCCCAGTCAAACACTTCCGTGTAAGAAACAACATGTGTTTAGTATGTTTTGCTGCATTTAATAGGGGAGCATTATATTTATAAAAATAGATTCTTTATACATACAAACCCAGCACTAAATTTATTAATAACAATACTTTTGTAGCTAATAGAAAATATTAGATTTGACAAGCGATAATTTCGCTCGCAATAAAAAAATGCAATCTCTATTTCAATGTGTGAATCAATAAATGTTATTATTATATCTCATAAATTAATAGCAGCTTTTGATTAATATGCCCATGGCCCAATGCACAGCGAAAATATGCTGAGGTTGTCTTTATTAAAGAACTAACTGCTTACGGCTTTAAATGACATATAAGGCAGCCAAATGCATATCGCCATACGTAGAACTAGTTATTGAACTAAAAAATAAGATAAAATTGGCTGGATAATCAAGCATTAGCGATCTAGATAAGATTAATATCCACGAGTTCACCTCCTTCTAGAAATCTAAGTGAAGCCTAGGTTCATCGTCTGTAGTTATCTTTCAATAATAAAAGCAAAGTCATATACACGTTAATTGTAATTGTTACAACTAATTTTCGTAATAAAATTTCAAACAGGTACAAAATTGTACCTAGTCTTTCAAAATGATGCTATTGATATTTTCAGTTAATTTCTACCCATGTTTACATTTACATTCATATTCACTGACAAGGAAGAGACTAACTAAAATTTGAATGAGAAATTGTACACCAAAAATTCCACCCAGTTAATAACTTTTCTTATTTAGAATCAAGCAGCCACATATTTTTATCTTTTAGATTCAAACGTGCATGAATATAAAGTTATAGCCAGAACCTCGGACGTTAAAGTAATATTTCGAATGCACAAAGATATTTATTTGATGTGAACATGATGCTAAACCGATTTGAACACGGCTATTTCTGTAGATAAAAGAAGAATCTGCTAAAGCATTTACGATGTTGAAATACTATCATCTTAGGATGAGTACGCATATAACTGTCCACATTACAGCGTAAGACGTATACTTAATTATCTCCTTCATTTACCATAATTCGATTCGTGTTCCACAGTTTTGACAAACTTTAAACGAATAAAATAAAAGTTTTGACAGAAAGATACAACATACGTGAAGGTAGCGTTTAACAATAGATATATTTCTCAAATATATACATAATTACGTTAATCGAATTTTCCGACCATCATGTGGTATATTGCAGCATTGTACAATACGGTTAAAACAACAATACATAAGTCAATAAAATATCGACAATTCAAACACTTCAATTCTACGATATTTCAGCAACATTTGGTGGGTCTACATCTATGACATTCTGTACGTCTCTGATATCAATGATACATGCTTCCATCAAAATTATTATACCTCAGGCACCTAAAACTCTCTGGATTACTGACGTAATAATAACAATGATGTCGTTGAAAGATAGAGCTAAAGTGAAATATTTGAAAACAAGAAAGAAGGAAGGAATTGGGAATATTACAAAGAACTGAAAAATCTCTATATAATTCATATATCTCATCAATTCATATATGAAAAGGAGGCATATTTTCAAATTATAAATAGGTCCAAGAACCCAAATTGTATTTGAAATGAGTTAAAGTCGCTTAACATTACCAACAAATTGTGAAAAGAAGTACTGGCTGTACTCATTAAGTTCATTGGCTAGGGATTGTGGGAATGGCAGCCAAATATTACTAACAAATGGATTTGTTTCCACCTCTTGAAAACATCAACCATCATTTTGTCAATTCAGCTTGAAGAGTGCTATGCATGAGCCTTCAAAACTAATACTGGTAACGACTTTTCTTTCACGTTAATTGACGAAGAGCAGGTTTCCAAAGCATTGGATAGTATTTCTTCTCTCTTCATTTGATTTTTTTTCTGTATATAGCGCATAATTTTGAAGTAACCTGTATGTTTAAGTTTTGGAAGGTTAATGCATATTTTTAGAATTTTTTTGCTTGAAACGTGATGTGACAAAAAAGTACTCACTAGCAGGGTACTGCCGCATTTTCACTACTAAATGAATCCTTTTTCTATTCTTTGACCCACCTGCCGACGCCTTGTTAAGGAGCCGAGAAATCCTCGGTTTTCACATCCGTTTTCCCTAAAAAAGCCCGATATAATACCCCTCAATTTTACTGCCTACCATATTGTTTATTTCTTTGATACGTGCAAAATTATTTTACCTGTTTTCATAATGTTCACCAATCATTAAAAACAAAAAGAAATTATAATAAATGTTCAAAAATCATGCCTTTTTCTCTTAGGGAAATATTAATTCTTCTTTGAAAATTGATTTCAACTCTGCTCGCCATTTCAGTTCTCGCATGTTTTCTTCAATCGTCGGTGGTGTGCGGTGTACTAACTCTTTCCTGTATGCCCATAGGAAGAAATCATATTTCTTTAAGTTAGGTAATCTATTTATAACAGTACCTAGAAGTTATAAATATAAGTCCATATAATACCAATAGGTGTGTTATGGTAGAAGCAATTTTTATTTAATTTTTCATGTATGTACGTATATCATACATAGAATTTTTACACATTATTTCTTCATGTTTGTGGCATATCCTATATCATAATGATCTACAGGATAAATAAAGATTATCATTACTATTATTATTAATAGATCTATTTTGTGACCTTTATGTACTTATCTTTCAATTCTTGAAATATTTCCACTTATAAGTCAATAAAACAACAATTAATTAATACCAATTTATTTAACTAATTGTTGTTTTATTGACCTATATGGGAAATATTTCAGGAATTGAAAGATTACTGTGTAATAGTTTGGTGTTGTCTTATCTTACGTATTGCTCAACAATGTATGGATCGTGCATACGCTGGTAACAATCAAAAAACAATCCAAAAAATACAAAATTCTTGTTTACGTTTTACTTTTAATATAAGAAAAAAAGAAATGATCATACATATGTATATCACATACCCTAACGCTCCTGTAAATGGCTGAACATGCTTAATCTGATTGTTCTTAGAGCTACTTGCATGTATCATACTATTGTTAGAGAGACTGGGGAGGCTTGATACAGAGGGAGGTTTGATACATGTTTATTTTACGCCGTCTTTTTACTTGGCAAGTTTGAAATTAGATGAAATGGAAATGTAAGTTTTAGAACTAACTAACGTAATACTTTTGGTCATGTTAACTTTGAAAATGGCTTGCATTGTTCATGTATAATAAAAAAGTGTCATTTCTGTGCCATATGAAAAAAATAGTAAATTTGAAACTTTTTTGGTTTTGTATTCGACGAAATTTGTTCCATTGTGTTCCTTGGTAGGGCGGTTTGATACAAATCAAGGCGGGAGGCTTGAGACCTGTATCAACCCTCACTTATTTAATTTTGAAAAAGATGTTTTGCTAAAACTTGCATTTCAGTCATGTTGGAACAATATAGGCAAAAATGTTGATTATTGATAATCATGATA
The DNA here is from genome assembly GCA_023690525.1 of Holotrichia oblita. Taxonomy (NCBI): domain Eukaryota; kingdom Metazoa; phylum Arthropoda; class Insecta; order Coleoptera; family Scarabaeidae; genus Holotrichia; species Holotrichia oblita. Next base: position 102,011,809 of record CM043016.1, on the reverse strand, counting down.
GCCACTTGTCGCCTTCAGTTATAAATACATTTAAAAACAATTGGATTGTAATCCTGACAGTGCTACCACACACCAGTCACCGTTTACAGCTGCTCGATCTAAGTGTATACGGCCCTTCTAAACATTATTATAACAAGGAACCAGACTCTTTCATGATTAATAACTCCGGACAAACTATTAGTCTGAAAAATATTCCAGAACTTGTGGGTCGTGCATATAGACGAGCAACAACAGGAATTTCTCCATATAATCCATATGTTTTTGGTGATACTGACTTTGTAGGTGCTGAAGTTACTAATCGTCCATAAGAAATAGAGGCAGCACCATCAACAAGCCGCTAAACCGAAGATGTTGAAAATTCAAAATTAGTTAAACCCACCGCTCCAACAACTTTAGAGGCGGATAGTTGTAACACACCATCTGTTGAATCGCTTAAAGCAACGTTGACAAGAATTCCACAAGAAGTACGACCCTATCTAAAAGCAGCACCTCGGAAACAAAAAAGCAGGAAGAAAACCTGGCAAGACCAGAATTGTGATAGATACACCTGAAAAATTAGCGTTAGAGAAGGAATATAAAAAAAGATACAAAGAAAAAATCCAACAAGAAACTTGACACATGTATACGAGACTAAGTGGAAGATTGGTGTTGAATTTCTTTCTCACTAAACTTTACCTTGCGATTTTTTCGTATTTGGTTGTGTAAGACTAGAATTATGTTTGAATACTTTGTAAAAGACAAAAAAGTAAATTACATATTATTATTATTACTATTATAATTACATTTGAAGTACTAAAGTCAGTTCAATGAGTTTATGTTTGATTTACAGATTTTAGACAACTTTAATTATGTTAGTAAATCGTTTTCTTTGCGTACTTTGAACTTTCGACATTATCTGCACACCTTTTTATAATTTTTAAAATAATTAAATATGATTTTTGTTACGCATTTACATTATAAAGTGCTCAAAAAACGTATTTGCTTGTTATTCTTAACATCCTAAGAATTGGTAAAGGTTTATTATAATGGTATCTCTTATAACTTTAACGCTATATAACTAGTAGGTATGTATTTTTTCACATTGTTCAAACTACTAATAAAAAAGGAAAGATTATTCTAATTTTCGCAACTAAATGAATTAACAGATGCGAATATTAACCCATGATCATTGTAAATTCATAACTCAACATAACAAGTAAAACCAATTAATTTAGTGAGCTTCTGGCGTTAACCTTTAATATATCGTAATTGCACGATATTTATGACTTTGGGTTATAAGCTGTTCGTGTTAACTTTAAATGTAGCTAAATAGTTTATTGGTGAACGGAAACCGTAATTTTCCTTTGCCATTTTCGTGCAGTTAGAGTAAAAAGGGTTTGCAGAAAACTACCAGGAAAATGCCGATAAATTCAGACGAAATTATAATTTATGCGAGCCAACCCAAGTGTACTCTTGTTAGGGCATGCATTTTGTATGTACCAACATACAATTACACAAGCACATTATAACGAAATATGAGCATGTATTGGAGTGTCCCAGTAACACCACGCTAGAGTGCCGACACGCACTAAATTTTCTAATTAATTTGTGCACAGAGAGGAAGCTAATAAAACGACCTATATAATTAAGCACAACATTTAGAAATCAAAGCAAGCTGGCTCATTTGCAATGCATGAAAATGTTACTGGGCGTGCGAATACCAAACTTCGTGTTTCGTTGCATTAATCCCTGTCACTTCTCTGTGCTCCTTTCTCTGCCTTCTGCTGCCGCAACCGCGTCGTTCGAACTCTTCTCATGCGCTTTCCGATACACCCCCACAGTCGCCTCCTAACAACAACCTTCTCTCTTGCGCACATGCAAGTTATTTATCTGTTCTATTGATTGTGAACACTAGTGAGAACAATCAGTAGAAGAATTGCAAGCTTTTCCAACTGAAACTGTAAACGACAATTGCAATCGTAAATTCACGTGTAAAAGACACACGTACTACTCGATTTACCGTAAGAATTGAAATTTATCGTTTCTGGATAGTAGTTCAGTACTATTAAACCGATAGCAATAGCGATATAGAATTGAGTGTAATAGTCACTTCATTAGCACTTAAATGGGAATCTTAATAGTCCAGTTTCCAATTATATTACGCTTCATATTAAGGCGCTAGAGATAATTGGAAATTCTACTTTACCTTAATTAATGTTGTCAGCCACTAAAAATTGTCGAATAAGTTTTATTGCTGGAAAATATTTCATCTGAAATATTAATATAACAACGTTAATAGTTACTAATAATAATTAGATATATAAAATTAGATAATATGGGAAATCGCAAATACCTATAAACCATAATAGATTATGTAGAACCAAACGACTTCCGACTTTGTTTATTGAGAATGTCTGCTTTTCAATGCAACTGTTGCATGCATATTTTGCAATGGCAAAACAAAAATTTTGTACATATATCCCAGATATACCATCAAACGCAAGATTAGAATCGAAAATTTGAATGATACACGCATCAGTTACGTAGTTCTTCACTGGATCTCTTGGTGGAGAAGTAGAACACTAAACACTTTAAGCCACTAAACACCAAACAAGTTTTAACTAAAACACCGACGCGTTTCAACTGCAATGCTGTCATTATCAAGGCGCTAATAAAACAAGTTTTATTATCGGTAAAAAAATTAAGAAGGGAGTGCTTTCTGTATATTAAAATATGTCACATAGCCAACCAGCAGCATCTACATTACAAATTTGACCTTTAATGCTACTGACCATTATCATCACGCTATCTCGCTACTACCATCGTAGTCGATTTATGCATTCAGCTAAAAAGTCTCAAGAATTTTGCCACTTAAATTTTTCTCACGAAAAGCTAGTGTGAGTCGTGGTATAAAAATAACGATAAACAAATTATCGGGATCAATTGTGACATACCGAGGTAACCCTATGCTTCGAACAGGCTTGTATCTTCTCGAAAACGATCAAATAATGTAGTGTGTGTTTACTTCTCTTATCGTAAATAAGAGTAAGTAATTTGTATTTTCCTACATCCGTCAATACAAGCAAATATTTTATTTTAAAAATATAAGCGTCGTTTTAAAATAAAATATTTGCTTGTATTGACGGTTGTAGAAAAATACAAAATATATGTATACGTTAAGAAACCTTTCGTTGTTAAAAAGAGTAAATAGTTGTTTGTCGAAACAACAGTTATCTGACCTGTTTTTCTCTGCTGCTGTGTAGTGAGAATTCAAGAGAATAAATTTCGAAGCATTAACGTTGAATTACGTTAAGGCACTAAGGACTGTTGTTGCACAGTCTGGTTGCAACTAGCTTCTTATTGTGGAAGAAAATATATACCTGCGTGAGTTTTGGTTTCTTTCTTTTTCTGACTGATGTGGTCATTTTACGGTAAATTTTGTGCGTGTAAATATATATATACAAACATGTTGCAATGAGAAAGGTAGGTCCTAATTCAAGCGCATGGATTTTGACGATAACCACATGCCGTAAAAGGAAACGTTTGGAAGTTCAATCCTGACACACAGGCACGTGTTTCAAACTTATTTGTACTCATCAGTGTGTGATATAAGAATATGAACCAACAAACGCATTCCCCGTATCCGTTATATCCTGAAATTACTCGAAAGAATATCAGAAGACAAACTCCATGACCTCTATTGGGCGATAACTGGACACCAACAAGGGTAGATCTCTAGACGTTCTCCGAACGATTACAGAGATCACGTGTGTAAGTGTTATCGTCATCTATCGAATGTCCCGATAAGCATAACACAAACAAAACACAAAAGTGTTTGAGACGTGTATATCACACAGCCGGTGATCGGTTAAAAATCGGTTTTTAACGCGCGTCTCAAACACTTTCGTGTTTTGTTTGTTTTTAAATATATATATATATATATTTATCCAACCGACGTTACTAGACCCGGCATGTTCATGATACCAAGTCAATCCCAGCGTATAACACAGAAGCGGACATTTAACATACCTTGCTAAGCCCACTAATTGTACCGCTTTGCCAGACCCAGTGTATAAAAAATATATATTTTCCCGCCTTTTCATTCCCTGCAACGTTGCCAAGTATATGCGATAAGTGTCTATTATGTTTTCACAGGTTAAATGTAAGCTCGAAGTGTTTTGAGAGAAAGCACAAACCTTTAACACCTCACGATTTTTGGAGTTTACAAATGGATGTTTAATGGGGCCGTCCCGGATTTTTTTTTATATATTTTTTAAGTGTACACTAAATTGTAGCGTCTACGTATTTTCTTTTTTTATATTATTACTAAATATGCCAAGAAAAAATATCAAAGTTTGAATTTTGAATTTACCGCATTTATGACGTGATAAGGGTAAATTGACAGAGAAGCTTGCCAAGAGTATGATATGGAGAGAAATAGAAATAACACATTTGTTTGATAAACTATTGTGTTATTATTATTTTGTTGTGTGCTTAGAGTTTTCAGTTTGAGTGTATTTTTTAACATTATCACCTTTGGAATCGTGGTTTATTTTTATTTGAATCTTATTTGATACCAATTAATCATGAAATGTTTTGTATCTGGTTGCAAGAATAATTTTAAAATCAATCCGGAAAAGCGTCTTTATTTCCAACATATGTTACAAAAATATCAAAAGTAGTAGTAGCAGTAGGAGTTCAGATGCGTCCTAAAAGTTGACATCTGCTCTTCCACTCAACCATTCTATCTAAACCTAAACCCAAAAAGAGAGTAGTTACATCTGCTAAAAATGAGTGTACTTTTTTTGTGCATATCTTCGTTTGTTCCGGGCGTTTTGGTTTATAATTAGTTATAATTGCGCTAATTCTCTTCTCATGCCCTGGTTTAGCTACGTCTAGATGGTTTTCTGTATTACGATGTCGGCTTTAAGAATATGTTCACTGACTTTTATTTCAGACGCGAATGTTTTTATTGGCGCATTTCCTAATCCTTTTTACCGAAACACAAGTATTATCAAATTTTGGCGCTCCCATCTGCACCTAATTGCTGGCTTTTAACAAGTTCAGATTACTTCCGCTGTCAATGAATCCTTGTATATAATGACCATTTATAGTCAAGAATATATTATCACGAAGAGGACTGTCATCTCCTTGAACGAAGCATGTTCGCCAATTTTCTTCATTTCGTGTAAATATAAATGTTTGCTTGCAATGTGACCAAAATCATTTCAATATCTTTCATGGTTAACAAATATTTAGTAAAAGTCACATCGTTTTTCTTTCTACGTGTTGACAGGATTATATGCAATATAACTATTAACGACTTTTCCAAATTATTGCTTTACTTATACGTTTTTACATTTCGTATTTTAGTACACAAAAACTACACATTAGAGACTGAAAGTTCTATTACATTTGATTGGCCAACATAAATATATTTTATATGCACGTCTTATCGTCAAAACGTCTTTTTCTAATAATTGTCACTGTCAACACACCTGTCATTCCCTACATATAACAGTGCTTGCACATTACTACGTTTGTCGTTGATGTATTCTTACAAGTTTAAGCCACTAAAAAGAAGTACCATTATCACGTCACTAAACGCGCGATGTACAAATAATCAGTTTTATTTTCTTTTTTTGCGATTTCAGTAACACTAAAATTATAATTTTTGCTATTACCTACATCAGATCAGTAATCTTTCATAATAAAATATTTATTAACACATTTAAAAAAACGCGACGGCCCCATTATGAAGTATTTATAAATACTTAAATGTCATTTGACTTAATTTCGAAATAACGCAGTCGTGAAGTATTCATACTGTAGTTTTACATAAGATATGTGTCTACATATATTCAAAATAGCGAAAATTAATAGTTTTGACAATAAATTCTTTTGAAACTAAAAACTATTGAAACTGTTAAAAAGCATACTGTCTCCAATAACAAATGACAAATTTAATCAAAAATTTTGTAATCACTTAATTCCATATGGAAGATTAGTACGGGAAAATGATCTAATATATAATTTAATTTCGGGCTTTTCTAGCAATAACACCCTTATCTTGACAACAATATCAAATATAACTGGTCAAACCATAAGAAATGGATTCGGATAAAAAATAGATGCACTTATAGCAATTAGTATGAAGCACGTAATATTAATTCTTTTTTAGTTTTTATTTTATGCATCGCGATTTTACCAACTTACTATTGACATAAATGTGGGCAAATTCCGAAGTTTTAATAGGGGATCTCGGTAACTATAAGAGGTATCAAAAAACGGACCACGCATCCTCGACCTCTTTTTTCGAGAAAATGATGATGGTGAAAACCAAATTTGGCTATCGGCATTCAGTTTCGAGTTATCCCGGAAAATTCGATTTTTCCCATTTTCGTTTTTGACAAAAATGACAATGAAATGCAGTGGTGTTAGAGATTTTTTGAAAAAATTTTCGAAGTTGAGGTAGGACAAAGTTGTATTTTTTATATGGAAAATATAGTTGGCTATGATATCGTTAAAAAGAGGATTTTTTTGCCATTTCAATGATATACAGGATAACAACCCGAACTACGAAAGCCTATTGATAGGAGAAGATAGTGGGAGGTAAAATTAAATGTATCCATTTTAGTAATGTCAACTGTTTGTATGACAGGAATGTCAATGGTTATGTCAAATACTATGGCAAATTATAAAACCACTTTATAATTTCCACTTTCTCATTAATTGTGTATTCCATTAGGATAGTTTGATGGCTCGGTAAAGTATTTGACATAACCTCTGATATTCCTGTCATATAATAAGTTGACAATAGTAAAATGGATACATTTAATTTTAACCCCCACCACCCTCTCCTATCAATAGGCTTTCGTAGTTCAAGTTGTTAGCCTGTATATCATGTGGGGTCATTTCGTTCATTTTCATTGTATTATAGCAAAAAATTAACATTTTCCATTGATTTTCATCATTTCATTGCTTTTCGTTAGTAGGCGTGTGTCATTCAACAAACATGAATCTGTCAGTAGGTTTATAAATAGTTTGAGTTGATTATTGGATTGTTCACCTTAAAATTATTCATTTGCGATGGCTTATGAAAATTACGAAAAGTATGATATGTTGGAATGCTTTATTCTCAATAATAATAATACTAGGAATTGGGTACCTATATCACGACGACGTGCGTTATCAGTTTTGCAGAAACATAAGTTTAGGCCATACAAAGTGCGGAAACGACAGCAGCTCCTATTGATTGATCCTGAACGACGCTTAGAATTCTGCAATTGACATCTTCAACAAATTCAGCAGGATCCATAATTTTTTAGAAAAATTATTTCGATGAAGTCTACATTAGCAGTGCCGGAATTTTTAACCGACACAATGAACATTGGTGGTCTGATGTTAACCCCTACCGTGCCGTCGATGTTCAAAATCAGGGACGATTCGGCTTCAGTGTTTGGTGTGCCCTATTTGACGATCGTATTCTGGCATACACCGAATTTATCAAGAAAAATTAAATGATCAATGGTTAACAAATGGGTAACGATTAGAATATGTTTCACATGCAGCTTCAGTATTATTATTATTGAGAATAAAGCATTCCAACATATCATCCTTTACGTAATTTTCATAAGCCATCGCAAATTTATCATTTTAAGGTGAAGCAACAATCTAATAATCAACTTAAACTATTGTTCCAACTACATGTTCCATATAAAAAAATGTCCTACCTGGAATTTCGAAAAAATTTTCAAAAAATCTCTAACGCCACTGCATTCTAATCAAAAAATGCCTGAAGAACGTAAAAGTCATTTTTGTCCATTTTCATAAATACCTGAGATATCGTGATAAAATGGAAATGGGAAAAATCGAATTTTCACGGATAACTTGAAACCGAAAGCCGATAGCCAAATTTGGATTTCACCATTATCCCTTTCGCGAAAAAACAGATCTGGGTTCCGTGGTCCGTTTTTTTATACCTCTTATAGTTACCAAGATCCCCTATTGAAACATCGACATTTGCCCATCCTGTACGTATTTAGTGGGCCGTATCTGTTTTTATCTACAACTACTACCTACTGACTACAAGTTTTAAATTATACGTAGAATATTTGTCTGTTGCAAATGTACTACGCAATAAAGTAACTGAATGAAGTAATTAACTGAATAATAAATTTCTATAGTTTCAGCATGAAATAGTGAATACATTCCGACAGAATATTCATTCTTTCTATATTCGCAGCGTTAATATGATTTAGATTAAAAAGATAATGGAAAGAAATTGCTTTTTATAACTTAAACTTTATTTAAACCAAATTCATCAGCCAAATCGTGAATACATACTATCACACGCTAACTTAAACACATTCAGTTTTACGAATGCAAACAGAGGTTATAAATATTATAGATAGTATTGCAATTACAGTGTTGCCGATTTTCGGGCTTGACGACGTTGGTATAATGTACCAGGCTTGACAACGTCGGTAGAAATGCTTCTTTAGATATACAGCTGGCCCTCTGGCAGAAAGCGCCGGAACTAGAGTTGTGTATAGGTTGATACTCTACCGCGTTGTCGGTCCCGAACAAAAAATTGGGAGGAGTCATTTTTAAGCATAACATTGAAAAATAGACCGAAATACACGAAGAACGTTGTCAGACCCGAAAGTGGGTCTGACAACGTCGTCGCGGGTCTGACAACGATTACTACATATAGCGGTTCGGGCCTGTATAAGCGGTTTAACAAATCTATATTATGATGTACGTATATATTTATGTATATATGTACACGCACAAAGCTTAAGGCACCCATAGGTGTATCTATCTACAGGGTCCTGATTGTTATCTTGTAAATATATAATACTGCCAACCGTGAGCCTAGAGGAGATGCTACGCCATATCAGTGACCACAAAAATGGCAAGACTCCTGGAGGCGATGGTATCGTAAACACCACTCTAAAGCTGTTATCTAAAAGTGCCATATATGACCTGTTGTCTCGTTGCCATGCCATACTGAGTCTCAAAATTATTCCGTCCGTCTGGAGAACGGCCGATGTCGCCATGCTCCAGAAGCCTCGTAAGGATCCGCTACTACCATCGAGCTACACACCGATAAGTTTGTTTTCTAACCTAAGCCCATTATCCGCTTCAGGCTTTGCGATGCCATTAGCGAAGATAAGTACCTCCCTGAAGAGCACTTCGGATTTCGTGAGGGCTTATCAGCTGATTTCCAGCTTCTGCGTATTGTGGAGGAGGTGCGGAACGCTTTGGAATTGTGATCTTCCACCGGTCCGGCCTTCTTAGATTTTGCTTCCGCTTTTGACTCAGTATCATCGCAAAACGGCCTATTGCATAAGATGTGACGCTTTGGTATTAATGCGAAACTGACTGTTTTGATCCAATCTTACCTTTCGGGTAGGACGTTCCAAGTTAAAAAATTTGGCGAACTCCCGGCTTCTGGATCCATACCCGAACGTGTCCCGCAAGGGTCTCTCTTAGAACCTGACCGTTTTATATACTTTACATCAGCCATTTCACGTTCTATTTACACGAAGCTGGCAATTTACGCAAACGACACCGCGTTCGATACAACATCTCGGAATGACGCTCTCGTTTGCCGACGTCTTCAGCACATGTCGACGAAGTGGTCTAGTAGTGGTATAAGTAGAGACTAAAAATCAACCCATCTAAATACAAGGCTAAACCGTATTTCGCGAAAGAGAAGCCTTCTCCTTACCACCGCCGTGGTTGAGGGCGAACATTTAGAATGGCGACAAGATGTTTTGTATTTAGGCGTAATACTCATTTCCAAGCTACTCTGCAGGCAACATTTTTCTAATATTGCCTCCAAATTTCTCAGGGCGAGTGTATCCCATATCCACTCTGGTGATACCAAAGCTCTCCGAGATATTTGTTTGCAGAATATTTTGGTCGTATGAAAGAAATGTACTTGGGTATCTGAAAATATTAATGTTCGCATATTTCAGCTTCATGTATTAACAAAGTATACACATTTTGGGGCAGATAATACTATTTATATAAAGAAACGTATAACTTGACACAGTTTCTCGGAGATAATCCTTCAACTCAACTGCATTTATATTGGTTGCAGAGATCGTTATAACACCAACAATCATAAAAAGTACAACATAACGACATTTACAATATTTTAATTGAATTCAATGAGTGTATGCTTCAAATATTAAATAAACTACTTAGAGAAAACTGATAGGTACTTTACTTTCGCATTTTAAGTGAATAATATCGTTTTGAAGTGAGCGCGCATTCCGTGGTCTGTAGGAAATATCGTAAAATCTGGGCTTATAGGACAACATGTAGTTAACGTAGAAACAGGTAGACCGAATTAAAAACCGCAGACGGAAATCATCTTAAATTTCCTTATTTGTCATATTTGATTCGATTACATTGTTTGAATTTTTTTAATGTGTGGTGGGTGCTTAGTTGCAGTGACTCCGTAAGCTGTATTACTTGTCTGGCTATCACTGCAACTCTTGCGGTGAAGTTTGGTGTGTGTAAGTTGTGTTTAAATGGCTTTGTGACAGCGTCATATCGCCTTTTATGATGCCACACTGTTAATCACTTTGCTCCCAACAGCGAATGGCAAGTCGATCCGGGATTAAACTCTCTGAAAAAATGTCACCGTCCCTCCAGAGAACTGAACCCCGGCACCTATCGTCCTCTCACAACAATAGTCAGCCGCCTAACCACTGCGGCCATCGACCCGTTCAATTGTTTACATTAATGCAATATCTTTTAGTAGTTGCAAAACTTTGTAATTGTTTATTAAAAAAACCGCTAAACGGACGATTCATACTTGATTCTAAGGCTACATTAAAAACAAGACGGTCTGATCTGTTTATTTTTTACACTCGGTCCATTAGTTTCTAATTAATGTGTTCTTAATTTCTGTCAAGACTTCTTTGATATTTTTATTATAAGATTATGTACATATATTTGATGGAAAATTTCTCTACCGGATAAACAATTATTAATATTGAACAGTTAATTTAACTGAACTTATATACATAATTCTTTCTTAGGTCTACTATTGATTTTTCAATATTCTAATCTGATATCTTGTGTTGTAAATATATAACTATATAAATCTTAATCTGTGCCATTACAATAAAGTGAATAATAAAAAACCATCTTTCTCTCATGATAATCCTTGTGCTGGAACAACTTTAACCTCATCTTCATTGCTTTCGGGTATTTTTGGTAATTTATTCAAGTCTTTTCCTCTATTATGTATTCCCTGTTGTCTTTGTCTTTGTTTCTGAATTACATTACCTATCGTCAAAATTAAATTCCTCAAGCAACTTTAAGCTGAATAAATGATCTTATAATATACATAATATTCTCTAATTCACGCTTTCGTAAATCTTTATATGGTAGCTTGTTTTAAATATAATATTTTCGTAATTCAATAAATTTCATTTATTACATTCAAAATTCTTGAAGTGTAGTTATTTGGAGTGATTGGATTATTTTAATTTTTAAATTGAATCTTTATCATGGTATAGAATAAAATTATAATGTCTATCAACAATTAATAATTCATTTTTATTCGAAGATACTTCTCGTTCTTTATCAGTTGGTATCTAATTACATAATTAAATAAAATATTCACTGGATGTACCTACATAATATGTGGTTTTATATATATTTTTTGGGAATACCATGTGGTTTCAATGCTTTTTAGTTTCGATAGGTATGAATGAATACAACACTGAAATTATTGGGATATACAGCAATAAAACATGATAAAAGTTCAAAACTTTACTGATGTTAAAGGTATTTTCCTTCAATATCTCTACACAACTCTACTGCAAACGAGTTTTCTAAAGTTCGAAAGCCTCACGTCAGACGTTTTTCTGAATTGACTAAAAGTATTCCTAGATGGCGAAGTTAATCTTTTCTGATGACAAGCGACGACCACATGAATTCTTCTTGAGATTACAAAATAACAAGAAATGATGTTGTTTTCTCTCAAAATGGTTGTAGTAACACTAGCCTTATGCATCAAAAGATTGTCATGGTGTAGCATTAAGCCATTAATTTTTAGTTCTCGAAGAACCTTGGGCAGGCAGTACTGAGTGTACCAGACGACCGTGCCAGTCTTTTGTACCTCTATCTAGATACTTTTCACGAGTCCAGTACTTTTCAAGAAAACGGTGTACCTACATGATTTTCTTCATCGAACATTGTTTATTCATAGTTGTCATCGTTGGCTATTCTTTGTACACCCATACTGTTTTCTTTTGGTGGATAGGAACGTCATAAAAAAGAATACAAGTCTCGTCACCCGCGACGATTTTAGAAATAAGCCGCTGACCACATTTTTTAACATCTCTAGCGTTTCACAGCTAGTTCTTATACGCTCAGCCTTTTGTGTCTCTGTTAAACTATGTGGCGTCCATCATGACACAAGTTTGCCTTACTAATGCTGATCCAATACCAAGCGAGGACTCTATCATGGCGTAGGTGCACCTTCCATCAGTTTGAAACATTTTATCGCACACGGGGCAGATTTTCGGAGGTGACTGCTGCCGTGGTCCTTTCTGTATGTTTTCGTCATGCAAATAACTGCGACCACTCCGATATTGTACAACCCATCTAAAATCGCAGCTTGAGATGACGCTTTCTCCCCATGGGCTGTATGCAATCATTGCATGCATTCGTCTTCATTAATTAATTAATATCGGTTAAATTGAATGGTGACATCATATCTCACTTATTTCAGCGGCACTCTCGTATAAGCTATATGAATTTATGTATTTACTTCATTGGACCCATATTTTAAAAAATAATTTCTTTCAAATAACTATCGTTAGTGTGTTGTTGTAATGCTGTTTTACACAGAAATTTTTAACGAATCGAATGGAACAGTTGGTCTTTAGTATTCGCCGATTGATCAAAATCCATTTAATAATATCTTGTAAGATTCCACTTACACATTTACGTTTATGGTTTTATGTCAACTTTTAATGTTTCCTATCCACGTTCATGGGAACTAATTGAGAAGTTCACAACATAGGGATTGAAATAGTGGACACAAAATCACATTATTTAGTAATAGTATCGTTTTTTAGTAAAATATTACAATCTAAATATAAAGGTCTAATTTGAAAGGTTATGAAAACAATAGAGGTGATGTTATAAAATATGTATATATTAATGATAATTTATAAAGATTTTTTTACGGCGCCCTAAAATACGATTGCGTGGGATGTTTGTTATACATTGTATACTGGGACATAGAGAGCGCTATTACTCAAATATCAGTACTAAAAATTAACCTCAATTAACTTAAATATAAAGTTTCAGTGTGATACCACGTATAGTGTTGTAGACACAACTTACTGTCAAAGTACACAAGTTAGTCGAAAAACGGAATTTAACCCCGAAAAGTTTTGCATAATCATTTTTTATCATTTCAACAAGAATGCCTCGCATTGGTTTCTGTGTTCGGCAATGATGCACCGCATAACCCAATAGTTTCTCATTTGTATAGATAATTCAAATGCGAACGAACTAGTCGTAGAGACAATCCCAGAGCAGAAACACCAAAACCGGCACTCACTCAGGAAAACATCGATATACTGTGCGCAAACTCATCAACGATGATCCGCATATGACATATTGTGAAACTGAGGTATTGGGAATGTACCAAATAAGTGGAATAACTGTTTCCAGAATTGGTTCCAGCGCATATAAAAGTGCAATCTTTAAGAAAAATAGTTCGAAATCCAATACAGTCTTTAAAAGCTATCTACTGTTTTATTACAGCTATATATACAAACGTTAAAATACATTTCTCGCACCTAACCTTCATTAATGAATCTGGGATATCTTCTGTAAGATTGGATCAAAAGTACAGTATATATATATATATATAAAGTTTAACAATTTTATCAGTTCTGACACTGACAGACTTATTTATCATTTGCGTCAATTTTTTTTTGTTCTCCAATTATGCATAAGTACACAAATGCAGAAATGACCGATATGCATTTTATGTACGGTCGTGCGAATGGTAATGCCACTGAAGCACAGCGTATGTATGCCGAAGAATTTCCAAATCGGTTGTTACCGAGTGATAAGATTTTCTCAAGGCTTCATATCCAGCTATCCGAAACTGGTTCATTTAAATTAATGGTGGTTCTGGTAGACCTAGATCAGTTTCTTCTCCCGCAGTAGAATTGAGACGGGTAGAAGACAACCCAAATATTAGCACCCGAACACTTGCCGCAGAACTGAACGTAAGTCATCCTCTCATTTGGAGAATTCTGCGGGAACAGCAGCTCTACCACATTCAACGCGTGTAAGTTCTTGCTCCTCTCGATTATGATGCACGTAGGGTTTTTTGTCATTGGGTTTTACGAAAGCTGGCAGAAACTCCTAATTTTGCGGCTCAGATTTTATTTAGTGACGAGGCTGGGTTTACAAGAGACGGAATATTCAATTTTCATAACAATCACGTCTGGGAAGATGAAAATCCCCATGCTGTGTTTGAACTGCATCACCAAAACCGTTTTTCGCTAAATGTTTGGCTTGCTATTTTTGGAGACTGTTTAATTGGTCCAGTATTTCTCCCTAATCGTTTAACGGGACAAGTATACTTGGATTTTTTAAGAAATGAATTACCCGTTTTGTTGGAAGACGTGCCACTTTTTAACAGATTAAATATGTGGTTTATGCACGATGGAGCTCCTGCGCATTTTTTCATCGTAGTTAGAAATTTCTTAAATCAAGATTACAACGAGAGATGGATAGGACGTGGTGGACCAACTGCATGGCCCCCTACGTCCCCTGACCTGACACCTCTAGACTTCTATGTTTGGGAGCATCTAAAACAATTAGTGTACGCACAACCTGTAAACAATTTGGAAGAACTCAGACAACGACTCGTAAATTGTAGCGAGGAAATTCGGAGGACTCCAGGAATTTTCGAAAGAGTGCGTCGATCTTTTATAAGAAGGTGTGAAGGGTGCTTAGAAATGAACGGTGGACATGTAGAACAATTTCTTTTGTTTTACTTTAAATAACCATTTGTTTAATTTACATTGCGATCAGAATTTCTTTGAAAAGTTTTATCCTATTAAAACAATATGCAATTGACTATATGTCAAAAACAGTTGAATTGCGGACCCATGTTGACTAAGACTTTTTTGTTTATTTCCACCAGTACTATAATTGGGTAAAATATCCGACAACCTTTTTTAACACCCTGTATATACATATATAATAAAAAAATAGGTAATATAAACAAGTCCAGAATATATAATGTTACTACACAGGCTGTGACTTCGTTTATATTGGTGTCGACTACATCTCACTAACGTTCTTAATTTACTCGAAGTTTCCGCAATCATTTTCTCGGTAAAACTAGACACTATGCCTGATAAGCACTTTTGTAGGTTTGCTTCTTCTTTGACTGCGGGACGATGAGTGACTATCTTTCAACAAGGAGTACAGATGTGTTTTTGGCCCCTTTCACCCCAGTAAATGCTAACTAAAACCTCAGTAAGTATGGTCTATATGTTTCGATACGGTGTATCCCATGAAGACAATAAAGTTAACGTATTATGTATATATGTATGTGCGCAGAATATGCGCCTTCTGAATCCATCATGTAATATAAACGAGACGTCACCAACTAAAATACATTTGTAACTATTAGAGGGCTAGGAATTTGGTATTTGTTATATGTGTACATTTCCACACCTTTTAACAATTAGACCCGATATATTAATAATGTGTACAACCATTTTGTACAGGTACACGCATTCGATACAAAATTAATTAGTTTACTTTATCACGTGATTATGATAACCGTGCCTACTTTTAATCCGAACACTCACTTTTAATATTTAATTTTCACTTATATAAATAAACACCTTAACGGGAGAAACGCGTACAGGAGCTTTTTCGTTTACTACGGAAATATTAAAGAGCTTTAGATGTAAAACCCCTAATGGAACTGTAATCCCTTTATTTTGATAGTCGAGCTTACTAGCAGCCCGTCTTTGCTGCAATGCAGTTAACATCCGTTGTTCTTTTTCCGGTTTCTAATTTCGTACGGATAATTGAAAATTTCGTGTTCTCTGTTTTCTGGCAAAAACTTCGGTCAAAGCGGAAAAAAAGATTAAGGTTCATACGTATGAGCTGTCAATATACTTATTGACAGCTTCCATTTTTGGTTTTCATCTCCACTTTTGCGGAATTTTCTATAGGATCATGTGCTTTATTGCTTTTTGTCAATCATTACCTTTTTTATTTTGAAAAAATGTATTGGCAAAACGTTATATGGGTACATTTTATGCATTTATTATCGCTATGCGTTAGCGATAATAGTTGATGGGTTGGAGATATAAAGTTTTGTTGTACAACATCAATTATTATTCTTGAAATAATTTTAAGATTAAAGAACCGTATACTGTTCCAGTATACATTCTCTTTTAACGGATTATTTAATAAAGAGACTTACATAAAAAAGTTGAAACCCCCGGGCTATCAGTCTTTTGTAAATCACAATGTGTATTCGTATTTGTTTCAGACAGCGTAAAGATTAATAAAACGCCGCCAGAAAATAGTAATTTTCAGTGCGCCTTTAGTTATCTCAGTTATAAAAGTTTATTTATTTATAAATTTTACATATAGATTATTATTATTTATAAATAGGAAGTTTCATATCACATAGACGTTATCTACTTTTATTCCTATACGAGATGTTCCATTAAAAAAAAACGAAGATATTCTTCATTAGACGAAAATGTCTATGACACAAAATTATAAACAACTATAATGTTTTCCAAAAAAATTCTAAATATCTCTAAAACTATCAACGTCACACAACTAACTCATTGTATTCTTTTCCAGGAAAAGAACGAAAAGTCAACAATGTAGAGGTTGCTCCATTAAAGAAAACACGGCTCTAATGCCATAATGAAAATTCCCAGATAGATTTAGGACCCATCTAAATTCTAGTTTCATGATGACTACATACAAGTGCCTTTACTATTTCTTTGTACCGAGGCGCTTTAATTGTGAGTTCATAAACTTTCTGGTACTGCAATTTGTCTATTACAGAAAATGAAGACATAAATCAAACCACACTTTGCATGAGACTGCATTTTAGAGCATTGATTGATCCACTAATGTTGCCATTAACTAGTTTATAATCTACCTAACGTAATGTAGGAAACGCTAGATATCTAGAAAGCAAATACGTGACGTGGTTATTCTCATACGAGAACAAAGAATAGATCAATATGTAGTTTCATTTTGTGTTGAAATATTTGAAAACGATATACATATTTATTACCAATCTCACCTTCATAAAACAGAGACTGTTGAAAGTAAATGCTTGTACAAAAACAATTTTTATCTATTTAACGGCATCGCCTTCTGAGAAGTTCTTGTGGCGGCTCCCAGCTCAGGAAGACGTCAATTCTGACAATAGTTATATCTACAAAGCGCCTTCGGTTACCGTGACGCCGCGTCGATCGGAATTCAAATTTACCTATTCGACTATCATTATGGCGATATCGATTTAAAAATTCAATAGCGATGCAAGTGTTTATTCAGTGCGCAGTGGCCGGTAAAGATCCCTGTGAGTAACCTCAGCCTGTCTCTGCTCATAAAGACTACCTTACGGAGTCGTTTCTCATACGGGCGAATCCCAAGAGTTTTACAGTATCTCATGGCGGCAAGTGTATTCCAGTTGGAGCAATGCCTAGCAGCGAGTTCGAATTTGACAAAGGCTTTGATGCTGCCCTAGAACTTCCCACATGTGCGTTCTGGACCCACGAGTGGTCGTTCGCTGGCACCTCTAGCTAATTTATCGGCAATTTCATTGCGTCTGATTTCAGAGAAACTTGGCACCCATCTCAGCGTGGTGTTGTGATGTTCCGCCAGTTTTACAAAAGTCCTATGGTAGTGTAGTACTACTTCGGAGTCAAACCTGACAGCCTGTAGTACTCTAAGGGCAGCCTGACTGTCAGAAAGGATATCCACTACACCATTAACCTGCGGGCGGTTTAATATGCCTTCCACTCAGGTCTTAGGCTTTTGCAGTCTCTCTATTAGAGATGTTTACATTATATATCCCACTGAAGCTGAAAACGGCCGAAATCTTGTCCTCCCTCATGGACAGTGGTACTGTCTGCTCTATGTAGGTGAAGATGTTGGTATCATCATTGCTCAGTAGGCTCCTAGGAGTGCCTCCGACTACAGCACAAGCTGCAGCGGAGCAAACCTAAGGATAGCCCTCATCGCCGCAGTCGGCGTCAGGGACAAGGCCTCCGTGATACCTAAACAGGCAGTCCTCTGACCCTTACTGAGAGAGCTTTGTGCCAGCAGACCAACGATGCATAAGTTATAGAAGGTACTCTAACTCTCGTGTACAGCCAGTGTACCATCATAGCTTTCAGCCCCTACGTTTTACCAAACATTCCTCTAAATGCCGAAAAGGCCATCGTGGCTTTGTTTGTTACACGTTCCAGGTGTGCTTTGTATGTCAATTTGGCGACCAATGTTACCCCTAGGTATTTAACCTCAGAAGATACGAGTATCTTAGAGCCGAAAATGGTTGGACACTGAAGGTTGGAAAGCTTTCTTCTCCGAGTGGTAGGCACCATGGTCGTTTTTCTAGAACCCTTCTTTTTCCACCACCTTTCCACGAGTCTGGGTGAAGTTAATTTTTCAATAGTTGCCAAATAATAATTCATACAAAGTAAAAAGACAGATACTAATTCACAAGGATTAACATCTAGGTATTCAGAATAATGTGAAGAAAGTTTGAACATCTTTTTTCAACAGACATCTTATCTGTTCCTTTTCGAATTAGCTATTTCTTTTTTCATTACCATTCAAATTAGCATACTTAAATTTCAATAAAAACTTAATTCAACATTTATATAGCATTAAGATATTTTGTCTAAATAATGCATTACTTACTAATACCTACATTCCTTGACCATGTAAATGAATATATGTACATACCATGTACAATATGCAAATACTTGTGGATATTGCACATGAATATGCATAAAGGGAAAATAACCTTTTATGGGGTATTATTTTTAAGGCTGTACATGTTTAATATCTATAATAAATGGCCTTCGATTTTATCTCCAATATTTGCTCGATAAATACAGCTGCATGCAACGCTATCCGAAAATATATTGCTCACTATAATAGGTATTCATCGTCTGACAGAATGCGATATTACTATTTGGCAAATTGGATGTTGTTTTTGATCTCTCTGAACCGCTGTTAAACTTGCCAACTAGAGTAGGCCATATTGAACATGTACTATCGTTTTATTTTATATTTAAATTATTCTATTAATACTGTATCTGTTACATATGTACTAATTCGATGACTATCAACAGAAATTTATATATGGAAATTCAAATATGTGGGCTACAAATTCAGTAAATTAATCTAATTTAAAATAAACTAAATTAATAGTCATCTAAAATTAAGCAATAAAAGAGTAAGATAAAAATTTGGTTCCAATTACCACTTCGCGTAACCAGTTTCTTATCAGGTACAATAGCTGATCGAAAACATTATTCTATCAGTATCTAACAGGACTGAGTTTAAAGAAGTTTCCAAGCCCCAATATATACATATGTCCAATTGCAACCTACAGTCACCTTACATTCATTGAAGATGATAGCGAAACCTTTAAGTTGTTGTGTTGTAATTGTCGCACGGCCAGTTGAGAGTGGCAGGAAATTTTCTCCATATACAACAATGCTATCTTTTGTTGAAATTTCCAGTTTTATTATCGCCTTGATAATGAGAGCGTTGCTGTCGAAACTCGTCGGTGTTTTAGTTAAAACTTGTTTGGTGTTTAGTGTTTACTTCTGCACCAAGATATCCAGTGAAGAACTTTGCATGCACGATTTTTGAAGGTTATAAAACTTAATAATCGAGAGGATATAGTAGTATATTAAAGTATGAGTGGATAACAGGGTCATTAAAAAACGCGCGATTTTTCAAGCATGACGGCCGAAGTGCTAGAACTATAGCAAGTGTTTTAATGACCAGTTATCCACGAATACTTTATACTATTTTTTTTATTGGTGTATTTTAAAATCATGTTTTATTGGTTTCAATACTAAAAATAGACATACGAATTAAATCATGTAAAATTTTTGTGATGAGATGTGACATTAGTACAGGGTGGTCAGATACGAACGCAAAGTGCTGTATCTCTGAAACTATTTATTGTAGAGACTTGCGGTAAAAATTTGTATGACTAAAGTGGTCAAAAGAAGATCGTGGCAAATATTTTCACATTTCCAAGATGGTCGCCAGGGGCATAACCGGTGTCTTAAACTTTTGAGTGAAAAAAGTGATTTTTCACTGAAATCCACCCAGTAAATGCTACCAAAAATATATGCTTTTTAAAGCTAAGCTCTACTCGGATAATTTTTGTTAAACACTTTTTGACGTATCAATTTACGCACGCGTTTGCGTGTTTTAAACAAGCAAAATGGTTTACCAATAAAAAATAAATTATTAATAAAATAAGAAATTACTGCAATAGAAGAGAGCTAGAAAATCAATTTTCAATTCCCTATCTGCATCTGAAAGATATCCAACCATTTACAAACCTTTCTAACGCACTAACTATTAAATTGGAAAAAAGAAATAAATGTTTAATATTGAATTCGATACATATCGTCGAAAGGAGTAAAGCGGATCACAGGTGTATTTGCATATGAATAGCATTGTCACACGACTGTACATTCTTTACAAATAAACTTGACAAAGCGGAGGAAGTGTCAGTGCAGTGCCGAGAACAACGTGAAGGAGCCGTGCAGTCGTATCAAGACGAGCATTCAGTAAGGTTTACGTATTCGCGCATTTATGTTCGTGACATGAAATAATGACAAAAAATATATTATATAATGTGCTGAAACACTTACTACTTTAAGAAGCTTCCATGAAATTACAAACTGGTTGGCATCTATTAAATATTTCAATCTTTAAATATGTTTTCACACTTGTTTCAGTCAAATGAGTATGACGTGCAGAATACATATTTTTTAATGATGGAAGCGACCGTTTCACATCGAGTGATATATTAGATATACAGTTATAGGTATATGCACATTTAAAGTAATCTTTGTGATAACTTAATGGATCTTTCGACGCACTTTCACAAATTTGTCTTTGTATGAGAAAATCTGAATCCTTATCAATACCGCTTTCAAATTACACATAACCACAATTTTTTGTTTTTTAATTCTGCTTGAATTCTACTTTAAACATAGTCACGAGCAGATGGCATAACGTTTCTTGTCGATGTCCGACTTGGTAATGTATAATCCGAATACTTACTCCGGAAGGAGGCAAATGCTTCTTGGTATAGTAAAGTGAACGGTAGATTACATAGAATAAAATAAACCACTATGTCAAATATTAACTGTGCGTGCCACAGATTGCAGAACTGTGTTTTATACTTTTTAGGTGACGTTCACAATTTAACCTACTGGTACACGGCAAATAGTTGCCGAACCTTACACATTTAATTCTATCACCAATCTATTTTACCATTTCTTTAAGTTGATAACAGTTTTTTATTATTCATTTAATTCATGCACCTCTCAAGACTGTTTAAAACTAGCTGTAAAAACTGGCAATTCTCGAGAGTTTATTACAGTTTTTTTCTATCTCATTCAGTAGAACTCAACCTTTGTCGTATGTGTCACTTACACCAGCATATTTGTAAGTAAATACATACATATATATATAATAGAAAGTGTTTTGCATTATACACTCTACTGCAGAGTTCAGACCAAATAACATATTTTTAATTCAATGAAATTTCTTCATTAGTTGAGTGTTATTTTAATATGAAAACAAAAAAGCATGTAAAGTTTTGAATTTGTTCTGAACTTTATGTTTTTAAGGTACCAAACGCATTATTATAAATCATAAATTTGCAAACATGTTCACGCTACATTGCAACATTTATAATCTCAAGAGTGTAATTTTCGATTAGTACTCTTTTATATTATGTAATATTTCATCTAAAGGTAAAGACATCGATATTAGTATTACGAAGATATACCTTGCTAATCTTTTAATTCCTAAAGTATTTCCACTTATAATTGACCTACAAATGGAATGAATCTATTCGTATGTGTTTCTTTTTTCTGTATTCTAGCTGATTCGAAATTTTGTAATCAACAGAAAATGTCCACCATTAATTTTTTAATTAATACATTGGTTAAATTCCCACTAAACAAAGTGAGATTTCAGAAAGAATTAGAGGTTATTAAGAAAAAGCGGTCTATAATGGTTTCTTTTCTGCTGATGTTGTATGCACGCTGAAAAAAGTCCAATATAAGAATCACGTCAGAAATTCCACTACTTCAGTTCCATCGAATAACCGGGAAAAAAATGTATTAAGTTACCGTTCCACCCCATAACCAAAGGATTGAACCGCGTTCTGTCAACAATTTAATTTAAATGTCTGTTATAAGACCAATTGTACGTTAAAAAATCTTTTAAGCAACCCGAAAGACAAACCTGAGATGAGAGAGAAGTCTGGAATTTATAAAATTGCATGTAAAAAAGACTGTGATCAAATTTATATCGGGCAAACAAAAAGGTCAATAGAGACTGGATATAAAGAACATCAAGCTCACTTCCGGTATGGAAGAAAGGAATCATCCGCAGTAGCGAAACATTTAGTTGAAAAGAAGCATCATATTGAAATAAGACAGTCTCACACTATTAAAAGCCGTTGATAAGCCACGTGAATTGGACGCATATGAGAGTATTTATATTTACAAACACGAACTGCTCATGAACAGAGAACTATCAATTCTTGGAATTCTTGTTCGATAATTTAAGAACGGACGGTCCCTTTTCAACAAGTGTTAGCGATTAGTTCGGTTTAGGTAAAGAATCACATGCTATGCTTGTTTGTACTTGAAGGAGTTGTTTATAGGGATAGTTTCAATTTTATTTATTTGGTCGGTATTCGGTTGATGATGAAAACTCGCGCGTTCTCGAAACACGTATCCCGATTAATGAATCAAAGTTGTGGCGTTTAGTGATATCGATGTTATATCCGTTTATTACGAGCCCACAGTCCTTGAAATCACTCTAATTGAGAATATTTTTTCTCAAATGACATACATTGCATAAAATAGCATTTGATCTATAATGTGAGGCATCAACTGTAAAATTTAATTACACAACTTGATAGCAATGCCCTAAATATGCTGTTGACATTAATGCATTTCCTTTAGCCAGTTCCACGTTGCTTCTTTTTGTAAGTAGATTATAAACACATCCAAAATATTACGAATATCGGATATAGACCTACGATAATAGTTAATAGAGCCAATAAAATGATCTAAGCTGTTGTTCAACATTTCGCAATCTAGGACAGTGTTGAATCATTCCTATTTTGTTAAGGTTGTATGTCTTCCGCACCTACCACGCATAAAAAAATCAATAGTAAAACCAAAATAAAAGACATGATTCTTAAAGAAATGTATTCTCTTAAAGTCAATCCCAAATTTGGCAAACACCTTGATAACTTTTGAACATATCATCTGTTATTGCTCAATTTTCGCTATAATTAGTAATATAGTAATCTAAAAAATTAGGCAAATACTGGCAAAATTTCCTATCGGTTGATGAATGATGGACTGAAATTGTGCGCGCACTAGCTAAAGCTAAGCAGTAACCAATAATTGACTACCGTTTGATTAATTTAGACAAAGTAATTATATGAAAAGTAAACCGCCATGCGTGGTTATAGTGGTTAAATTAATTTAGTCGCCCATTAATATTTGCTGATATTTTAATTTAGAAAATTTTATACCGCTTTCTAATAAAAGCAAGCAAATAATCTCTGCTCGGAAATGAAAATTTCTCTATCAAGGTATTAGATTTTTTTAATTGCTGCAATAGATATAAGTCACTAACTGCCCTGTACCGACAGCAACATCCCTTCTACTAGTACTATATTTGATTCTTCGTCGACTTCTTCTAACATTTGGGTTACATATTTTTTCAAGTCTAATCAAACGTATCTAATTTAGTAGAAGACATTTCTACTTTTTTTTTGCATAAAATTTACTAAAATACTTATACTCAAATACAATTATTTATGACATGACACAAGATGCAAAACCTAAATTCAATTCTACTTCTAAAGGCAAATTATTAATGTTTATCTGTAATGTAAATCATATTCCACAACGATGGAAAAACTTGATCGTGGCTTTGATAAATTACGCAATTACTCGTCTATTGTATAAATTCCCTTGTCATGTCGAAGAGTTTGTTGCGTGGTAAAAAAATCCTTGACATCTGGGAGAAAATGTTCTTTATTTCAACTTTAGAGACATTCATTTTCAGTATTTCTACCTTAGAAACCACCGTTTCTTATTAGAACTATCTTAGTTGACAAAAGGCAAAAATCTTTATTATCAATTTTACGACAAAAAGTTATTCTTTATAAAAAGTTCTGCTAGTTGAGTAGATAAATTTAACCGTCGGAGAATCTAAGATTAAATGTACAGAGTGTCCACAAATTAAGATAACATGAAAATGTTTGAACAGAAGAGTATCATTGATTGCATATTTTGTAGTTTAAGTATGTACAAAATTTCAATTAATTTAAGTCAACAAAAATTACTTTACAAGGCCACCTCCAAATTCCACACATATCTCCGCCCTTTTAATAAATTCACCATAGACTTTGCGTATTCGTGTTTTTAGTATTTCCCGATCATGCAGCAGGTATTTTGCGTAAAGTTTTTGCTTTAAAATACCCCACAAAAAAAGTCAAGAAGTGTCAGGGCAGGTCATCTAGTAGGAAAAATTGTTGGTCCAAATCTTCCCATCTATCTGTCTCCGGACTGATTTGTCAACCACTGAGGATGATGGTGAACACCAAATTTGGCTATCAGCTTTCGGTTTCGAGTTATCCGTGAAAATTCGATTTTTCCCATTTTAGTTTTATCATGATATCTCGGCTATTTATGAAAATTGACAAAAATGCCTTTTACGTTCTTCAGGCACTTTTCTGATTAGAATGCAGTGACGTTAGAGATTTAAAAAAAAATTTCGAAATTCGAGGTAGGACATAAAGTTGTATTTTTTATATGGAACATATAGTTGGCTATGATATAATTAAATGGAGGGATTTTTTTGCCATTTCAATGATATACATCATGTGGGGTCTTTTCGTTCATTTTCGCTGTATTATAGCAAAAAATTAAGATTTTCCCTTGATTTTCATCATTTCATTCCTTTTTGTTAGTAGGCGTATGTCATTCAACAAACATGAATATTGCAGTAGGTTTATAAATAGTATCAATAGTTTAAGTTGATTATTTGATTGTTATATAATATATATTTAGGAAAACTGACCATCACAGGTATAAAAGTAGGGTTTAATAAAGTCCTATATTCTACCGCTAGCAGGTAAATACACATATCGAGATTTAAAATTATAATTACACAGGTTATATACACGTTCGATCTGTATTGTATTCCCTGCCGCCTCTTTCTTAGCCGAAGATGTCCGATGAATATAATACGCTAAGTGGAAAGTATTATTGATATAAATCCATCAGCAGGGGGAGACATTACTTTAGAAAGAGACTGTACATAATCTCCAAGCTTTTCAGATACACAAAAAATTAATAACTATCTTATATGCATCTCTCGCCAAGTTCTTCAAAAGAACTTCACTTTTCCTAATATCATCGTATATGCAGTATCTTCAACGTTTTTAGATATGTACACAAATTAATAACTACCTAACATGCATCTTGCTTTACACTGCTCACAAAAATTGTCCTTCTCCTAATATCAAATATTACGCAGTTTGTAATAAAATTTCAAGTGTACTCCCGATCTATCATTTTCTGATTAAATTCCGATAAAATTCTGTGTGCAGCTGTACTGTATCATTATCATAGAATCAGTAAAATGTATCAAATTTATTTTTTACCAGTTAAAATAGTTAATGTATTTTAAATGTATCTATTTAGCTACATTCAAAGAACTGCAATACAAATATACTTGCACATGTATATGAGGTAACAGTTACGAGATCTCAGATTACGTAGGTATACTCCTCCGTTGCTTGACCTAAACGAAATTATTTGAAAACCAACTGAGACATTTGCATCTTTCCTGTATAGCTTAATGCATCATTATTTCGACTTGAGATTGATAAAAAAAATGGAATAGCGGAATCAAAGTTCACGTTTAAGTCAACCATCGTTCCATAACGATTTTTCTTCAACATCTACATTCAAAATAAATTGAACTTGTATTAACAAACTCATAATATTTATTTAACATTACTATATAATTCTAAAATATGGCCAATTTAATATGACTCAGTATTCTAACACTACTAACCATTTGGAATATTTACGCATTTAATTCTCAGTGTGTAATACGGACTAACATAAACTATAAATCCTGGGTTTCTAGTTCTATTTGTAACAAGCACTATCTTAAAGGGAAAAGTTTATTGCAAACGAAATAATTGGACAAAGAACAGATTGAAGATACCCATATGCATCCATTTCTGTATATATTACACTTATCACTAACATTTCTACTAATTTATAATACACGAACTGTGTAGAGCGTATACACAAAGCCCCTTAGATACCAACTTCTAATAACTAGTTGCATATAAAACCGCTTTTTGCTAGCAAACGTTTCACCATTCATTCCACTGCTAGTGGTCTGCTAAAATGAAACTCATCGTACCGGGAAATCTACTGCTATGGGGCATTACAGCACTTGTTCATAATGTTGTTAACACGAATTCTGAGTATCTTCGTTAATGATGTATTATTGAGTGCGGCACAATTTATAATATCACTATACGTTTCAAACTATCAACTCGTACCTGACGTAAATATGCAACCTTATTCTTTGTACATGTATGATAAAATTATCCAAACGTGTATTTCTAAAAGTAGTCATATTGTGTACTTTATCAGAAACTTCAGTTTAGTTTATGTGAATATCTATACAGTGGTCGCAATTTCGATATGATTGTCTTCTCGGTTTTAAAATTAGAAAACGCGTGTGTATTAGCGTTGTTTACCAACCAAGAAATTGTTTTATATTTACCGTTGCATACAGTAGCATATTTTGGTTACGAATGTATATATACAATTCCGATAACGTATTTTGAGCTCCAACCAAAATGAGTACACCAAAACCATGAGACACGTAACACACAATAAGAGTTGTAGATGTTGGTCATGAAAATATTACATGAGTCACTGTGAAGCATCTCATTTTCAGCGACATTTTTCTGCAACCTGATTCGGGATAAAAAGTCCCATTAAATAAACTAGGTTCGTGTTGTCACCAACGCAATTGTGCTATTTCCATTAATTCCGCATAGTAAACTAATTGCTAGCAGTATTATACTTTTTACATATATTATATACAGGGTGTAGATAAAGTCTGGAACAAAATTAATATTTCTGTTATCTTCGGTTTGATGGAAAAATCCTGAAACAGGTCGATTTTGTTTTTATTCATTGACATTTTTTGGTGTCTTGTTTGATGACAATCCAAGATAAACCTCGGATTATAATTTATCTGATTTTTTAAAATAATTTTTGAATAGTTTTTCATTAGAAATAAAATTTTAATTTTTTGAAATTCGAAAGCATTTTTCTCCCAGAAATTGTTATGTAAGGTACCAAACGTTTTATGCCGTTGCATGCACAATGGAATACCTAACGACAAGGGGTAATAAATGTGGCGAGTTACCATTTGAAAAAACTGATGACGTCACGCCCGCGCGCAACCAGATGATGACAGAATCAAATTCACGATGTTATAAAGTGCACGGGATAAAAACAAAATCTACATGTTTCAGAGTTTTCCGTCAAACCGAAGATAGCAGAAATATTAATTTTGTTCCAGACTTTATCTACACTCTATATATATCCATTATAAGTAGGGGAGGTCGGGTACAGTTGTAACGCGGTACAAATGTAACACCATCTATTAAATCTTGTGATAGAAGTGTATTATGACGACAATTTGACACCTGCACATACGCAGTACGTTTTGTGGCTAGCGTTAATCCGGTAATCGTCATATAAGTTAGTCCGGGTTTATACCAAATTGTTTGTTTTAACGGCAGGTAAGTGAAATTTGAATATATTGGAATTTGTTGGTATAGTTCTTGCGTGCTTAGAAATACAACAATTGTAAAGTAGGCAATAAGTAGTCGAGATACACAGGTACAATATTCTATTATCACTTCGAGGTTATGTTTCTCCCTCTTTGAATAATCAAGTAGAAAGTAGGAGAATGTCAGCGTGGGACAAATGTAACACTGTTGAGGGGTACAGTTGTAACATGTTACATTTGTACCCGTCAATGTTTTAATAACTGTTGTATTATCTTCAGTTGTATACCTAACGATGCCACGACAAAGGAATAGAAAAACTAATAGAGGACCTTCAGACGAACTTATGAAAAGAGCTGCAAAGCTCGTTTTAGAACAAAATCTTAAAGTGAGACAAGTTGCCAGAGATTTAGATATATGCCATGTAACTCTACATCGTTATATTAGAAAGATACAAAGCGGTCAATCACCGAAAATGGGTTACAATCCACATACGCGAGTTTTATCTACGGAACAAGAGGAAGCGTTTTTGAAATATATACAACTTTCGGCAGCTATATATTTTGGATTAACGCCAAAAGACATTCGCAAACTCGTAAGGTATTTCTAAAAACGTAGATTTATTTTTTAACTATTTTTCTCTTTTGAAGGTGTATCAATTTTGCAAAGAAAATAACACGCCGACTCCTGCGCAATGGTCGCAGAAAGAATTAGCTAGCAAAGACCGGTTTACAAATTTTATGCATATACATTCCAACTTGTCTATTAGAACACCTGAGGCAACTAGCCATGCCCGTGCAATAAATTTTAACAGAGTCAACGTTGGAAAATTTTTTGATAACTTAGGAACATTATTGGATAAACACAGATTTTTGGCATCTGATATATATAATGTAGATGAGACTGGAGTCACAACCGTGCAGAAGCCGTCTAAGATCGTCGCAGCAAAGGGCACTAAACAAGTAGGAGCAGTCACATCTGGTGAACGAGGCACCCTAGTTACTGTCTGCACCGCTGTCAATGCTGTAGGAAACACGGTCCCACCTTTATTCATCTTTCCCCGGAAAAAATTTCAACCTTTCTTTCTAAATAATGGGCCACCAGGATACATTGGTCAAGCTAATGGTTCGGGTTGGATGAATGAGGAAACTTTTCTGGTTTTTATACAGCACTTCGTGCAACACGTTAGGCCGACTAAAAACAAAAAAGTATTGTTGCTGTTAGACAACCACGACTCACACCTCTATGTACCAACTATACAGTTCTGCAGAGAAAATGGTGTCGTTCTGTTGTCCTTTCCGCCTCACACTTCTCACAAGTTACAGCCCGTTGATCGAGGTGTTTATGGACCTTTTAAACATTACGTAAATAGTGCAATGGACAATTGGATGAAGTGTCACCCCGGTCAAACAATTACCATTTACGATATACCTGGCATAGTTGCTGAAGCTTTCCCGAAAGCAACCACACCTACAAATATTATGTCAGGGTTTAGAGTAGCTGGGATTTGGCCCTATAACAGAGACGTTTTCAGTGATGAGGAATTCTCTCCTTCATCTGTGATAGATAGAACGTCGATATCTAGCGACAGTGTGAAGGCGAAAACGTACAGGCTGGTGACGTGGCTGTTCCAGGCCCAAGCTCTGCTCCAGATGATTCTTCACATAATAATGAACGCGATAACTCTTTCAAAGTACTCGAAGAAATTCGACCACTTCCGAGGGCTACCAGTTCTCCAAAAAAAGCCACAAAAAGAAGAAAGAAACACAGCGCTATTCTCACTGATACACCTGAAAAAAGAAATACTTGAAGAAGAGTTTAAATTAAAAAAGAAAAAGAAGAGTGCAGTAAAACGAAAGTTGGTGGAAAATAAAAAAGTGAGAGACGCTAAGCCAAAAAGGCTCGAAAAATAAATTGTAAGAAAGATACTATGAATGAAAGCACATCCGATGACGAAACAGAAGATTCAATATGCCTCTATTGTCTGAAATCATACACACATAGTTCTGGCGGAACGTGGATACAATGTAATAAATGTAAAAAATGGGCTCATGAAAAATGCGTTCATAAGTTGTATTCTGAATATTTTTACTGTTTGAACTGTGACGATGATGACCAAGCCGATGTTTTATAGTTTATATATGTATGTACATAGCGTTTGTATGAATATTTCTAAAATATATATATTTTTATGATAGTTTTAAACTCTGTTACATTCGTCCCTTGGTGTGTTACAATTATACCCTAAATGGGTACATTTGTAACATACCTTCACAGTCCTATCATTACACTACTACCACATTTCTCAATTTCAATAACAGCATTTGTGATATGACTTGCTACAACTAGAAGTCTATTCTGTATTTTAGTAGTTTTGCCATTAAAATATACTAACTAATAAGCTCAGATAAAAATCATATATGAAAATTGTTACAACTGTACCCGACCTCCCCTACTTATGATCAGCAAATTTGTTAGAGGAAATTTGACAGAAATGGAGCAAACAAACCTCTCGCACGCCAGGATCAACTTCTGGATTTATTCCGGCAGTTAGTACTGCTAACAAAAAACTACGGATCAGATCGCTAATGCTAACTGGTAAGTACAATGTATGTAATGAAGAGTGTAATGATAACTGAAATAATAACAGGGAATGATTAGGAAGGACACTTGTGCAATTTGAGAAATTTTTCAGATCTCACAATTCATAGAGAAACATAAAGGTAACCCTCGGTGTAGAGAAGGTTATACGCACAGTGCACCACAACTGATTTTAAACAGTTATTTAGCTAATAAAGTTGTTAGTGCAGCTGTATCATCCTTGTCAGTAGAACTATCTATGTGTGTTGAATGTAGTGGAGTAATTTGCAAAACTGTCAACAGGGAGTACCATTAAAAGTTATAATTAACTAACCAGTATTTTTTGTGTAACATATCGTATACGAAATTATACACATAACTGCTGATACGAGATGTCAAAAGACATTTTGTATTAAGTATACTTTTTGCTAATATTAATTCATTATTGAAATTAAATCTGTGCTGCTTTCATTATCAATAGTTATGTGATTAAGCGAAAGAAGCAGCAACATATCAAATTTTAATGCCTTTTTTGGAACTGTTACTTTTTCATCGCTACCGCTACCTACCATTATTCTAGACACATGGAAGTAATGATTAAATCACTAGGTATAGTAATCAGAAAAGAATATTAGATTACCTAGGGCAGACAGGTGTAGTTCCGTAAGGATTTCAACACTTTCGAGTTGTGTCGCTATACATATAAAAAGCTGAAAAATGTGCTTCCCATATTTCACGATAGGAAAAAGTCCCCGTGATATAGGCACAAACGCATACGTAAACTAACATAAATCTATTACGACCATGTCAAGCTACCAACTCAGTTGATGGTTGTTCCTGATTCGATTCAGATTAATGCGGCGGCACGCAATCATAAATGTGAAATAAATGTCAGAAACAATATATTAAATTATGAAATTTTACTATTGTAGCTACTGAATACCGACCTCTAACTGGAACTGCATATGCTCAGCATGGTATCATATTCCAATGACTACAAAGCGACCTTATTTAGAGCGTTAAATACGCATAGATATAATCTGTCTTATGTGTATAACATGTATCTCAATAGAATGATTCAATTATAACATAATGAGTAAATAATGATTTTTTTTAATGTGTGGTGGGTGCTTAGTTGCAGTGACTCCGTAAGCTAATAATAAGAAGATAATAGGTATATTACTCTGAGATAGTTAACTGAATATAAATTAAGAATATAAAAGGCATATGCCACAATTAATTCTGATATAATTATAACCTTCATAAAAACATAATATTTTATTGAAAATCCAAGATTTGCAAACAGACGTCAATGCTATGAAATATTTTTTTGAAATTTGCGGTTTTAGTATTATGACAGGCAATTCTATAGCAAAGTTGCTAACGGAAATATTCCTGTGTGATAACATACTATATTGCGAATTTCAGGAAATAGCGAAGAACCTCAATAATTAGTTACCGAGTGCAAACAAGTAAACTAACAGGAATTTTGTTTTCAACTAAAACCGAAATCAATTTAGGAAACGAAATGACGATACATTTTGATTTTCTACCGGAAAACTTGGAATATCTCAAATAATTATGCATATTTCTTTTAAAAAAAACTGCACATATTATAGTAATAACAGTACAATTCTAGTAGTTCACAACATTTTGTTAAGTGATCTGTTTCAAGTGCAACTTTATCATAAAATGTATACATTCATAGTTTTATGCAATACAGGAAGAATAGGATGTTCATCAGAACAAGCAAAAACTTTTGACTAACTCGGATTTTTAGGTTTATCACACTAGGAATGCGTAGTACCTATTATATACGCTCTTATTTAGAGAGGTCTGGAATGTATAATAATTTACACATTTCAGTAGACATAAGAACATACACTGTTAGAAAAAAATAATGAGCACACTCTGTATAATCTGAACACGTAAATAGACATGCATAATTTTAACGGTACCTAAAGGATGCAACGAGTTTCGAATTTCTCTATAGCTGTATTTTTTACTGAGTGGCTCCAACAGGTGCAATATTCCGTCGGCATGGAAACCAAAGCAAGTGGGATAACCCGACCGTGCTTATTGTCGTGCGACAGGGTACAATGTAGACGTACTGTGTACCTAATGGAATGTCGTTCACGTTCCCTGAATTAGTTTGAGCGAGGAATGTTTGTGTGTATGCAAATGAATGTGTATCCTTCCATAAAATCATGCACCGTCTCGAGCGAAAGTTGTGGGAAGTACCCTAGGTACAGCGAGAATTGAATAAGCAAGGATATATGCGTCGTCAGCTGCGAGCCTGGAGCTGTTTGGCCAGCATGAGGGGAACGCGTACTAACTAGAAAAACGCCTCTGTTAGAGAGTGGACTGCGACCACGTCGTACGTTGCTGTAGATTCGACCTTACACGGCGTCAGTGAGTCTAATTTTTGTTTTCCGACCAATCCAAATTCGAATTGAGTGTCGCTAACGCGCGAATTTTGGTTAATCGAAGATGTGCTAAGCGTCAACTCGAACAGTGCATTTAACCACACCATATCAACCACCAGCAGAGTACTATGTTATGGAGTGCGATTGCACATGGTGGACTTAGACGTCTGCTGTTTGTACAGCAGACGAAGACGGATCCCAGATAAGGTTGAGGAGGTATGGAAGCGAGTTGAAGCAGCATGGTTGGCCATCACTTCCGCTACCAGACAACGACTTATTGACTCTATGCCTCGTCGTTAGCGCCGGTACGCGCTTCTCAAGAGGGAACTTTTGCTATTGATATTTTGACCTTTAAGTATTATTACCTTTTAATCTCACACCTACAAGTGAAAAAATATCGACGATTAAAGGATTAAATCTAGAGTAAATGACTAAATTAATAATTACATGACAATATGGCATAACAAGAAATATACAAAACTAATGGTGGAGGAATTTGAAAATTGGTGGTAATTAAAATGGGGGAAAGTTGAAAATTACTTACACGAATTAGATTTAATAGCAGTTATTAAATAGTTCTCAAACACGTAATTAATTCTCCTCAATAAGGTGTGAAGATATGTAGGGTATCATTCAATTCACAGTGGATGTGGCACTCAGTGATGGAGGCTCTTAATAAAATTTTAACTGACTTCATTTTGCTAGAAACTACTACTTACAAAAATTTCAAATTATTATCATTGTATTAATTAACAGAAATATTAACGAATGACTTAAAGGATTCTGTAGAGTTTACTCCACATCAGTATTAAATATAGACATATAGGTAGCTAAACGAGCAATATTTATCTTCCAAAAATTCATTAAAGTAGGATAAATATTGTCAAGTGAATATGTTGTGAGCTTGAATAGTTTATCTGAAATTGTAATAGAAACTTTAAGAAGAAATAAATGCAGGTTCGCATAAATTCGCCCATGTTAATAAAATTAATGTTCAGAAACGAATAAAATCGTTCTACTCGTGGCAGTTAAAGTAAATACACAACGGTAACGAGTGAGACTACACTACATTGTAAGGAGGCGGTAGCCGTAACCTTCTCCCGCAGCGCAATAAATTAGTTCTAATTGAATGTTACGATGCAGTATATCGTTGTGCGAGTCAAGAGCTGAAGTCAGAAAGAAATATTAAACCATTTCACGTGATAACTGACTTAATTAGTTCTTTATGGTCGGTCCGTTTCCATCTTTTAGATCTTATTTATGCAGTCGAGAACGCCTACAACTTATTTTCTCGCGAACGTTCCACGTCTTCTCCACAAGTGCCGTTTTAAGAGTGCGAAGGGTACTGCTTTAGCCTCTGTGAGTTTGTGTGTGTATTTTCCTTCCCCATTCTGTCAGAATGCCAGGCTACCATCTCCGCATGCCCCCTGTTCATAAATAAATTTTGCCGTCTCAAACGAATATTACGGTTGGGCGGCACTCACCAACAAAATCTTTGCTGTTCCGTTTAAGGAGTGGTGATTCTTTTTAAAGAAAAAATGGAGGTCGGTTTATCGTAATTAGTAGACGTATAAAGAATTTTACGAGTTTTCACTTTTTCGTAATTGTTTATAATTATTCAGTGTCATATGAATATGCGGTCAGATGTAACTTACGGAGTATGTCTTGACAAGACAGGTCATATGTAAATATAAAATGGTTGGAATTTATTAGAAACCTAGATACACATACTTCAAAGGAGCAATATTCTGTTATCTTATGTGATTTAATATTTCAGAGTACTTACTGACCTTAGTGTTTCATTGGTATGCAGACTAGTGGCAGAAGTTTCGTATCCTCCAGTGTGTGTTATTATCATAACCCCTATACATTTATTATAAATGCTCGGACACGTATAGTAGTGTCATTGGGTACATTTCAGAAGTAGATGCTAGTTTCCACAACTTTATTTATTGAATTTTGACCGCATCGACATTTTTTAATGGCTACTTGTACGTTTTTACTGTTTAATAGATTATTCCATACTCTATTTGACAATTACAGAAAACTAAGATGTTGCAATAGAAAGTTTCTGCTAGGATGTTGCTATCATTGAGTAGGTGCTGAAAATGCATCAAAACTAATGCTAAGTAAATTAACAATAATAAAAAATATATAAAAAATATCTAATATTCAATATATCAATACATTATTTTTTATTTCTTTATTTCTTTATATTTGTAGTAGTTAATCTGTTATTGCCATAATATGCGCCTTGATTAATATCCGGTACGAATTTGATAATTTTATACACACCATGATGAACTAAATAACAAAGGGTTTTTTACCGTTTTGCACAGGAACTTCTTAACGCAACAAATAATTTTTTTGTAATTATCGAATAGGAAACAGAATAACTACTAGTACAGGTTGCCGATGTATTTTAATACGTTTTACTGCAAACTACAGCTATCCTCTAAATTGCAGAAAGAAAATGGAAACGTGTCCATTACTTAAACTTTGTCCGAGAATATATTAGTCAATTTCCTAGGGATAGTAAATTATTAGGTATTTATTCCTCCTCCTCTCTTAAACGTGAATTGCTTCAAAATATCATCATATTTCATATGACCTCCGCGCAAAAACCGGGATAGCTACTGTATAATTCGAGAAGTAACGCGAGAAAAATTTTACCTATTCCGATGTGTGGTTATTATTAGAGAAGGCAGATTCGCTACATATGTTAACGGCGCACGCATGCAATTTTGCATTTAATTTAAAGTATAAGAAAAAAATTACGCATCGTGTTCCACATTGGACAGTTAAGTGAGCTCTCCGATCGTGGCATATTTATAAACGACACGACCGCATACTAATTTGCAATTCAAGGTTCCTCTCATTCGTACGACTAGCTGCCAATTGTAAACTCAATAACGGTCGAATTAACTTCGGCTATGTATGTGGGAATAATATGCCAGCTCTAGTTACTACAGTCTGAATTATTGCTATGTTGTATTTATAAATGTATATGAGAAGCTTTTCACCATATTCATTCCTAATTCTTACAGATGCATTGATATTTGTAGTGTAATTTTCATAGGAGTAGTGTTTTAATTGAATTTATTATTCATGTATTTAATGTATTTCGTTAAAGCATATCACAGTTAACTATTATCCTGCTCATTTACAAATTAGTGTGCATTAGTCCGAGTACATTAACAATAAGATAATTATTTATACTATACTATTTATAACCATACTACAATTCTTTATTACTGACATGCTGTCACACACATTATTGTATCTAGGTAGCTTTACATTTTAAGAGAACGTAACATTTGTATTATGAGTCAGTGTGCTAGCTCACCCTTTATATTCAAAACTTTATTTGAGGTACATACATAAACATAAGTTCCACCTACAACTATTTTGCTACTCAATGTTTCGTTTCACTATTATGCGTCTAAGTTATTTATTTCTATTCAACGTATTCAAATTCTATTGAGGTATGAATTTAAAAATAAAATAAACTCTAAAATACTTTAAACGAGCAATCAAAGCCTCTCAAAAATACTTTCACTATGTAAAGAAATATTTTACGAATTATGTTTATAAAATAAACTAAACTATTAAGCAGATTACAATAGCTTATACAATCAACAAACAAAGACACTTCTACTATTACACCCCATTATACCAACCCGAAAGTGAATCTACATACCGTATGAAAGTGGAGGTCAGTAATCGTCAGCGACGGGAAAGTTAACATTGATCTGATTTTACAGGTGCTGATCGTGACAGAAACTCGAAATTATCATAAAGGTGAAACTGAATATAGGATTGCTCACAAATATGTAAAAAAATGCAAAGCTCTGATAGAAATGGTACCACTAGCATCACTACAAACCACCAACATTTGCGAAGTCAACGGATACTTTTAGGTCGCACAATAATATTTAAAGCAATTAAAGTAAATAATACTAGAACGAAATTTTAAAACATGCATGCGATGGTTTAGTAAGTGTACCTTTCATCACAACACTCGACAACTAGATATTAGTGGAGAAAAATGCAAAAAGTGTGGCCGTTACACACTTTAAGAAACATCTGAATTTAAAAATATTGTAATGTTATTCTAAATTTATTCCATGTTTACAACTCAATTTTTCACTTGACAGATGAGTATCCAACCGTAGATAATCTAAATCATAAAAAGCACTAAATTAATTTTATATTTATGAAACTATAACCAGTTATCTGATCTGTGTATTTCTTTAAATTCAATTTAATTCAATTTTATAAAAGTACGTAACAATAACATGTTTGCACACATGCAAAGTATTTGTTTAAAATTCATTCAATTAAATTTA
Organism: Holotrichia oblita; assembly: GCA_023690525.1. Lineage (NCBI taxonomy): Eukaryota > Metazoa > Arthropoda > Insecta > Coleoptera > Scarabaeidae > Holotrichia > Holotrichia oblita. The sequence continues at coordinate 101,974,283 of CM043016.1, read as the reverse complement.
ATTCAACACTATCCAGTGATAGAGGATGTGAAACTCTGCAAGTTGGCATCATCGGTATTTTCTTCGCATATGTACGAGTCGATGTCATGTTTTGGTCCAGTAGCCGTCCGACGTAGAAGGGGGTGTCGGACAGCAGTGGTCTTATTATAAGTCCAGCCAACGACAAAAACAGAAAGATGTTAAATGCACCACAATAATTTCAATCATATGTTTTAAGGTAATCAATTAATTTTATTATTAATTTCAATATACTTTATTTTGTACACAAATACACACAAATATTGTAACAAAATCACACAATTTAACTTCACACAAAGAAGACGAAAAACCAGCCAGTTAGGGGCATTTTAAGAAGAAAAAGTAGGTGGTAATTAAAATTAACAACTTTCCGGTGACCCTGTACAACACGATTTTTGACTGGACCTGTAGAAATTTATCCAACAACGACCGCTAATTACCGTTATTGACATAAGACTATCGAAATGTAATTTCTGAGGAGATTTGCAGACAATTGGAAATCAACCATAAAAACTGTGGAATAACAACAAACGCTCTTTTTTGCATAGATTTTCGAACAGAAGCTTACTCTACGTAAAATTCTATTAATTAGGCCACGGTGCACCATTGGGCTCAAATAACCGGTCATTACCATTGTTATCTTCGAATAAAAGTACTTTAAACATCGAAATTTTAATACCCATACGAAAAACTTCCATCCACCATCCGTCCAGGCGCGCGAAGACAGAAAACTTTCGAAATCTCACACACACACTCACACACGTAAAATAAGGTAAATTAATTTTAAGTTCTAAAATTTTAAGAAAAATATTTTTTTTATGGAAAATAAAACATCAAAAATAATATTTGAAAAATTTAAAAATTCAATTTTTTTTAGTAAATTTTTAAAAAGTAATTTTCTTATAAAAGCATATTAGCTTGAATGGTAAAAATTATTTATTTTAATTAAAATTAAAAATTCTCAACTTAAAGTGGGATAAATTTTCAAAAATTTCCAAAAGGTTTTAATAAGGTAGGTAATAATTTTAGTTGTGGTGATTGCCACGCATTTCTGAACAGTGTAAACTGATTTTTGTAGGTTTATTGAAACAAATAAATTTTTTTTTTGTAAAACATCGTTCTGACTTGTAATTCTTTTTTTTTATGTAACTTAGAATTTTTTTTTTTACTTGGGTATTTTTCAACGTACGATAAGCTCTCGTATGCTGTTTTCTACACCTGCTGTAGAGTTAAGAATTCACGAACCCCTGAGATTGACTCAAATTTTCTTAGTTTTATTATAAATCAAATTTCACATTACAATATACATATATAAACTGAACTCTATTAGGAAACAAGGTTACGATTCTGCTAATAACGAGTTCAATTGGAAAACTTTGACACCACGGGCATCACGTTCGGGAAAAAATCATGTTAGTTTCTTTAAGATCAAAAAAGACCGAATCGTTGCTATGATCTGTGCCAAAAGTAGCGATAGTCATAGAATAGGCCTGCTTGTAATAGACGAATCTAGAAGACCACGGGGTTTAAAGAAAATATATGAATACACAGCTTGAGAAATATTATTTATAAAAATATATTTAGATGAAATAATTTGCCGTAGAAAATACTGCTGTTATAGAAGAACACGCCGGCTCACCTATTGCCAAATAACATGCCTCTTTATCCCTGCGAATTCAACTCCGTTTATCCAACCATACGGCTATAAATGATGGATGTGAGAGTTTTAGAAAAGATGCATGTTATAACTTAAAGAACGGGTGAAGTAAATTCATGCCACAATCTATTAATGAAGAAACTGACACTATTAATTATGACAAAATATATGGAAACTTCGAAATTAAAAAAAATGAAGAAATTATTTTAAATGCAGCTACCATTAAAGAAGAATAAAATTATAACGGTGAAAGAACAGTTCTTAACCAGAAATTTACAACTAGCCACTTAGAAGTAAAAGAAATATTACCAAATGACATCTAAACAAATATGACATAGATCCTACTTCTGCATAAGATACGAAACGCCGCCCTGCAGAAAGCTAGACTCTCAACGACAAATTATTTTAAATGCAGCTACCATTAAAGAAGAATAAAATTATAACGGTGAAAGAACAGTTCTTAACCAGAAATTTACAACTAGCCACTTAGAAGTAAAAGAAATATTACCAAATGACATCTAAACAAATATGACATAGATCCTACTTCTGCATAAGATACGAAACGCCGCCCTGCAGAAAGCTGGACTCTCAACGACAAATTATTTTAAATGCAGCTACCATTACAGAAGAATAAAATTATAACGGTGAAAGAACAGTTCTTAACCAGAAATTTACAACTAGCCACTTAGAAGTAAAAGAAATATTATCAAAGTATATAGATTGACATCTAAACAAATGCGACATAGATCCTACTTCTGCATAAGATACGAGGCGCCGCCCTGCAGAAAGCTGGACTCTCAACGACACATAAAAAAATTAAAAGTTTTGTTCTAAACGTAACGTTTTTATATATTACTACTCTTATGTTGAAGTTTATATCGATCATTTTGTAGAATTAATGTGTATATAATATTTCATTTATTTTCGTTTTTGTTCCCAGCCAATGAAATCAGGTTGTAGTATTTATTTTCTATTCATTCTTGACTTTGCAGACACGATCTATTACAATATGCATTATCTAAGTGTTACATGTCTGGTCGTCTATCTGTCACAATTCTGGTCCAGATACTGGATACCGTTTTAATTTTTTACTGTTGGATATACTAGGGATTTCCTAACCGATGCGCAGCAAATCTACAAAATCTCTCTTGTCTTAATGCACCCTCACATAGAATAGATAGATACAGGACCTTCTATTTAAGTAAAGCGAGTTAGATATCTTCTAAGAAAGATAAAATATGTCATAAGGGTTTCCGGGTTTTGACCGCGTCATAGTAAAGGACATATATACAGTACACAATAAAATAAAATAAAAATTGAAAATTAAAATACAAAAATACAAAAATATTTATCTATACAACTTACTCTAATCCGATGTTTCGCTACTAATGTAAGTGGCTTCTTCAGGAGTAAAACTAGGTGAGGGGCGCCCAGAACGTCACGGTAACTCGACGTGTCAACCACGCTAGAGGCAAAAATCTTCTGACAAGGAGAAAGTGGGTATGCGGGGATTATATACAACTATGCAGGGAAACCGAACGGTGAGCGCGAGGTAACGATGCGGAACAGTGACCACGGGTTGAAGAAGCGGGAATGACGGATTTCCAAATACTGCAGCAACACTCCTTTGTTGCGTCATCCCACCTCGAAATTCGAACGGCAAATGTCTTCATTAATTAAATCCTCTGACATTCTTTCTGATATACAGAAACGGAAGCCACCAAGATTGTATGGTCTTCTAAAAGTCCATAAGCAGAACTTAGCTCTCCGACCCATAGTTAACACTACCACTTACAGGTTGGCCAAATACCTCGCTCACACCCGCAAGAAACACAGGCAATGCTCCTTCTCACATTTTAAATTCCTCGCACTTTGTTAAACTCATTTCTGAAATCTCTGTCGAACTACCACACCAAGATCTTCTTGTCAGTTGTGATGTTACCTCACTCTTCGCAAAAGTGGCTGTCACCGATTCCGTCGCTATAATCCACCAATTATTAATCCAGGACAACCAATCACCAGACTAAGTCAAGTTAGTAAATAAATGCCCACTTTAAACGTATTTTACCTTCCAGGGAAAATACTATCATCAAACCTACAGCGCCGTTATGAAATCTCCACTTTCTCCGGTTGTAGCTAATATGTATTTTCATGGAGGCATTTAAGACCACTGCTTTAAACATGCGAATTTAAAACACAAAACTTGGTTAAAATACGTGGATAACACCTTCATTATTTGGCCACATGGTAAAAACACTCTACCTACTTTCTTATAGATTTCCTCAATAGCTACAGAATGGCTATAGCTCCAGCAACATGCAAAAGGTCATAAATATGTAAATTCATCCACGTTTTATTAAGGTAGCGCCTGAATCTAGTAATCAGCTAAGTACCATCGTTCTGCCCTACATCCATGGCGTTACAGATCACATCGGTAGAATTCTTCACAAACAAAACATCCAACCCATCTTCAAACCTTTAAGCAAAATCTCAGCAAAAACCTAGTGAACGGTTCCCATTCGGCTTCAAATACACACGCATAGACATGTACCATGTATGTGATACAGAGACGAGAGGATGCCGTGCATGTCGTAGGAGGTATGCATTTGAAAGAGCGAAACACATTCCTCGCTCGCTTTTGTTCATTATAGAATTTTGTTTTGTTTTGAATATAAGAATTTTATAGAGTTTTGTTTCAGTTCAATGTTATTGCATAGATACATCATTTGGAAAACTAATTAATTAAGCTACACGTATTACCAATTCCTAAAAGTAAACATGTACATCCTTACGTCACTCCTGCCGCACTAATACGATTGAAAGTGGGAAACCCTTACGAATGTCCCCCATTATCGTAACTTTGCTACATCTACAGATAATACGTACATGTAAAATATGCGTGCGCTAGTGTGTGTAATATGCACGGTACATATAAACCTATAACTCAACCGATCTGTATATACCCCCGCACGTCTACCTTCTCCTTGTCAGAAAGTTTTCGCCTAGAGCGTTATTTATATGTCGAGCTACCGTGACCTTCTGGCGCCCCTCACCTAGTTTTGCTCCTGAAGAAGCCACTTACATTAGTGGCGAAACGTCGACTTTGAGTAAATTGTATATATATTTTTGTATTTTAATTTTCAATTATTGTTTTATTTTATTATGTATTGTATATATATACAATTTCTTTACTATGACGCGGTCAAAACCTGGAAGCCCTCATAACAAAGACTCAGACTATGGAAGCCTTCGTTATCATTTAATATCAAATATGAATACCATGAAGTGAATATTACGATGCTCTATTGAGCTATTGGAAGCATAAGAGGTCATTCTTGTTGTAAATATGTGTTTTCAAGTAGTAGTGCTTTTGTGTTTTCAATTTTTTCTTAAACATTGAGTTTTCTCGAAATTGTTGACAAATATGTAGGTGTTGAAATATTTTAAACTAACCTGTATAATATTGTAGGCTATTTTGAAATCTGCCCCTTATTAACTTATGTCTAAGATTGTATAAAATTCATAATTTAAAAAAGGGACGAAACTTTAATCAGATGTATTTACCAGTACGAAACAGGTTAATCTTGTGGTGAACTTTACATATAAAGAAAGTAGTTGAAGTTGAGTCACTGCATCGATATGTTAAAGAGTTACTTAGTTCACATGCACTATATATTGCTATCTTCCAACAAACGCCACATATTCGTATCCAAAACTTGCGAGACTGCTATGTGAAAACTTATCTTGTTACGTGCAAGACTTTCCTTGCTTTACTATTTTAGCCTTCCACATAGTTATACCTAAGAAGATATATATTCTAACTTGAAATACACTTTCATAGTAACTACGATGTATTACCTAGTTTAGCAATTCTGTAGTAAACACTAAATCTACAACTTTTGAATATAGTATAATAATCGTATGTATTTTACAGAAAGAGTACTATACAATAAAATAGTAAATAATAATGTAATAACAATGGTATGAAAGTGGACTTTCGGTCAAATTCGAGACCCCTATTAAAGAAGAACACCTAAAAAATTATATACTTCTTTATCAGGAAGTAAGACTCTATCTAAAAATGTTAAAATATGTAGGATGTTGCATTAACAAACGATACAGATTTACACCATAATTCCCAGGATATATCGTAAATAAAAAATAAACTGGGCTAATGAAATTGACATAAAATGTACATAAAATACCGTTAAAACCTTTTTAATATCTTCTTCAATACTTGAGATATAGCGATTCAAGGAAAATTATAACTTTTCAATTTCACGCCCTAAGTCCGTTACTGCGACAGATATCAACAAACGGAGTTCTTGATTGAATTTACATTAAAAAATATGTATGGAATGAACTATTTCCGTTTCGATAACTATGCTGTATATTCCCGCAATATCAAGCAATTGTGCCTACCTGGTGCAATGTATGTATGTACATATGTCAGCTAATAATAAGTAACATGTACTACATATATCAGTTTGAAAGACGTAATGGTTTCTACCAATTTTTCTTTAACTTCCACACAATCAGAAGCAAATTCAGATCTGTGACGCTATTTGCTACTTCTTTCAGTTATACCCTCACGCAGCACTGGTCTTTAATTTAAATTCATTAAAATTACAACTTCTCGGATTATACAAAATCATTCCATATTTCCCCTGAGGCGTGCTTAATACAGATGGATCAATACTTTACGCCTCAATTGCTACTGGCCCCATATATGTTCTGCCGTTATTTGAAAACATTTTAAATTCTATTTTGACTGATATAGAATACCAAATTCCAAAGCTGTGCTTCGTTGGTGTGCTCAATGGATACCTATATTGTCGGTTTTGAAAGATTTATTATTAATTTAGATATACGTACATGAACCAATAGAAAATAAAAAAATTACAACGCACATACTTCTGATTATAATCAAATCCATCCTTACCAGTTACAGGAAACTTCTAATATTTGTCAACATCTAATATTTCCTAAAATTAATACACGTCAGTCGACATTTATAATAATCATATAAAATTTGGAAAATATTACTTGTGCGGGCGTCCCACAGGCCTCTCACCTGGGACCTGAACTTTTTATTTTATTTACCTCCGACGTCCCACAATCACACCACACTAAATTAGAGATTTACACAGACGACATAGTCTTATATATGAGGTCACGCAATGATGGCTTGGCGTGCCGGCGGCTGTAGACTTATGTCAACAAGGTAATAAGGTAATTGAATACTTACAATTGTGTAATTGTAATTGTAGATTGTGTAATCTAATTGTAAGTATTCAATTATAACCGTAGTTAATAATTTGTCAATTTCATCTTTATTTGCTATCATTTTTCTTTGTTTGTAATTTTTAGAACCACCTGAAGAAGCAAATAAACATTTGCGAAATATTGTGGATTGATTAAATGTGATCTTTATTTCGAAATTTAACATCCCGTTCCACAGACCGCATTCCCCAATATTTGAACTACCGCTTTTCCCTAACTAGTTTTCGGTCGAAAAACTACCCTCATATATATATATATATTGTTGTGTGTGTCACTAATGACACGAAATAAAAAATATATAAACAGTTTAAAAAGAACCAGATTATAATATGAATAAAAGATTTTTACAATGTTTATCTAACTAAACCACCCTCAACCCTTACCTGTAATTTCCCAATGTAATTGAATATGTGTGTGTGTGTGTGTTTCCTTGTCCAATATCCTCCTATGTGCGTTACAAACTCCTTACAATTGTGTAATTGTAATTGTAGATTGTGTAATCTAATTGTAAGTATTCAATTATAACCGTAGTTAATAATTTGTCAATTTCATCTTTATTTGCTATCATTTTTCTTTGTTTGTAATTTTTAGAACCACCTGAAGAAGCAAATAAACATTTGCGAAATATTGTGGATTGATTAAATGTGATCTTTATTTCGAAATTTAACATCCCGTTCCACAGACCGCATTCCCCAATATTTGAACTACCGCTTTTCCCTAACTAGTTTTCGGTCGAAAAACTACCCTCATATATATATATATATTGTTGTGTGTGTCACTAATGACACGAAATAAAAAATATATAAACAGTTTAAAAAGAACCAGATTATAATATGAATAAAAGATTTTTACAATGTTTATCTAACTAAACCACCCTCAACCCTTACCTGTAATTTCCCAATGTAATTGAATATGTGTGTGTGTGTGTGTTTCCTTGTCCAATATCCTCCTATGTGCGTTACAAACTCCTCCTTTTCCGTTTTCAATCTTCTTTTTCTTTTCCCGGGTTTTCTTCACGTTCACTAGTAAAATTTTGATCTTGTAGGTCTAATGGGAACTCATAAAACTTTCACTTGCTTTTAAAATGTTGTATTTCTCGTTAAAGTCTCTTTTTGTCACTTCTGACTTGTTTTTTTAACTCTGTCAGTCGTCGAAAACTCCGTAAACAACCTCCTCCTTTTCATTGTTTTTTCTCTTTTTTCCCAGGCCTACCACACAGAACTTCCAAATGTACTGCTTGCTATTTTATAAAATTGATTTTCGTAATTTCAGCTTGACTTTCATGTTTGTTGTGTCGAAATGAATGTAATTATGTGTTATATGTGTTTGTGATGTGTTTTTACAATAAATTTTGATTAATAGATTTTTTCACATTATAATCTGGATTTTTTAATTATACCCCGTGCACGCCGTTGGCTGGAGTCTTTTTTTTTTTTTTTTTTTTTTTTTTTTTTAAACTAATTAATTAGTAATTAATTAATATAAAAGTTAATTTAATTTAATTTAATTTTTTTTTTTTTTTTTTTAATTATTATTTTAATTTTACCCTGCTGAACAATATCAATCAATAATAACATAACAATATATATACTTAAATGTGAAACGTAACGTTGTAAGTCTGTTTTTATGTTTATTTATATTTATATTTACCTGTGTATTATGTTTCAACATAAGGATACTTTTCATAATTTTTAGGCGTGTATTTTATAAGGTGATACTACGCTAAAAATAGTGTAAGAAAGGCATTCTAATATGTTTTGTAGCAACTACATACTGTTTTAGTATAAATCGGTAAAACATGTTATGCACTAAACAATTAGTGATCAAATAATATTTCTATGTAATCATCGTCGCAAATATTTTGATTTATCCCATTATTTTGCATTCTTTTAATTAGGAGTCGTTCTGGCCCGCACGTCTGTGCTAGCGTGACGTCTTTTACACGTCTGTAGTTATGGAATAATGTAAAAGTTTAAAGTTAGGTTGAGTTTTGTGTTCTATTACCTTGCTGAACGTACTTCCACACACAGCCACTATGAAAAAGTTATTACGATATAAAAGGTAAGGTTGGATAATTATTAAAGTGAATATTTTGTTCATTATTTTCTTTACCTGAAATATTTTACACTTATGACACTTATGAGATAGAGCAAGAACGGTGAGACTAATGAAGTGAACGGTTTGGAAACACACAAGAGGCGAAAAGTTGTATTTCTGACAGAAAGTGTTTGCCTCTAGCGTGGTTGAAACGTTGAGTTACCGTGGCCTAAATCTGGTATCACCTACCTACCTTTTGCTCCTGAAGAAGCCACTTACATTAGTGGAGAAATGTCAATTGAGTAGATGTTACCTTTTCTGTGCTTCTATTTTATTTTAGTTGGTAGTTGGCACACTAAAAAAACTAGCGCACTCATTACAAATAAGTAGTTGTACAGTTTTTAATTGGATCTGCAACATAAAGTAACGTTTTTCAAGGTCAAATTTTTCTTGGGGCGTGTGCTTTCAAGAACAACAAATTCTTAGTTTTTTACTTCCATTATACTTATTTGGAAGCATGAGTAATTTTGAGGTGTGAGCAGATCCCAATCGATATTCGAAATTTCATAAGGTGGAACACAATGGTTCCCCAACAATGTTGCAATATCCATAACTAAAATATCTATTTTGTGACCTTTATGTAGGTACTTATCTTTCAATTCCTGAAATAGTTCCACTTGTAGGTCAATAAAACAACAATTAACTAAATACCAATTTATTCCAGAACATATAATATTATGTTTTTATTAATAAGAGTTCTTCACTGGAAGAAATTGACATTTAATATATGTCAAAATACAAATAATATAAATGGCCATGCCTATCAACAAAAATATCTAGAAAACAAAGAAATCATTGATATATCGAATTTTAATTACATTTTCAAATAATAATGAAAGATATATTGGTTTAATACAACTATAAAAAATAAAATGATTTGAATTATTCGTATATCAATCTATTTTTTTTGTCAAGCTCTAACAATTCTGTTCAAGGACTAGGGAAAAACATGACAAAAAAACCTAGTCAAGAGCTTAAAATTAATAAAATTCAGGCGTGAATTAAATTATTATAAATAACATTTAAATTATCGATATCAGTTCTGAATATTATATGTTCTGGAATAAATTGGTATTTAATTAATTGTTGTTTTATTGACTTACAAGTGGAAATATTTCAGGAATTGAAAGAATATCCATAACAAAAATATAGCTACACGCTAGAAGTTATTTTATTTTCCTTTATTTAATACGTTTTTACAAATTCTATTTGATATCATTACGTATCGATTATATGATTAGACAAACCAATGCATACTTGCATGACCTCATTGATTCACGATAATAAGCTTCTATTTTCTATGACAAGTTAAAAATTGAACGTAGGGACTTCCGACAAATTTATAATCATGTAGGGAACATGAATATACAGGGTTCCTGGTTTATCGCTGGTGTCTATATTGGTTTCAAACAATATTTAATTCCAACAAGTACTATAAGAGTTAGCTAAGACCGAAATACGAATTGCTAGATAAAGTAAAAGGAGCACTAATTCAACCGTTATCGCATACGGAAAAACAGTGAAAACAGCGTTGAAACCTGTTTTTAACATGATATTCGTAATTACTATATAAACATTACGGCCTATAAGTACTTTAATCGTTTTCATCGCAGATATGTATCTTTTCACTTGTGAGTTAATAAGACAGGAATTAATTTAAAATCAATTTATTCCAGAACACAAATTAATTATGTTTTGTTAAAATACTTCAGTGGAAGAGATTGACATTTAATATGTGTCAAATAATATTAAAACATATAACAATGCCTGTCGATAAAAATATCTAAAAACGAAGAAATCGTTGCTTACATTCTCGAACAATATTAAACCACTCGCCAATGTAAATTTAATACAAATATAAAAATTATTTTAGTTATCGGTATATCAATGTATTTTTTGTCAAGCTCGGAATATAATTGTAATTAATAAACATGGCGTATTTGTACCACATACATACATACCAGGACATATTTCGAGCGTTATCGGGTTTGCGATCGGCTAGCCAGTCGTCGGTATGATAGCAACCTTGAATTGCAAATTAGTATGCAGTCGTGTCGTGTATAAATATGCTACGGTCGGTGAGCTTGCATAACCGTCCCATGTGGATTTGTTTCTTAAATGGAAAATTACATGCGTACGCTGCTGGCAGGCGTTCCGAATTTTCCATATTTAGTAATAAATACTTCCTATGAAAGATCATCATTGTTCCGTTTTCAACAGCAGGCTATGAGGATATTTAATTTACATTTCAAATAAAGCGAAGGTATGCACACATAGAAACCATTCTCGGTCCAAATAAATCATTTTTCTCTGAGTAAGTGATTGTTGATGTAAAACTATACGCAAACATATTTTTCAAGTTTAGACTAATTTTACTTTTTATGATAGAGAATAAAATACTGCCTAATACCTGCTCTCTGATTAGAATATTAACTTCTATACAAATTAACAGATAGAGAAACCGATTGGTAATAAGGTCGTCATCTACAGGCAGATACCTTACGTCCACAATTTAACTGAACAAATAATTGCTACCTTAAAACCATTCAATAATATCAAACTCACCCAATAAAATACCAAGACCATACGCAATATATTAACTAAACCTAAGTACACAACCCCAAACTTATAAATTTGTAACACCGTTTCTAGCATACCATGTACTAATTGCAATCACCCACATAGATCAAACATCGCAACTACTAAAACACCGGATAACACTACACAGGAGCGACTGTAGGGTTGGCAAGATTTCATGCGCACTTGTGTCACATAGCATAAATCTTTCTCGCATTTTGATATTATAGTATGTACCATTAAAATTTTACAAATTGAAAAGAATTACAAAAAAATGTTTATTTTTAGAAATGATCAACAACAATTACAAAAGTATACATTCCAAAACTAACACAAGTCAATTAAACATAATCTATTGAAACGTTTTATAACTATAACGACAGCTTTAACTTTCTAGTTGAACCTTGTATTATTTTGCAATTTTAAATACTTCAGAATTTCTTAGTCCTCTTTAGAAAAAACAACAAGCAATTCGTCCATGATTTTATATTGGTTTTTTTTTTACAAAAATTAAGTAAATAATTTTACGGTGTTTTCCTCGTTGTTGCCGATTAATTTTACATATGTCAGGCAGCAATTAACATTTTGAAACTAGAATTGTAAGTAGTTCACATACACAAACTAATTGTTTCCTAAACTGTTATATACCTTTATAGCATGCTCCTGAGGAAGTTATAAAATATAACGAAATATTGAGTTTATGAATAAAGGAGTTTTTAATTTTGACAACAAATCGATCACCTTGATACTTCGTTTTTACCTAACAAAGTACAGTCGATAGTTTTACCCTCATTACAATTGCAAATGAGGTTTTATCAAGATGTAAGAAACACTTATGATGCTATCGTAGCAAACAATATGAAACGATGGTCATCACTAACTTTAAAATTAGCCGACACATTGAACAGAAAAATTTTCTTATTAAAATGCAGAAGAGCCAAAATACTCCAAACTCAAATCACGAATAGCTTCAAAACTATAGATACAGCACTCACGGCAATAACGACGACATAAATGTCATTATAAATTTGTCAAAATTACGTGCTCAAGCATTGACACAACCTCAAGCACGGACTATAAATATGACCCTTAGATATGTAGATATACCTAGATAGAATATTATGTTATAATATTGATGGTATTGTATGTTGGACGTAAGATTGATTTTACATTCTCGTGACAGCGCATATAAATGCTTCATTATCTCAATCCTAATACAATATTCTTTTTTCTCATGAAATTCGTTTGGGTTCATTAGAATTGATAGATTTTTAATTGCAACAGTTCTCTTCAATTTTAATTGCTTTCAGGAAAAATGTTCCTCAGGTTACCTTGTTGAACTTCGAATAAAAGTTGTAGTTGATTAACTGATGTTTTTTTAAAATATCCTGTGCGCCATTTGGGGACGACGGTAGGACCTCGTTTCACTCATTTCTTATTGCTCTCCATTCTATATTAAAAGGGAATTAATGTGACATGTTTCGTTTTATTTATTCTGTTTTAATTGGGTCTATCTTTTGACGTTCGACCATTAAATTGCCATTAAATATGCAGGGCCTAAGGGTATGAGCTCGTCTGTGTGTCAGGCTCTTTTAATAAACCTTATTTATTTTAGTTTCACTGATCATCGTTTGTTTTGATACGGTTGGAAAACTCATTTTATGTGTATCTGTAAAGCTCCCAAGCTACCTACTCGTACTTTATGCGAGACGTTTTGTAAAGATAAAATAAATTAACTTTTCTAACTGTGAGGTGTTTTGTTTAGAGTCTCGAACGGCAAAGTGAATAATCTAGTATTAATTGGACCCACTTACTGTTCTACCGTCTTAAAATAACCGTTTTATTGCGTATGTACTTAGACGTATTTATTGTTTTAGTATATTACTTTATGGTATGCAGTACTCGAACTCATAAGAAATGCTTTAACAAATGCACTGATTTTGTGGAGCTGAAGAATCTACGTAGCTCTATTATACCTAAACGGTTCGCTAGCCAGAGTAATTAGGTGGCTACCCAGTGATATGGCAGATCGTTGGTACCCGTGGTTCAATTCTTCGGGAGGACGGTGACTTTTTTCTTGGAAAATTGTATCCCGATCGATCTACTATTCGCTGTTCAGAGCAAAGTGATGAACAATGCAGCATTATAAACAGCAATATAGTGCTATAACAAGACCATTTGAACACAATTCTACACACACAATCTACACACCAAGAGTTGCACGGTAGTCAGATAAGCAATATAGCTGAAGAAGCACTTACCATAAATAAAATAAGTGAATAAATAAATATTAACTTGACTTTTCACTTAAGATCAGATATTACAATGTACACCTTTGGCATTTTTAAAACAGACAAATTGCATACTTCCCCAGAGTAAAAGCCAGATAGTAGATGGATATGCAAGCTCCCCGCCTAACTGAGAGGTCTACTGACTACATTAGGCGTTTTCTGGCGAGCTTACCAGACCTTAACCCTAGTAACCTTAAGTAAGTCTATCGGTAACAGCAACGTCACATTTATGACGTCATAGTAGCATGTAACTTGTGGATCGCAATTAAAGGTAAGTAAATATAACCTCGTATTTCCTGTTGACGTTAAGTGCAGAAAGCCGTATTATAGTATAGTATAGTATATATATAGTATAGTATTATAACATTTTTTTTAAAATAAAACTAAAAATGGATCCTGTAAGCTTTTTAAAGGAAGAATTTATAGAAGAGATGGTTACGAATATTGTTATATTAGCGGCGTCCCAACACCACGAAAGAAAACATATAGGTATACCTTTCTTTTTTGAAAAATGGGTAGACAAATATTTGGACAGTGACTTTTTTTACATGCTAATGTATTTATTATTTTTATTATTATATTTAATACAAGAAACCCAGAAGTTTTAAAATAAGTAAGTAATTTAAAGTACACAACAAACCAAAATGGCATACCAATTGAATCATAATATATTGTGCGTGCTAACGTGCGCACGCATGTAACCAATTCAACTTACTCAAATCAGAGCAGGGTAAGTTAACGTTACGTTTTTAATGATACCGAAGCTTACCGAAGTATGTTATGACGTCATTAGTTAGTCGCCAGAAAACAAGTAAGATGTAACTCAAGGTAACCCAAGCTTACTTTTTCTCGCGAGAAAACGCCTATTGACAGTAATGTACCTTTCGTGTAATATTGTTTACCTGCTTCTAGCAATTACTTACGCTTAGCAGCCATGTGTCCGGATTAAAAACGCCGAAACTGTACGTATCTAAAATACAGTTTGCTATTTGACTTCCTACGGATTAAAATTGTATATTTTAAGAAATCAAACCATAACGTTTCCAATGCTATGTTTCGAAGTTATCGATTCAATTCAAATCAGTTTTCAATTTTATTTTATGGTACAAGTTTGAAACAAATCAATACAGGAGTTATATAACCAAGTAACTCAAAACAATTTGCGTTAGAAATATTGTACACTAATACTACAAATACGCACCACTATAAACAGCAACACCACCTAATTACTTAAAAGAAAAGAAAAAAAGAAAGAAAAATTTATGAATTTAAATGGTAAATCTATGCAGTGAATTTTCATAGAAATAAAATACTCTCTATGTTAAACTACATAATTAATAGGTATCATAGTTCCGATACCACCTTGTTGTTTAGGAAACTCTTCGGAGGCTGATGAAGACGCTTTCTACATAAGTATCCCGTACAAAAACTGAAATTGAAATTCATAAAGGTAAACTATACTTGATATGTGAATATCCAACGCACTTTTTAACTGACTAATTTTATAGCACTTCATAGCAAATAGCACGTTATTCAATTTACATGGCAAAACATACATATCGTTCCACTCTATGATAAAGGTAAAAGTGGTAGTAGTCTGGTCAACCTTGTTTTCAAAATTTCATTGTTCATAATATGAAAATCAGAATATTAATTAATTTTCTTTTCAATAGTGTGAAACAATACAAATTTAGATTTGTTGAAATTCCAAAAGAGTCAATTTTCACAGAACCACTCAAGTAAGGAGTCAATAGCATTTTGCATGATTCTGTTGCTATGTGTAATATAGTCATCAGAATAGCATATCACATAATTATCATACAAGAATTCTACGATATTAAAAAATAAAGAAAATAAGATGAAACCAAGGATAAATCCTCGAAGAAGTCCTACAGCTGATGATAGATATGAAGAGCTCAGCATTTTTTGCATTAATGATGTTGTCTTCTACTGCTATCGATTAGCATACTTCCACATAAATGCGACACTATCTAGCCAGAAGGTTTTCTCTAAAATCCTAACAAATGCTGTTTGTTGATTAAAGGACTATGCCTGGAACAGTTAAATGGCTTGATTAAATTACAGATAATTCCAATAAGATGCGGAGTTTGTTCTCAATATTTTGCAGTATGTGATCGTAAATTTCTAATAAAGTCATAATAATAGATTTGCCTGCTCTAATACCATGCTTTGCGCATATAAAAAATCAAATTGTGAAACTTATAATTCGTTGTACCATTATATAAACGAAAAGTTTAAACAAGGGAAACTAGAGAAGGGCGCCGGTAATTATTATTTTCATGTCTTCTCTCTATGGATTGGTCTAATTCAATGAATTTTAACTTTAAGTTACTATTTATGATTGACGTTTACCGATATATTCTTATTGCGAATACAGTAGAATTTATTCTGCATACTGTTTGTTGTCTACCAGATAAGGCAATTTTTATTATCGGGTCTTATAATTTCTAAGCGAAAAAAGTTTTGTTTAGTAGTTTTAGTTAATTGTTGTGTATGTATTTTACTTCGATTGCACATATCTTTTAATTGATGTACTTTCTCTTGCAGTACATACAAGTCCTCATGTAAAGAATTAGAGCGTTTCACTTGATCGGCAATTGGTAAAATAAGAAGAGATAGTATTAAAGAAAGCCTGAATTTTGTCATGAAAATATTGTTGTTCTAAATAATGTGAAAACACAATATATCATCTCTTCGCAAATATTTGCAGTACTTTCTGAGAGTTTTTGTAATTTCAGAGTCGAGTGAAACCACTCTACTATTTGACTAACCAACACCTTGTGTCTTTAAGTATAGATTTAATCTTAAATTGGTAAAAATATTATCGAGAATTCTACTACTGTTTGAAAATATTCTAGTGCATCAAATACAAACATAAATTTACAGTTTCTAAAATACTACTAAACACATTATATTAAGTTCGTTAGCACAACAATTTATATTAAGACCTACATTTCTCGGCCACAGTCCTAGAACCAGGATGTATCCGCATAATCCACAGGAATCGATGCTTTAAAGAATGGGTATACCTCAGCGTGTTTGTATTAAAGTCTTTCTAATCTTAGGTTGGTAACATTTTTGTTTCTAAGTAATTCGAAAGTTAATGTGTCATTAAACTTGGATCTACATAATTTAATTTTATCTCAAACCTCTTTTTCTGGTCGTTGAACCTAACAAATGTGCCATAGTGATATAACTGATATTTAAATTTAAATTTAATAAATTTGCAGTTAGAATTATAGATTATTAAATTTTAAGTAGTGATTTTGGCGGGAAACTATCTCACCTGAAGGTAGATAATAGTACAAAAACAATACATTCTATGAAATTAAAGTACTTAATCTTTAATTAAAATGAATCAACTGATAGAATACGAGCAGTTGACTTTGTTCATAGTTCTTGGAGTTGGTAACAGAACAAGATCGTTTACAAATGAGAGATTTTTTTCCTTGTAAATGTTAGTTCCAGCGCGGTTACTGCGAATAATTCAAGAATCTCTTAGCTTCATGAAAAGTACTGCAACATTTTTGTTTATTTTCTCACTTATTATTTACGTAAACACAACATTTCCATTAAAACATGTTTTTTTCGATTTCATTTTCAAACTTTTTATAGAGTGTAATACAACATTTTGAAAATTGATTTGGCTTAACTTTGGTCTGCATTTTGCTAACAAAATTGTAACTATAAAGCTCCTACTTGAATATCACTCCAATAGTTCAGTTCAATATCACTTCAATGAAATTGACTGAACTTAAATGGTTAAACATGAGGCACAGGAGGCTGCTGCAGAGTGCTACATTGATTCATAGAATCATTGTGGAGAGAAGTCCTTCGCATTTACATAAAAAATTACTTGAGGTTTAGAGGGGGACTGGCACCTCCAGCGCATCGCACTGCACATTTTGAGCGGTCGTTTTCTTACCAAGTACCGTGCATCTAGGTATAGTATTATGATTCCTACACGGAAAGACTGGATTGTTTGTTAAAAACAACAAATAAATTTTGTTGAAACCATTGTTTTATTTGTTTACAATTACATTAAGAAAGTATTTTACTGAATTATTTTGTTGCGTCACGTAAATCCTTTAACAAAATAATTTGTTTGCTAATAACAAATTTTGATTTAGTATTCCGTTAAAGCAGCAAAGCGTATAGTATCCTTAACAAAATATATGCCAACAAAATACATTTTGGTTACTGCAAACAGCTCGGGTTTTCCGTGTATGCATATTAGGTTGCTTGGCGTGGATACATTCAAATCATGTTTTAGGTCCTATTTGCTGTCGTTGGCATAGGAGTTGTGCTTGTGTTCGGTTGCGTGTGAGCGAATAAGTTAATTGTTCGTACAATTATTCAATAGTTGCTTAATTAATTAATAGTAAGTTAGTGTATACTACCATTGTAACTTTATACCTACATACAGGCGTTTCTTTTAGGTTTATGGTGCAGAATTTTAGATTTGAACAGAATACTGAATTTATTGATTTTGGGTAAATCCAGGCCTTTCGGGAAGAGCAAGGTGAGCTTCTGCTATACGTTGTCGAAAGACCTTGATAAGATTTTATATTTCTTAGCATTAGAAAACACTTTTCTGAGTGTGCATGCCACTCGAAGGGACAATAGAAAGATATCTAAAAATACAGCAATTTATTGTTGTGAAGACCATTTTGATGTAAGTAAAAATATGCATGTATGTACATTAGACATGATACTCGCAAAACTCATTCCATAAAAATTAGCTTAACATAAAGAAAGTCACATTATTTACATGAGTTTAATGAAATATGTATCTTATTCATTTTAAAATTGTTGTATAATCATCTACATTTCTTATTTTAGTTACCCAATGATTAATTATTATTAATTATCAATTAATGATAAATTAATGAAGGGCAATGCAAAAAAAATGAAAAAAGGTATAGTACCACATCGATTGGTCTGTCAAGCAGATCGCAAGAGAGCAGCATCACCACTAGTACAACGCCAGGCATTTATGAAACGTCAAAGAATTGATGTTTTAGGAGAATTACATCAATATGTTTCATCGTCCAATGATAAACCACGTAGTGATAATGATCCTAACCTTGCCCGTGAATTAATTGAAACAGTCCAAGACACAGCAATCGAACAGAGTATAGTAGGTCCTAGATATCAACATGTTTCAACAAAAATAAATATAAAACCACATGTCCGAAGCAAATAGGTTCAAGTAAAACCATCTACTATAAATTCTCCTTCGTCACCATTTAAAACTACCATAAATGTTTCAACATCACCAATAACACATAAAAATATTCATAAAGGGGGATTTTCAAAAGTAGAACTGTTGAAACAAATTTATATTTCTAGTACTTCTCCCAGTGATAGTACTGAAACATGTAAAGCATCTACGGCCAGTGAAAGTGATGCTCTCTCAACGAAATATGAAACCGAATTGCTGAAATCTACATCAACATCCAGGACCGTTGAAATAAGGGGAAGAAACCCTCGTCATTACATTGGTGTTCCTGAAAACTGTTATTTTATTGCGAAGTTGATAAGTGAAACAATTAGTATATCCATAAACGATATATTATTGGTTTTGATGAAAATTCGATTGAATAAAACTTGTTGATAATTTTGGGATAAGTTCTTCTTATGCAAGTAAAATATTTTCAAAGTATGTGTCAGTTATAGCAAAATATGTTAAATGTTTTACATTTTGCCCGAAATCAGAAACTATTATTCAAAATTTGCCGCTTGCGTTTAGAGCGCGATATAGTAAGATACAATCTAACCAAGTGATCCAATAAAACAAGTTTTGACTTGGTCAGAATATAAAAGATGCAACACAATAAAGTATTTGATATCTTCTACTCCTGACGAAATAATTAATTTTATATCACAAGGTTTCTCTGGAAGAATAGCTGATACACTGTTAACAGAAGAATGCAGTTAATTAAACGTACTTCCACCTGATGCATCGGTTATGGTTGATAGGGGTTTTAAACATGTGGAGGATTTATTAACAGCGCTTGGATGTAAATTGATTAGACCTCCAAGTGTTGTAAACAAACTAAAACTTTCTAAGCAAGAAGTTATCGAAACAACAAGAATTTCCAGTTTACGTATCCACATCGAACGAACTATAAGAAGAATTAGGGAATTTAAATTTTTGAAACCTCACTCTTGCATACACAATAAGCATATTCCCTTAACTGATGATGTCATCAATATCGCTACTACGTTGGTAAACTTACAAGGACCACTTGTAAGAAAATACATTTTTGCATTTCTTTAAATTTGTGATAGAGCAACAATGCGCCCGGGGGCCGCTGTCTATATCTATATTATAAGTCTGTGATAGAGCTTTGTACAATTCAATGATAAATAAAAGACAATATATCAACATATTTATTTATGTATTTCACTTTAACTCTATTTGAATTAAGTTTGTGCAGATGAATATAGTTTAGGAAAAATATTTACTTTCCAAAATTTTTGTGTTATTTTCAATGTGTCATTAATATAATCCTATCGTTTAAGCTATTTTTAAAATAGTAATTTTATTGGCGATATACATTTGAATTTGAATTTGGCTCTGACATTTAGCACTTATATACTATTATCACTTAAAATATATTTTTTTGAAGTCTTTTCAGATGTAGGACACTTACCTTCTACCATACATTCTTCGGTTATGCCATCTGGTGTTGCGTTTAGATATGGGTAATCTATACACAATAAAATGCCACATTTTAAAATTTTTGTTTTTATTTGTTTCTCTGCTTCTTCCAAAACTCTAATTTCTAATGTTCGTCCTCTTTGCAATGCAGGAGCATCAGATACTTTATAAGCACCTAGAATACTTTCCACTGCAGTACCTTCTGATTTCTTGGAGTGTATAACATCGTAGATTTTTGATGCTGTTATACGTCCATAACGTAGTTCGCGCCACACTTCACTGCTATATTGTGATTGCGTTAATTTTTCAATTTTTTTGCAGATGCTTTAATCCATTTTACAATTTTGAAAATAATACAAAATCATCACAATCAGTGCCTTCACTTCCATTAAATTTAATTATCAGTTGATGAAGTGACAATGACAAAGCACTTTATTGTAATACTGTGAGTGCTTCAATAATTGTGAATTCACATTTCGTTTTGCCATCTCTTGCAGCGTGTTCTCTAGAAGTACTGTTTTGACAGTTTCCGGGTCAAGCTTGTTGGAACCAAATTCACTGACCTTTATGTATTTAATACCTGCGACACACGGGCCATCGTAATGGCCATTAACTGTAAATTGGCAATTAAGTTTATTATGTGTCACATCGCTATAACAGTAACTGGCCATAAATATCGCCATTTCAACTAATGGCCATTAGAAACGCCGATGGTCTAAAAAGGCCATCGCCGACAATTGGTTAACATCGCCGATGCATTTAAAAATAGCGCGCTTGTATTACAGATGGATGCGGTGCTATCCAGCTGTAAACTGTCATGTATGTATGTTTATTTTCTGGTCGTGTAGTTTTGTTTTCGTAGTTTGTTTAATTTGCACTGCCGTATATCTAATAAAGCTACTTCCAAGTCAAATGACCACTTTATTCTCGTTTTTTATTCATGGTTCTGTGGTGGGCACTAGGCGAACATAACCACAAACAACAATAATTTGACTCGACACTCACAACACCAATATTGCGCAAGCGTCAATAGCACCGTGTGTCACCTTCTTTTGTAATTTGTCAATTTACTCAATGGCCATTATCTGTAAACCAAAATGTGCATAAAACGTACATATAAGTAATGGCGAAACTATTATAAATAGGTAATATGTATGTATTTGCATTTACCTCTGTGTTTTTACTCCTCTCATTTCACTGGAAATAAAACAGATATTTTCTTGAAAGAAAGCAGCAACCATTAATGAGTTCACTTTTGTAAGGTTACCAAATGCTTCTTCCATTTTCAATATTTTTACAAGTATTAAATTTATAGTCAGTGACACAAGAATACATATATACTTTAGGAAATAAAAACTGTTTTTGAAGTGCAAATGCCGTTCGTTTACCTCCACTAACCTTTTATTGTATATACCGTTTACGTGCAGTGATGTTTACTATATTTGTACGTCACAATGGCGTTGGCCAATAGCACAGCATTTTCAAGTTGACGATATATTTTAAATATTTTGCTATTTTTTATTGCGAATATTTATTTGAAATAATTTACTTTCATTAAAGTAAGAGTTTTGTTCCTAATTACTAACAGTATATTGTTCGAAAATTGTAGATAATCAAAATTATAAAATGCATGCATATTCCCTATTTAGTCTCTAAAATTTAAACACTTCTAAACATATTTGGATTAGATTAGTTCCGGTACATTTGAATAACCCTGAATATGAAAAGAATATACATACATATGTTATTCCTTTAGTCGTTTCATTAAGATATATGTATTAAAGGAAACCCGCTAGTTTATTTACAAAAACCATTTTAATTGTAGTATTTCTCCAGTAGCGCTTTGAATCAACTAATTGGATTGTAACAGATTTACTGCTGTTAATTGTATTCCAAGTGCGATTGGTAGCGCAAAAAATAGGACAATTGATATCTGGCTCGACACGAACACTCGTTGAATGGGCTCTTCCTTTTACCAGGCAAATATCACCGCTTGAGCTATCAGACAACATGCGAAGGAATTCAGGAACATAGCCCAAACTCTGTTTGAACTTACTGAATCGGAATCTGTTACTAAAATCTGCGCATATTTTTAAAATAAATGTTGTGGTTTTGTCTACGCATCAAAAATATTTATTGATTATAGTTACAGATTGGATGTAGTGTTTTCAGAATAGTAATCTTGGTCATTCTTTTTCAAAAAAAAATGTAGTATGTAACTGTCTCTAACATCGTTGAATACTTTTATCACTCTACTTCTGATATTATAATAATCTAGACCTTACAGTGCCTAAAATCTTGCTGTAAATATCTTGTGTTATGGTCCAATTAGGACTGTTTTTACTGATATTGGTGCATTAGCCACAGTGAAAAACATGCTCCTCTAATACATCTTTCTATGCGTCTGCTATAAACTCCATATTTCTAGAAATATGCTCCTTAGAGAGAAATGGTATCAAGTAATTGAAACTTATTTATTATTGACTTGTCTGTCTATGTCGATATCTTGACGATGATCATCTTCGCCTATAGCAGGATTTTTTTAAACATCATGTGTCCTTGCGATGCAGAGTTTTTAAGTGATTTTATTAATATTTTTGTAATTTCCTGTTAGTTGTAACTTTGTTGATATAATATAATAATTTTGCAGACATAAAAGGATATCACTTGTTATAAATGTAGTTAGATTCATTTTCTTTGAAATTTTACTATATTCAATTTTGTATTCGTAGAATGAAAACAATCAGGTACCTACCTGAACCTCCTTAAATTCTTAACAAAATTCTGAGAAAACCAGTTACAATAAACATTAAGCAACAGTACATCCTTTCTCTATCTAAAACCTTATTTTTGTTTTCTTGACTTGTAAATCTGTTAGAGAGAGCATCTACTTCCGCACAGGTTTCTGTACATTCTTTCTATATGCAAACAATAATAGTTAATTATTAAACCGAATTTTCAATTCAGAAAGCACATGACGTAGTATAACGTTACAAACCATTATTCAAAATTCCTATTCTAACTTCTACGTTATATTCCTGTTACACTTTTCCGCATATCCAATTTCAAGCCTTCGTGGTATACGATTCAGAATTCATCCATAAATTAACTAGCCTAGTCCAAACAAACGCCACAAATCAATATCTCAAACTAAAAATATTGCTTTGTGTTTACTTACTGTTAAACGTTTACGGCTTCATTCTCTGATATTTATGATGTAATATTTTACCATTCTTATTCTTGATTTAAGTATATACTTCAGGAACAAGGGTTTTTTCTCTCGGTTTCTCGAGTATCGATAAGGATTCCACTTTCCGACGCCTTGTTCAAAACATAAATAAACATGACCGTAACATGCAACATTCGGAATAAATAATCATCCCAAGTGGATTGTGGTGTTACGCCCTGTGTTTGAATATTTAACTAAGAGCATCAATCTTGACGAATGATTTGACCGATAGGCAGCAAATTGTGTGGCGAAATTTTTCTTATTAATATTTGTCACAAAAGGACTAAATGTTAACGGCTCCTACATCATATTTCTCAGATCTGCAACTTGCCAGTTTCCTCCTTGTACCTTCCTCTAAATTAATTGCTCATTTATCTTCCATAGGATTATCAAAAATGTTCTTCCAAAATAACATCTATGGTATTGTCTTTCATTATGAAAATATAACTATGTATAAATATATACTATTGGATCGCGCTTATGACTCCAATAAACTGAGGTTGGAAATAAGTTGGAAATTTCCGAAAATGTAATTCATTTATTAAAGGCCAAATTTTCGCCGAGAATTGTCGGCTTCTTCAGGGCACTACATAGAACAACTTAATTGTAAAATTTAATAATAAACACCAGTAAAATTACTTACATAATGTGAATTAATGGAACCTCATTGATGTTGAAAATTTACAATCAAAGAGCATGCTGATAAGTTAACATGAATACTTGCAAACAGATACGTTATATTTAAATCGTAAATTCAATTTTATTACAAAACCATTAAGAAAGAGGCGTAAAATATTTATAAAGAAAACAGGGAAAAACACAAAAACATTTTTAAAATAAACTGCAATGAACATACAAGGTACATCCAAAAAGTTAATCACAGATCAAAGTAAATTACCTATTGATTAAGTTAATATATATATTACTGAGATCTTCAACATCCCTTCGATAATTAATTGACTTTGGAAATTTTTTGATATAACACATTTCTAGGAAATTCCTCTTAAAGGGGTTGGTCTCAATGTTCAAAACCTTAACGTTGTCAAAATTGAAATTGTGACCCGTCTCATTACAATGGCAGCTGAGGGCAGTATTATTGGTATGATTTCTCACATTACTTTTGTGAGCACAGATACGGTTTTTTAATTTTTGTGAAGTCTGTCCAATGTAACACCCATCGCAGTCATCACACTGGACATGATAAACAACACTAGAAAGGTCCAGATGGTTGGTCTTGTCTTTTATTTTTGAATAAAAAGCCGCCAATTTATTGATGGGATAAGGTACTATCTTTATATCAAACTGTTTAAACAAATAAATAAGACTATTGGTTAAATGTGGAATATATTGGAGTTTGCGGTAGATGGTCTGTTGTGTCAGACCATCAGTATTATTCTGAATGTCAGGATTCCGGATAGGGACATCGACATCAACAGAGCCCGCACTAGGCAAAAGACAATGATTGATTAATTTGGAGGGGTAGCAGTTCTTTCGAAGGATCGTCCCCAAAATATTAAAATTCTTTCTGTGAAAATCCGGGTGACAAATATTTTCAATTCTATGTTTCAATGCAAGTATAAGATTGACCTTATATTTGAGAGGATGTTCAGAATAAAAGTGAAGGTATCTATCTGAGTTCGTAGGTTTACGATACCAATCAAGTTTGATGATGTTATGGCTGTCACGTACAACTTTGGTGTCTAAAAAAGGGACAGCACCATTAATTTCAGTTTCTACGGTGAATCTCAACTTGCTATTGAATCTATTGAACACCTCAAGGGTGTATTCTATTTTTTCAGAGGGTACCGCCAATAGCAGATCGTCAACATACTGAAATAAAAAGGGAAATTCAAAGTCTATATTGTCTTTTATAAAATATAAAACAGTATTCATAACGAGTTCAGCTATTGAAGGGCTAACCGCACCTCCCATAGGACAACCTGTACTTTGTAGGAAAAATTGATCTTTAAAAGTGAAATAAGTTGAATCAAACAAAAATTTTATGATTCTTATAAAGAGATCCCTCGGAATAGTGCATAGCTGAACTCGTTATGAATACTGTTTTATATTTTATAAAAGACAATATAGACTTTGAATTTCCCTTTTTATTTCAGTATGTTGACGATCTGCTATTGGCGGTACCCTCTGAAAAAATAGAATACACCCTTGAGGTGTTCAATAGATTCAATAGCAAGTTGAGATTCACCGTAGAAACTGAAATTAATGGTGCTGTCCCTTTTTTAGACACCAAAGTTGTACGTGACAGCCATAACATCATCAAACTTGATTGGTATCGTAAACCTACGAACTCAGATAGATACCTTCACTTTTATTCTGAACATCCTCTCAAATATAAGGTCAATCTTATACTTGCATTGAAACATAGAATTGAAAATATTTGTCACCCGGATTTTCACAGAAAGAATTTTAATATTTTGGGGACGATCCTTCGAAAGAACTGCTACCCTCCAAATTAATCAATCATTGTCTTTTGCCTAGTGCGGGCTCTGTTGATGTCGATGTCCCTATCCGGAATCCTGACATTCAGAATAATACTGATGGTCTGACACAACAGACCATCTACCGCAAACTCCAATATATTCCACATTTAACCAATAGTCTTATTTATTTGTTTAAACAGTTTGATATAAAGATAGTACCTTATCCCATCAATAAATTGGCGGCTTTTTATTCAAAAATAAAAGACAAGACCAACCATCTGGACCTTTCTAGTGTTGTTTATCATGTCCAGTGTGATGACTGCGATGGGTGTTACATTGGACAGACTTCACAAAAATTAAAAAACCGTATCTGTGCTCACAAAAGTAATGTGAGAAATCATACCAATAATACTGCCCTCAGCTGCCATTGTAATGAGACGGGTCACAATTTCAATTTTGACAACGTTAAGGTTTTGAACATTGAGACCAACCCCTTTAAGAGGAATTTCCTAGAAATGTGTTATATCAAAAAATTTCCAAAGTCAATTAATTATCGAAGGGATGTTGAAGATCTCAGTAATATATATATTAACTTAATCAATAGGTAATTTACTTTGATCTGTGATTAACTTTTTGGATGTACCTTGTATGTTCATTGCAGTTTATTTTAAAAATGTTTTTTGTGTTTTTCCCTGTTTTCTTTATAAATATTTTACGCCTCTTTCTTAATGGTTTTGTAATAAAATTGAATTTACGATTTAAATATAACGTATCTGTTTGCAAGTATTCATGTTAACTTATCAGCATGCTCTTTGATTGTAAATTTTCAACATCAATGAGGTTCCATTAATTCACATTATGTAAGTAATTTTACTGGTGTTTATTATTAAATTTTACAATTAAGTTGTTCTATGTAGTGCCCTGAAGAAGCCGACAATTCTCGGCGAAAATTTGGCCTTTAATAAATGAATTACATTTTCGGAAATTTCCAACTTATTTCCAACCTCAGTTTATTGGAGTCATAAGCGCGATCCAATAGTATATAGTTACGTTTACTCCGGTACTCCTTCTGGTTTACTATGTATAAACGTATCTTGGTAAGTTAGAGATATTTTATTTAAGGACGTATACGACAGCAATCCTAATGACGAGATTCATTTAATAAATTCAGGCGCAAATTAATTTACTGTAAATCATACTTAAGGTTTCTATGTGTGTTCCGAAACTAATTGCGTTTTTTTCCTTTTTACATTCATTTCGTAAATTATCTTTTTATAACTACTTTCCTTTTTTAATATAGAAGAATTTTCAAAATCCAAATTATGTCGTTTATCTTAACATTCAAACCTTTGAGCTTTTGTAGAGCTTGGGATAAATGTTATATAAATATTTGATTTTTGAAATTAATGCGTGTCATGCTGAAATCAAAAGAAGCTCCACAATAGTTTTGAAAACATTTAATATACTTAATGTATAACAATGTGGGTACACTTAAAAAATATAATGTGCATTTACCAGAAGTGGGCTTATGTAAGAGAGGATTAATTCTACTGAACTACATATGAACAGCTAGCCGCGAAAGTATTCGTCCTGGTAAAAAAATCCCTTGTTTTACAAATAGAAGATGAAAAACGATTTCTTTCGCCACAAATCGATCACTAACGACCAGAACGGCTTAAATGTGGAATATTTCTCTAATAAGTTAATTATGAACAAAGTTACAAGAATTGAAGTAGGCAGGCATGGAAAAATTCACCTCTCCTTTGTGGTGAAAGTTGAATTAAATTTGTGTCACTAAAAGAAAGAGTATGATTTCTTCATCCAACATTCCAAATTTGGTTTGATTATCTGCAGCGGTTCCAAAGGTATGAATTTTTTACTTTACGGAATAGAGGCGAAAATCACGTGCGACTCGCGTTACAGAGGGTTCGCACGCGATTCACCGCACGCGATTTTCGCCTCTATTTCGTAAAGTGAAAAATTCATAACTTTGGAACCGCTGCAGATAATCAATTGAAATTTTGGATGAACAAATCATACTCTTTCTTTTAATGACACAAATTTAATTCAACTTTCACCACAAAGGAGAGGTGAATTTTTCTATACCTACTTCAATGCTTGTAACTTTGTTCATAATTAACTTATTAGAGAAATATTCCACATTTAAGCCGTTCTGGTCGTTAGTGATCGATTTGTGGCGAAAGAAATCGTTTTTCATCTTCTATTTGTAAAACTTAAAACCGATGTTTTTACCTGGACGAATACTTTTGCGGGTAGCTGTATATCAGTGACATCGTGAAAGCAAATTGTGCCACATTTACGATACTTAATATACATTCCAAACAGTAAAAGAATCGTCACATTTTTGAGACACCACTAAATAAATTATCTGAATATATGCATTTCAGACAACCATTTCAGTAACAGTGGCTAATTGAGAAGTACTTCTGTACTTCAGGATTAATTTGTAAGGCGATTTCTCTTTAACGAATTCATTTGTAGAGAATGTTCTTATTGTCATTCGCGTTAATAAAACATCAGTATTTACTCTGACATTCTCGTTAGCAATTAAAGTAGAGTAATTGTAATGCTTCGTAGCTGTACATCATTGAATTCATTCGAACACATAATTTTCTGTAATTGTTTCAGAATTGGAGAGTGTTTCTATGTAATGGTAAATAATCAGGACCTCGTTTCTAAAGCGTCTGAATAATCTTTTCCACGCAATTGAGTAATTAACCTCCGTCGCCTTCACTAATTGAATGTCGTTATGGAAATACTGGTTGTTAATCAAATTTTTTATACTTATATGGAATATTTTCGGCTCTATGGGAAAATTAACTGAAAATACATCTTTTAATTATCATTATTTAATTATGTAAAGATTAGAAACTATTAACATTAGCAAATAAAGTGTGTTAAGTAATTAAGTAGTTTTTAATTTAAAAAATATTTACCTTCACTACGTTATTTAAGGTATATACAGGGTGATGCAAGCAAGATCGGGTGGACGATTATAACTAAACGGCGAGGAATTTCGAAAAACCATTTTGCAATTTGATTAAGAGCTACATGAGCTACGTATGAAAAGTATGTTCTTTATACAGGGTGATCGAAACAGTTGGTGACGAACAAAACTTATGTAACAAATCTCAAAATATTGCAGTTGCGGTGAATTAGCTGAAAAACTGTCCGTCGAAAGGGTAATGTATGTGGTATTTTTAGAAAGCGTATGACGTTCTCTTTATCATACGAAGATAATATATAAGGTGTTCCATTTGAAAAAGCGACGTCTGAAATACAATTACAAAACTCGGTCACCTTGTATAATGGCGAGTAATTTCAATTGAAGTGTAGGCCACTATTTTACTCAACAACTTAGCACATTTAGGGTGGATTTATCAGTGTGGGGATAAAAGTGTTAGTTAAGTAACTGACAGATATTGCTAACTGGCAGATAAAAGCAACTGTTTATCGTAATGCAGTCAGCTGCAAGTTGATAAACTGTAAGTTTGTCAATATTTGCTCATACTGTTAAATAAATAGCGCATTCTGATTGGCTATCAAAAATCCTTGATGACTTTTATTATATGCATAGTAACGTAGTGCATAGAGATAAATTTTAAGTTACTGACATTTTATGCCCTAAATTGCAATGGATTATTTCGTTAACTACTTACTAAGTAGTAACGAAGATGAAGATATAGCAGAAGTCTTACAATATGAACGTAAGCCGTATACGGCAAGACCACGAGTAGATAATTTTAAAAAGTGGGATGACCGCGAATTTGTGATCCGTTTTCGTTTACCTAAAGACTCGAATCTTCTATTACTTGCGAAAATTGACACCTCAATTAGAATTTCTCACTGACAGGTAAAAATGAAAATTAAAGTAATAAGTCCATTTTATAATAATGCAAGTTAAAAGTAAACAACAACCGATACAGATGAAGTTTGAGGTTAAAGTAAACTCAAATTTGTCGTCGTCCGTATGGTCCTACAGATGGCATACTATATAATCTCTCAGTTATCTTTAAAATAAAGCTGTAAATTAACTCTAAGGTACATTCCTTTATCTTGCAGATAACTTCTATTTAACATTGAATAAACGTTTGATTGTAGTTATCTTACGAATAAAATTTTATCTGCAAGTTTATTTATCATCACATTGATAAACCCACCCTTAGCGGTGCGTGTTTTTCAACTTTAATCGCTCTTCTCTCCGTAACTATGTGTTTTAGACACAACTAAAGTTATATCAGACTGTTTATAGTAATTAGTAAAATCGATTGTAATATTTTAATACCGCGTGTTCTATTAAAAAAAAAAAACATAAGTTTGGTTCGTCACCGACTGGTTCGATCACCCTCTATAAAGAAAATATTTTTAAAACGTAGCTCATGTAACTCTCAATCGAATTGCAAAAAGGCTTTTCGAAATTCCTCACCGTTTAGTTAGAAGCGCTCACCCTAGCTTGGTTGCACCACCCTGTATATTATATAGTTTTATTATTGTATACATTTCTTATTGGCGTCCTCAATTTAGCTAATGCCTAACTTTGTATATACTTCATGACTTCGCTCTTTGATATTTGTAGCACATAGGTACTTAATGGACAAACTTTAATGTTTCTCTAGATATTTCTACTAACACTGGAGATATAACTTGAAATTATCTCTTTACGACCAAATATAATTCCAACAAATTACATTTTAATAAGTTTATTACGAAATCACAATTGGAACAGATCATCTGTCTTTAAGTATTGCAGAGTAGGTTGTGCAATGAGCAGCTATATACATACATATATGAAGACGTAGAGTAGATATATGATAAAATAAATACTATTTATGATCAGACAAATTTTCTAGAAACATATGACAATTTGTGGCAATTTATTCAAGAATCAGTGGCAAAATTGTGTGAAACGGGGTCTATGTACCGGGGCAGAGCATTAAACGGATAGTTGAAAATACAGCAGATGTTGAGGAACGAATAGCTTAATCGCGCAATAAATGTATTCATATGCTTTCATAGATAGTCACATAGATAGGGACATGTCAGACAATCCTTAAAAGAGATATACAAATTTCATTACATGTAAAAACTCTTACCCATTGATCACGTATTTCGACCTAAAAAGGTCGTTGTTAGGTACGATGAATAATAATGTCGTTCTTGACAAATCCTTCTTCTTAGATAAAGCATAGAGCCATTTATCAGGATGTGTAAATAAACAAACTATTATTCACTATTATTTTATTTATCCACATCAAAAAAATATACCTTTCTGAAGAACAGAAGTATTGAATTGTTTGCTATTTTTCTCATCCAGGGTTTGTAGGCCAATTATACCGGTACTTAACTGAATAAAAGATAAAGCTCAGCATTCTGAGATTGCAGATGGTCTGATCAATTCTTTCAATATCTATACAGATGTCTCTAGGTCTAACAATGCAAATAATAGCGTTAAATTATCATATAAACGAAATAATATGTTAATTTCGTTTTATACGGAGACTAGGGCAATTTATTGTCGAAGCGCTTAAGAACGTCCAGCAAATTAATTTTATGAACGCAGTAATTATGTCAGACACTTAGGCTGTGATTACACAAGCAATAAAGCATATGAAATGATTTTCTCGAATAGATGCTATTACAGAAGAAAATTTTCAAACCTGAAATACTTGTTTCATTGGTGTAAGTTTATATTTTGTTGGCCATATCAACACATAGAACAATGGGTATAGCAAAAATATCCACTGTGCAGTAGTAAAGATTTTATAGGAAAATCTAGCACGCATTTAAGCAATATATCTTACAGGTGTATGATTTTGTGCCGGAAATTGACAAAAGTTTTAATATGATTTTTATATGTATGTATATATTTTAATACATCTTGCAGTAACGCTAGTATACTCTTATTCGTTATCACACAAGCTGTAGTAATTATAACTCCAAACTTTGTACTACAATCTAGTAATAGGAAAAATCGCTACAAACGGTATTTGTCCTTATATCTACGGCAATGTATAGTAAAAACACAATTGTAGAAACATTCCATTCAACACACCGTTTTAGAACACCGATAGTTGTACGCGCGACTGTTCATTAAACTTCAGCTCATCATCAAGAATTACTTATAGTTATTTTAGTATAAGCTTATTGGTAATTACAGCGGTTATAATATGCGGTAAATACTGTTCTAAATTATCGGCATTCCAATAATATTAGGTGTGAGTTCTAACCACTTAAGCCAAATTCAGCAAATAATAGAATTTACATTAGAAGAAAAGTAACATATTAGCCAACTACGACCACTTCTCAATAATACATTATTTATTTTGGTAAGATAACTGTATAAAAATTGTTTATCGCCAACAAATAAACATTGTGCAAAGCTGCCTACATTAAATTTTGGTAGGTACTATAAGCTTTTGAAAAATTTAATAAACACATTATAACCATTTTACCTTCATCAGAACTTCTAATACCATCATCTACCACATGTAATAATGCTATGCTACAGCAGTAGTGTTTCCTAAGACAAGATTGTATAGGAGCTGATATATTATTTATTGCTATAAAGGTTTTTGAGATTACATTATCTCTGCTCTAAAAGGATCGAAAGTAATCTTCCCAGTCGTTGGTTGCTGTAGTGAAAAGTTTACCGTACGAAATACATCCTTCATGAATAGTAATATAAGTTAGGTAAGACACAATGTATGCCACATATAAAAGTGCAAGATTTGCTCGCATCTTTGGCGTACAAAGCCCCTGTTCTGGGATCATATATGGTGTGTCCTATAAATTAGGAAGATAGTATCGGTATTTACTTAAATGAAACTCTAATTCAACAGTTCCTTGATTAATAAATATCATTAGGCTCTCGTTAGACTAAGCAATAGTCTAAAACACTTTTGTATTATGAAATATTAAACGTCTTACTGACCTTATACCATTTGCAAAGTATTGTGTATTGCGCTACCAAAGATTAAAGCATCGTACATACCTCAGGGTACAGTATTATAGAAGAATCAATTGAAATCTTATTGTAAGAGACAATGTCATCCACACTGAATATATGACACGACAGGTTTAGGATACAGTATGGAATTACAAAAATATGTGTTAATAAAAATATTGAGATAATATAATATATTAAATGAAAGTTAATGACAAAATAATGTCACCATTTGAAGTCTGTTTGAAATATAAAGGATTTTGCTATAACACGACTACTACAAACTACATTTTGGGTTTTTTTTTGAGAACTACATACAAATAAAAATTGGAATTTTAGAAACTTTCTTTATTTGTGGTGAGTATGTGGGTTTGTCTGACTACTGCTGCAACTCTTGCTGTGTAATTTGTGTGGGTGTGTATGTGTTCAATGGCCTTGTTACAGCACTATTTTGCTGATTCTAATGCTGCGCTGTTAGTCACTTTGCTCCCAACAGCGAATGGTATATCGATCGAGATAGAATTCTCCCTGACAAATGTTACCGTTCCCTCGGAGAATTGATCCTCGGCTCCCAGCGTTCTCTCACAAATCTGGGCAGACATCTAACTACTGCAGCTATTGACACGCTTTCGTGTACATATTGTAAAGCGTAATAGGTACGTTAATTTAAAATGGAGGAATATAAAATGAACTGAAATAAATCGCCTTTAAATGAGGTATTTTTATAACCAAACACCTATATTATAAAAATAGTAATATATATGTATACGCGTAAGGGTGACAGTCTCCGTCATTCACTTTTATGCAGTTTTGCGGCATCGACATTCTACGTATGAGTGAGAATCCGCCTTAATAGCTACAGTAACGTACGACTTGAGTTAGGGAGTTTCACATTGCTACCATAGTTGGGATATAGAGCCCTCGAAAAGCAGTCGCTACTATTGAAGCGCATTGCCAGAATCGGCAGATATTAGTGTACTTTGACACGGCAGATAATCTACATGCTATACGTGCAATGTATGGTGGCAAACGCAGCTGAGCAAGTTTAATGGGGACCAAGTTTTTGGGATGTATTTAGAAGGTTTGAATACCAACGGATGAACCAATGAACTTGATCTTTGAGTTAGTCTCGTATGACCAAAAATGTGTGAGAATCGTTTCTTGATTCGTGCCGCGTTTGTATTCTGGGCAACTGGCGCTAGTCTTCCTTATACAGAAGGAGTACGCGAACTGTTCATGGTCTTTAATAACTTTTTTATCCATACGCAGTCTAAATCGCATTAATATATCACTGAAGAGTGTTGGCGATGATTTGGCGCCTTCGGGCTCCTTCTTTTATTCTGAGACGACTATACGGTATTTTCAGTGTTACTGAAGTAACTGAAAATCACTTCGTATTCATGTTTTCACCGCGTGGGTTGTTGAATATTCAAAACTCTGCTATTAGGTACTTAAACGTGTCTTCAGTAACTTTTTTATTATGATATTGATAAGTAGTAAATAATCACTAAGACTCTTATTTCCGTTGGGTAGCCTTATTTCCTTTCATAGGCTGCTTTGTCAATTGTAAATGAGCTAGCAATGCCAAGGCTTGCTGTATCGATAAAACATTGGACTTCTCTTTCGATTTTTTCGCTTGCTTAACAGAAGATCATGCTGTTTCTTCTCTATAAATACAAGTAATTCAACTAAGAAAATGTATTTTTATTAAAAGACAATTAACACAATTTTTGAGTCTAATATTATTATTATAGAATTTTTTATATTTACCTTAACGGTCTTGTTTGAATCCTACAAGATGCGGAACAAAATGATATAATCTATTTTTTCAAATACCTTATAGATCCTATATCAAATATTTGACAAAATACGCAATCCGAAAGGCCATAGAAAGAATTTATGTTGCAAACAAGTTATGTGCGCTACTGGTACTTTCAACCTACACGTTTGCTACTCTAGGATATTTGATTAGAGTTTACTTTCCCCTATAGCGTCCTTATCATTTAGTCAAACATTTGGCGATAGATATTTAACCAATAATTATCGACCCGGACGCAGAAGAACTCAAAAACAAGGCAAGAAAACCAGATTCAGATTTTATCGTCTGCGGATAAGCTGAAATTTAAAGGTGGTTGCACGTTCGACAAACATTAAAGCAGAGTTACGCAAAATCATTTATGAAAGTTGGCACGTCTACCGACGCTACTATGGACCGCCACCTGCACACAGGAAGGCGGAATAAAACGTGTAAACTTGGTATTCTCGTTGAATACGTGATTACCATGACGAAAATGGTGGACAGAGTAACTCAATGCAATTGCAACGGATTCAATGCATTAGAAGGTGAGTATCCTGGATTTATTAGATGTAAAATTTTTGTCTAAACTATTTACCAAGATATTTTGTTTACCGGCTGACGTGAACTACTAGTTCTTAAAATAAACAACATGAAGTTATATTCGGTGTAGTGTATATAAAATAGTTTCGCAATATATATAGGCATGCACCAATTTACAATAGTTATACATATTTAATACTTTCCATGCGAACAGTATATCGCTTCATTACATTTTGCACAGCTTTAAGTAGATTTAAATTATATAGCACTCGAAATTGATTTAAACGCATATAGTAGTAAATCTAAAAATGTATTTCTCTTTATAACACTTACGTGGAAAATTGTTCCTTATTTGCGCTTCCTTTATGACTCATGATGACAAATTGATGACTACAAATACTAAATTATGTCGAAGGCTTCCACGGTCCGAGCCTCCATTATCAGGGCTTCCTCGTTTTAACTCAAGGAACTTGATCGTTTAATGACAATACTATCAATAAACCTCTGAAGGCGCTGTGATTATTCCTTTTCTCGGGTTGTAGTTAATATTTTCATTTGAGGCAGGCATTTGAGACTACAGCTTTTGCAAATATGCAAATTTGAAGGAAAAACATGGTTGAGATATGTTTCATTATATCATCTCATGGTAAAACACTAACAACTTGGATTTCCTTAATAAACAACTCTCCGATATCAAATTCGCTACAGAGTTGAAACAAATGATTCCGTACCCTTCCTTGATGTATTAATACTCGTTTAGAAAGAGACCACTTAGGTCAGTCTAGGCACAGGAAACTTTCACATATGGATCGATACCTTCACGCCAACATCCTTATCCAGCAGAGAAGCAATCACTAATCAGCTCTCTTGAACATTAAGCAATTTCATTTTCCTAACCGAGCAATATCAACAATTAAAACATGGCAACACTACTCATGTCCAAAATGGTTATAGCTCCAGCAATATACAAAGAGTATTAAATACGGACCTTCATCCACAAACTCCTCAGAAAGCTCTGGAAAATAATTATCCTCAAGCCGCACCCGTTTTCCCCACATTCACGGCGTTATGGATAACATCTTTAAATCTCCCAAAATTTCTCCCTCGCCCAAGGATACTCTCCATGCTTTTCCCCATAAAGGCATCAATAAAAATCTCTGGGATTGTGGTTCAGTGTATAATGTGAAACTGACTAAATTCAAACTAAGATCAAAGAACTTCAAAAATACATTAGAATGCATTCTTCAGCCAAACATTTCCTAGACTCGGGCCATAACATTTGTTTTGACCAAACATCTATTGTAATTAAGTTACTATACCGTTTTCCATTTTAGGCAAAAGAAGCGTTCGA
Source organism: Holotrichia oblita (assembly GCA_023690525.1). NCBI lineage: Eukaryota > Metazoa > Arthropoda > Insecta > Coleoptera > Scarabaeidae > Holotrichia > Holotrichia oblita. Next base: position 101,937,349 of record CM043016.1, on the reverse strand, counting down.
GATAGACAAACATCTATAGAATGTCAATCGTGATGATGGTCACTCATTTTCCAGTATCTATAAACCCGTCCTCTTCGCTTGAGTAGGCAGTGCTTATTGTTGAGCATTTTCTTTCCAAAAGCTTTTCGCCTCTAGCGCGTTTTACAGATACCAATTACCAATTACCTTCTGAGAACCCTCATATGCTAGAAGATGTTTGCCTCTAGCGTAATTGATACGTTAAGTTACCATGACGTTCTAGTATATCTAGTATACATATTTAGTAAACTCAAACGAAGACATTCATGAGTTGCTTTATCTCAGTAAAGGATATTTTCTGTTTCGTTTCTTCAACTAGTGTTTTTGTATTTCATCAAATTTTTATTCGTCCAGACAAAGTTCGCCATTGGCACTTACCCCCTTTCGTATTTGAATCATTAATACGTTTACGAGCCCTAAACATATGATCCAACTATGTATAGTATTCAGAAATGCATAATTTTCAAGTTATTTGTATCGTCTATGCAACTATCCCCATCGGTATACGTAGCAAGACAAAGATGAAAATCATATATATTTTCTGATAATTAATATATGAAGATACTTGTTTGAGATAATAAATTACCTTGAAAGGAGATTTTCCGCCCAAACGAAGGCGTATCAAGTTTTCACTATAAAATCTATTATGCCTGCAAACATAGCCTCATATTTATTTTGGTTTTATACGACGAAAAACCTTACATATATGAAACGATATAATGAGATAGATGATTAATGACGATATTGTGAGTGAGGCGAGGGTTATTAATTGTGCTTGTTTTCGAACCCCGCTTGTATTTCAATAAATTTGACTAATGATAAATACGAGCCGCCTTCGACAAATTCTGTTTTTAGGGAGTCGATCCCCCAGTCTCTGAGGGATAGCTATCGGGTAATAAGTATTATTGCAGTATTTATTTAGAAAATCGGTTGGTAAAAGGATTAAGTAATTATCTTGATGGATGTTCCAGGTGACTTATATATTTTACGGCGGAATTAGAAGGATATTTCGATTTGAAAGTTACTGCCAAAGTTAAAGCATCTACTTTAATAAATTAATGTGCCTTGTTTGCTTTTTCAGTGGCGATATTTTGTGTCCTAATTAAAAGAAAAGCATAATCTTACCGTAATTTATGGAGTCCATTACCTAAATTTAATTAAACTGTAAGCATATCCGTCTACTCTCGAAGGAGAATCGATATGATCTGCGGCTTACCTGTAATAAAGAAAAAACATTGAAATTTGAAAATAAGGCGGTAATGTCATATTTAATCATAATAGGCAAAATTGGCAACGCAGATGAAATAACATAGTTTAGTAATTTGTGTCAATTACTTAGTAGTTTGTATTTTAAAATTACATAGAACTCATGTAACATAATAATGCAATACGGCATACACGAATTATAAACTGATAAGCGGACTTATGAGTCCTAGAGTCCATTCTGGTAATACTCGTATGTAGGTATACAGATTGAAGAAATGATTATCGTTTACAAGAAATATCGCAACTTCTAATATAATATAATGTAATATTTAAGAAGAATACACATACGTATATGTATATGTATAAATATTAAGAACTGAAACTAATATTATTACCACTATATTCTAATTATACAGACTTATTGTACCCGATATTATGAAAACAGACTTTGCTGAGGTCATCGGTAGAGCTGACACGTTCATGCCTCATACATAGCAGGAGATATTTCGATCGTTATCGGGTTTGCAATCGGCAGCTCGCCATGTGAATGAAAGAAACCTTGAATTGTAAATTAGTATTCAGTCATATTGTATCTAAATATGCCACGATCGGCGACCTCGCTTAACCATCCAATGTGTTTTTTTTTTTCTAATTTAAATTAAACGCAAAACTGACCGACCGATCGGAGATTCGTTGGCAAAGTTTCGAGACAGCTACTTATATTATGCAACACAACTAAAATATACCTACACCTTCCATCTTTCTTTGATTGAAGAATCATCAATCAAATCAATGTGTATATTTGCAACTTATGGCCGAAATGTGTATAATAGGTATAGATTTAAACTCATAAAACAAATAAAATATAATAAAACAGTAAATTTTGTCCCAAACAACAACAAATAAAAATGAAATGTCCCAAACAACACAAATGCGTCATACTGACGTCAATTTCATGTACTCATTGTCGTCGTAACATAAAATTACTTCAACTAGTACAGAATATGAGTTTCTTCCATTTTTTTATTTAAATAAAAAACAGTAGTTTCCTACGTGACGTTCCAGATTTAATTTAATCCTTCTTCAAATACGAGATTAATCGTCTTTCCAAATACAAAGCGCACTTTTAATAATATTGCGAAACAACTTGAAAACTTGATTTGTAAACATATGCATATGTTTTCAAATTTCAAAATTGACGAAGTTGTTTCGCAGTAATTATAGAAGTGCCTTGTATTTAGAAAAGCGATTAACCTTGTGTTTGAATAATTACATATATGAGTATCCGTATACATACTCTAACCTGACGATTTGACCAGATTTATAATCCTAGTGCAGTAAAAATAGTCTTGCCAGAAGTAACGAATGTATACGCAAATATATTATAAGGTTTAATTAAAAATTAGCCTTGTTTAATCGAATTTGTAGAAAATTTATTATAAAAGAGAAATAAAGCACCATGGAAGAGGACAAATAAATACAACGTGGGTTGAAAGCTAGAATATTATTAATTTTGATATTTTCCAATCTATAATAAACATGTTAAATTAATTAATATGATATGCATAACTAATCATAGAAGCTTTTAGTGGTACGAGTGGCAAGCAAATTTTCCCACATAACCATAACAGCTAAGTACGTCAGAAGCAGAACAAACAATCGCTTTCGAAAACCTAACAGAAAGAAATTAATTACGCTTGAGATGAATATTCATAATCGTTTTATGTCAACAGTCGAGTTGAGGAATGGCTGAGCTGTTTAAAGCCCTGCAAATATTGCGCTAATATTATTATCGGTACGTCATTGTTGTCGGGCGCCATAATTAAAACGTTCTTTTTTATTTATTATTACCTTCCACAAGTCTACGTTTAGCGCTGGCCTTTTAAAAACGTTTATCAGAGTTTTGCAGTAATATTTTCCGAAGTTTATATTAGAATAACAAATATTAAAAGAATGTATACTGACGCAGTGTTAAAGAACTTGCTGGAAGATAATTAATAGTCTTATAGTGACGTAATAGGGAAGGATGAGTCGTCGAGTTTTGTAGAGCTCGTTCCTTTCTTATAAATTGAAGAAAACCAGGTTGTTTGGAAGTACAGCTAAAACTGTAACTACTGTAGTTTTGACTGTAACGGAAATCTTTGAAAAAAATACTTAATGAGCACAAAAAGTAATTGCCGAATTGCGAGAATAGAGGAAAAAAACTTGAACATATCGATAAAGGTATTTCTTGTGACTGCGGTGGTACCATTAGAGCCACAGTTTAAACATTTATATCTTATCCTCCCACTATTAGATGTTACTAGCCGACCGTTGTTAACCAAACACTATTTTATCTAGAAAAGAGCATATAAACACATTTGGTACCATCATAAGCACAGAGTGTCATCATTTCTGTATACAGACAAAACTAAATATTGATAAATACTCGTACATAGCTTATAAAAGCTGAGCGTATAAATATGTAAAATATCTTTGAAAATTTTATCGCCACAATAATTTCGCTGTTTTACATCGTTTTGCGATTATTGCTATACCACAGCATAAAAATTAACACTGTAATCCCTTAGTGCAGCTAGATGTCATTGCAAACAAAGGGAATTATATGTCCGTGCGGGTGAACAAATTAATTGACAAACATTCTCTGGACGGTTATTATATTTTTTTATTTTGAATCGCATAACAATAACTATCTCGCTCACCATTGAAGTAAAATTCGTTAAGAGCGCCAAAATAAATCATGCCCATGATGTCCCACCTAAAAAATGTTACCCTAAACCTCTAGCTTGTTAACAATAACATCTAATAAGATTTCCAAGATTTTTGTTTGAAAAACAAAAAAAATTGATATTGCTAATGATGTATAGAAACACAAATAAATAAAAATAAATGCACATAAATATATTTACAATTTTAAAATAATTTCTTAAAAAAACTAAAAAAATACATGTTTGTATCTATAGATAGCCCCAAAAACTATGCAGCAATGTGCATAACACACATGAGAATGTTTAAATATGAATAAAATTCTGTCTCGTAGAATATTAAGACTTATGGAAGAAAAACAAATGTAATGCACATTTCTACATATTTTTTAAAATTTAATCCACTTCTTCTATTGTTGGACCATCTTGTCCATTCTTATCACCAGTTCCACGGTGCAATTTCTTCATAATCGGACTATACATCCTTTGATCACCTTAAGTTTATATTCGAGTTGATCCCTTTCAGCAGTTTGATTAGAATAGTCTACGAGCTAGAATTACTTTTTGATGCTCTTAAAGCCATACTTATTGATAAGCCTGGTATCATTATGGGGGATTTTAATCTTCCACACTTTATATTGCCTTCATCACCCTGTCCAAAAAGCGGAGTATTTCGTAACTTTTTAGATGTACTTCGCCTTCAGCAGCATAACACTGTCAGGAACGTGGACAACCGAATGTTGGATTTAGTAGTTTCTAATCTACCATCTGATGTTGCAGTTGAACGCGAAATACAACCATTTGTACCTATTGACTCTTATCATCCGGCCTTGTCCATTTCTGTCAACCTTTCAGTCTCTCCACCCACCTCGAATTTCCCATCTGCAAGTAATTTGCGTTTCAACTTCCGCAAATTTTCCGAAATTATACAACGATATTCTGGAAACTGATTGGTCTTTTCTCGAACACTTAGATGACGTTGACATCATGATTGATTTATGAAATAGGCAAGCGTTCTGTACTACTGTGCCAATCGTCGCGGTCAACCTATCCTCCCTGATTCAACGCATCCATAATTGCTAACCTGAAACCTAAGGAGTACAACAGGCGTTCTAAAGATTCCAGATCTGCTTATCATTTAAATGAATATCGAAGACTGAGAACTCTGTGCAAAGATCCAATATCTTCGTCATACCAGTCCTATCTCCGTGGAATTGAGCTAAAAATAAAATCAACCCCAAAGACTGGGCGATGGTGAGAGGACCTTTGAGTGGTTCCAGGATATAGTGAACGCATTTGCGGATCTCTTCTCACAAGCCGCCTCAGACACTATCAACGCTAGACCTTCTGAAGAAATTGGTAACTCGCTTCCTATTACTTTAGGACATATCACCGAGGAGGAGATTCTAAAAATCATGGCTAGTTTGTCACATAAATCCACTGCTTTTCTTGTGCGGGATTGCAGGTTTGCCCTTGGAAAACCATTGATGACCATTATAAATAAATCAATTGAGTCCTGCTTCTTTCCAACAGTCCGGAAAAAAAGTAGAATTAGCCCGGTTAATAAGGAGAGTGATCGTGCTGCCCTCAAAAACTATCGTCCTATATCCATTTTATCAAACTTTAGCAAGATCTTTGAATGTATCATCTACAGATCTATTCTCTGCTCTGTTCAACAACGTTTATCTGAAGCCCAGCATGGTCTTGTACCAGGCAGATCCACAATTACCAACCTTGTCACAATCACGCAATTTATCTCCAATCATTTGGACAATAGCTCGGAAGTCGATGTAATCTACACCGACTGCTTCAGTGCTTTCGACACAATAAGTCATAGTATACTACTGGAGAAATTGAACCGGTTTTTGGTCTTTGCTCACCATTTCTTCGACTTCTTCGTTCATATTTTTCCAACCGTATGAATTACATTTGCTAAAATGGCTTCTGCTCTGATAAATTTGTGTCTAGATATGGCGTACCGCAAGGGTCCTTTCTAGGACCTCTTTTTTTCACTCTATATATAAACGACTTACTAGAATCACTCACTTGTCCAGCTCTGGCAGATGCTGATGATCTGAAGATTTATATGAAGATCTCGTCTGAGGCGAACGTGGAACTCCTCCAAACTAACATAAATATGATCTCGAATTGGTGCTCTGACACTGGTTTACGCCTTAACATCAGCAAATGCGTAAGCATGCGTTCTTCACGCAAATTAATTTCAATATCTGCCATTTACCTCATCGAGAATCACCAACTATCTTCGATCGAAACACACACGGACTTGGGTGTCACTTTTGACGTAAAGCTTACCTTCCTGCAGCAGATTCTCCAAGTCGAGCCTTAAGACATTCTACTTTGTCTTTGCAGTATGCGGACTAGAATATGCCTCTTTTCTCCCGCAGAGATGTTCATGGAGCATGTTTCATGTGGAAATTGGTCCATGCAAAACTTGATGCCCCCTTTCTTCTGTCCTGTATTACTTTCAGCGTCCCTCGAGCTTCTTCCAGATTTCCCAACACTTTTTTCCTCCCTACACCGAGGACCAACATCTTATGTAATTTCCCTCTTTTCCGAGAGAGAAAGAATAATGATATATTCATAAACCCAATTAATGATGTTTGATAATTATTAGTATAATGTGTGTATAATATAAATGTATGTAAATGTAATCTTGCACGCATGTATCTTGAATTTTGTAATACGAATATTGTCCTGTAATTGGATCCTGTTGGGCAATAAATCTTATTATTATTATTATTAATAGTCAGAATAATATTCAGAATAATAATATTATATGTATATATGTCAAGAATTAGAACTTATATGCCAAGAATTCATCCACAGAATAATATGCCTGCTCCAGCAACATCTCCTTCAGCCTGCGTCGAAACAAACAGTGCGAAGTCTGCCATCTTGGCAACATTTTCACCCAAATCACATCTCACCACTCTCAGGGAAACGAGAGCCTGCCAGAAAGAGTGTGAACATGCTACGACCAACTTAGATCTGAATCTATTGCTAAATCCCAAAATCTTAAATTACTATATGACACAAGTTGTAAATTATTGATATTAACGTTCAGATTTGATGCATTTTGTTTATATTGTAAGAGTTTTACTCAAATTAAGGGTGATCCTATTCGCATCAAACCACAACTGCACTCTAGTAAATTCATTATTTATCTTCCAGGTCTTCTAAACTTAGAGCACACCAGGTCAAGATGCCAGATTGTTTATAAATATATATAAGAAATAGGTTTGGTCCGAATATCGAGCCCTGTGGAACACCGCATGAAACTCGACTAATGTGCGAGTCGATATAGCTGTCTCCAACTCTCACGCTTACATATTGACTGCGATCCGAGAGATAAGAGCGAAACCAATCATTAACGGTTCCCCGAAAACCATACCTTTCAAGTTTATAAAGCAGGAGGCAGTGAGAAACACAATCAAAGGCCTTAGACAAATCGCAAACACTGTTGCGACAACTTGCTTGTTATTAATTTGATTAAGGACATTCTGTAAAAAATAATACACAGCGTCGGAAGTTGATGTTCCAGTCCTAAACCCAAACTGGCAACTAGACAGTAGCTCCTCGACTTCCAAAAATGTTTTAATTCTTATATTAGTCACTTTCTCAAATACTTCCGCTACAGAGGAAAGCACAGAAATACGTCTGTAATCCGTCGCAGCATAAGTATCCGCCGTCCTCTTCACCTCCAAGAATCGGAGCTATTCGTGCAAGTCTAAGGCTCGAAAGAAAGATGGCCTCACTCAATGATAAATTTATCAAGTCAACAAAATGCTCCAGTACTTGAAGTGGTTGCTGAAGCAAAATATTTACCTGTAGAAGTTTTATTTTGAATTTTATGCATTATATCAATGATCTCTGGAACATCAGTTGGCACAAAATAAAATAATTTGGTAGGTGTAAGTTTTAAAAAAGACGTGGGATCAGTTTTGAAGTAAATAGGTAAACTGTGTGCCTACGAGAACAGTCACTCGACGTGAACATCCTGTATAAGCTGTATTTTGCCAGCTAAAACCTATGTAAAATCACCAAATTGCCATAATTATGACAGTTTGACAGGTTTTAGCAGTCAAAATACAGCTTATACAGGATGTTCACGTCGAGTGACTGTTCTCGTAGGCACACAGTTTACCTACTGCGGTAATGAGAGTGGTTAAATTTGTAGCCGCCGTTGAAAAATATCCATCATGTGCCGCTTCTAGAAATAATATATACCAAAAATCATCTTCTTCCTCCATGTATCTTATCAAACATAAGCAGCAGTATTTTAAGCAGGTAACGTTTACACAAGTTTTCGATATTCCAGCGGCATGAATTATGGAGGAACAGTTAAAAAAATGACAATAACGATGCATTTGTTGTTCCTCGCTTAAATTTATACATCAGTCAGAGAACTTAGTTCGGAAATTCCACCCATAACCATTGAAATAAGTCGCTTGTTATATTGCTTTTTAGATACCTCGATAGACGCAGAGGTGGGAGTGATTGATACGTAGAACGGATCTGGGATTAAATCATGCCGATGACGGTTGTGGCACACCTCATTCGGTATTCGGTTTGAACTATTATTCGCTGTTGGGCCAGAATTAACAGCGTAGTGTTACCTACCTACGACGAGATAATTCTGTAACGAGCGACAGCTGTAACAACAATCTCACAAACGAATACAGCTTAAGAAGTCGCTGCAGTTGCATCCAATAGAGACCAAAAAAGAGGACAAGAGGTGCAGAAGATTACTCGCAGCTGCTCCCACATGGGGCGAGCTTATTTATATGTATATGATGCTTATATATGAACTTACTTATATAACATACATCAGTTGCTTGTCTATCAGTCAAAATTCAATACGCATGCCAATCATCATTTTTGTAAAATTTCACGCTTGATTGGAATGTTCAAATAATTAAATCTTGACAACAGAAGTCTTTTGTATTATTCAGCATGTTTTTGTCTGCTTCTGTCAATAAGCCGATAAAATTACTACTTCTATAACCTGCTAATGTTATAGTACATACATCGAAGAGATTATTTTTATTAGTTCCATTATTACAAGCAGCTGTTTTCTCTGTAGATGTTTGCCCTGTAACTATAGCATATATACAGGGTGTCCCGTTTCAACGTGGGTCTCAGATATCTGCCACATTTGTGAAAATAGACAAAAAAGTTATAAGGAAAAGTTATCCCAATTTATGTTCTGCATAACCTAAAGATATTTTTAACTATACAGAGTGTCTCAAAAGTAGGTAAACGCATACTTGCTCCGTTATTTTAAACGGAACACCCTATATATTGTGGCATTTTTGAATAGTACGCTAAAAAATATTCCCACTTTATATAAACCACCCTACCCCTATTCCTAATAGTTATGGAGATATTTTATGTTTTTGTAAAAACTATCCCGATTCGGTGTTCTTCGTATGCCGCGATAGCTTGATCCTGAAAATAGTTATCGAAATGAAATCAAGAATATGTAAACTATATAGTCCGGTATAGACAATGACATCAACAGAAGATGAATACCTACTTCCGGTTGTCAGAAATGATTCAACGCATTTCCAGAACTTCGTCTCCAGATGACTTCATTTTTTTAAATGGCACCCTATATATTTTGTTCGATAGATTCCTCATTCTAATTCCTTTCCATTCACGTATATAAAGTACCATGTTTTCTTTTATACGTTTCAAGATATTTCATAGTTTTTACGCAAGCTATGTTGTCTCCAATTTCGTGGTAACCTTGAAAATATTTCAAAAACAAAAGAGTATGCATACAAAATGTTCATCAATCATTAAAAACAAAAAGAAATTATAATAAATGTTAAAAATTATGCCTTTTTCTCTTACCGAAATATTAATTTTTCTTTGAAATTGATTTTAACTATCCTCGACATTTCAGGAGTTATTGATGTAAAAGCTTATACAATTCTTTCTCGCATATTTTGTTCAATACTCGGTGGCGTTCTGGTCTAGTTGGATACCTCCCTTCATACCCTCCCTCCGGGTCGGCGTTTACCCTATAGCGTCGACCCTTAAAACTCTGCGGCTGCACTACCCCATCCCTGGTTTCATAGTTCCAGGATAACGGGCGTGGCGGGAGTAGACTTCGTATATAGGGGAGGATGCTTGGGCGTAGGCATGGGCATACGCTCCGGTGTCCGGCCGCTAACCGTCGGAATATACGGTGGGTAAGTGAGGCACCCTACGGCGCTTACCTAGAGAACTCCGCAGCTGCACTACCCCATCCTTGGTGGCCACACTCAGGGAAACGGGCGTGGCGAGAGAATTTGGCGAAGATAGTAGGGGAGGACAAAAGTCGGTTCGCCGAGGAGTAGTCCGCCCGCTGGTTGTCTGGTTGGGGAAACCTTCGGTTTCATCCTAAAACAACTCGGTGACTCTGGGACCCTACGGTTTCACTGTAGCTGCCGCGGATACTTGATCGCCGGACGGGCGAAAGAGTTGGCGTGGTTGGCAGAGGCAGGCAAGAGTTGGCGGCCCGGCCGTCCCCGTAGTTCAGGCTTAATTCACGGGCGGGCTGGTTGTACCTCACGGCCAGATTCCGTTTCCCACGCTTGGCCGATAGTAGCCATCCGCAAGGAGGCCTAGGCCCCGTGGGGTTAGATGTGAGGTAGGAGTTCGCCAAAGCGTCTCCAGCGGTGACCCGTCTAACGCTGACAAGGAAACTTGTCTAACATGGGTAGCACGGGGGAGAGGAGCCCTCCGGCTCGCCGGTCCTCTCCGAGAGGTGTCGGTCTCGTGCGGGCGGTGAGATAGTGGGTGACAGTTTCAAGGCACATAACTTGTTATGTGCGGTGTGGCACCCGAAAATTGCAGGATATGGGCTAGCGCCTAGGTGCCTGCGGCAGACCATCAAAAGCCATTTTCAATCAGAATACCCTCCCTTCGTGCCCTTTCTTCCCTAACTTCGTACCTAGATAACTTAATTTTTTTATATGACACTGTATATATATTTTGTTAGATGGATAAATTCCTCATTTTAATACCTTTTCATTCATGTATATATGTATATTAAGCATGATGTTTTATCTGAAATTTTCCAATAGATGTAGTGCTTTTGACATAAGCTACAAAAATTTTGTAAGCAACTTGAGTTCGATACTGTAAATAAATATCTCAGCGGCTATATTTATTTATCGATACCAACTAATGCAGATTGTTAAAGAATAATTCTGTTCTAAACGCAATTAACAAAAGGATCGTTATGAGATATTCAAACGAGAAATTAACTTATATGATTTATTTAATTAATCGGTAAAATCTAAGTTCCTCATATACATAGGTACATATACTGCATATTAATTATAGGTGAATTCAGAAGAAACTATTTACTTGCTTCTCGTTTATACAGATAGGCAAAGTCCTAGACCAACCTAGGAAACATTATCTGCATTGTCTTATACCAATCCTTGTATAAACATTTTTGTTCAACACCAATGTAAGTAGCCAATGGGGAAGTATGGGAAAGTGTTCTAGGACAGTACGTTATTGGACCACTTTTTCTGCGAAAGCTATTTAAATAATGACAGAAACAATATCTTTTTACTACAGAAGCTATTTCGTTATTTGGAAGATTTATCAATAGAAGTGCCAAGGCACATGTGGTTCCCTCATAATGGCGCTCTTAGAGCTAAGTTATGGAAACTAAGAGCAGCATTGCATAACCTCTTCGAGGAGAGATGCATTGGTCAGAGAGGTATAATAGAATGGCCAACTAGATCAGCGAAACTTGAAGAAATATCATTTCTTCTTATGGGCATACATGAGAGAGTTGGTACACCGAACACCACCGAATATTGAACAAAATATGCGAGAAAGAATTGTATAAGCTTTTACATCAATAACTCCTGAAATGTCGAGAAGAGTTAAAAGCAATTTTCAAAGAAATATTAATTAATATATCGGTAAGAGAAAAAGGCATAATTTTTAACATTTATTATATTTTCTTTTTGTTTTTAATAATTGATGAACATTATGTTTGCATACTCTTTTGTTTTCGAAATATTTTCAAGGTTACCTCGAAATTGGAGACAACATTTTTGTAGCTTGCGTAAAAACTATGAAATATCTTGAAAAGTATAAAAGAAAACGTAGCACTTTATATACATGAATGGAAAGGTATTAGAATGAGGAATCTATCGATCTAACAAAATATATAGGGTGCCATTTAAAAAAACTAAGTTATCTGGAGACAAAGTTCCGGAAATACGTTGAATCATTTCTGACAACCGGAAGTAGGTATTCATCTTCTGTTGATGTCATTGTCTATACCGGACTATATAGTTTACATATTCTTGATTTCATTTCGATAACTATTTTGAGGATGAAGCTATCGCGGCATACGAAAAACACCGACTCGGGATAGTTTTTACGAAAACGTAAAATATTTCGATAACTATTAGGAATAGGGGTAGGATGGTTTATATAAAGTGGAAATATTTTTTAGCGTACTATTCAAAAATGTCAAAATATATAGGGTGTCCCATTTAAAATAACGGAGCAAGTATGCGTTTACCTACTTTTGAGACACTGTGTAGTTAAAAATATTTTTGGATTATGCAGAACATAAATTGGGATAACTTTTCTTTATAACTTTTCTGTCTATTTTTACAAATGTGACAGATATCTAAGATCCACGTTGAAACGGGACACCCATATAAAAGTAAATATTTTCGTTTGTATTACACAAACTACAGAATTCTAATTAAGATGATGCTGTCAAATTATTTTTATTACTTATGGTCTCTATTTTACCTTATTGTGGGTAGTCCCTACTGTATCGTTGGAAACTAGTAATTATGAGGTAAATACTGCACTTAAAACTGAAATTGAAAAAAGTTTATTCGATATAAAAAAACCCTTGCTAATGGTAACCATACACTAAGGTAACAAAATAATAATCGTGTTGAATGTATCGATTTTACATTAAAATGCTAGCCAATAGCCACCGTTCCGGTGTTTTGCGTCTAAATTTATAAATAAACTACTGATGGTTCATCAACCACTTCTTGTTTACACCTCAATAGGATAAAAACAATTTTGTTTTTTAGTTGTTTCGAATCATTTTTGAATAGCTTATGGATCGGCTTGAGAAGTTGAGTACCTTTGTATATACTCCTCAGAGCGCCGTAACTTTTAAATTTGTGCACATCACTCGACATTATCTATGCACTCTAAATGAAATGACGATGAAAATCCAGCAACCGTGGAATTGTAGTTTATTCAAATTTTTACATTTGTTTCTCTTTGCGAACTCTCTCGCTGGTGCACTATATTGAATGAATTGTATGAAGCAATTGCAGCGAGCTGGGATTAAAGTTTTCAATTTTATCTGCTCGACGAGCTTCCGAGCTTATAAAAGGGTATTTATATAACACAATTGTTATCCAATAGAAGTAACTCCATTGCAAGCTTGTTTGCCAATATTGACAAGAATGTAGTTGGGTTAAGCTCTTATAGAAACAATCAAATTTAAGTTTCAAGGAACATTAGAAATACCGTACAGCGTAAGTATTTTGGCAGTGAACGTCGTGATTGAATTGATATTTACTTGTTGAAAATATATTTTAATAAAATGCACAAAAACACTTGAAATAAACTACTACTACTAACTAAACTAGGTTATTTTAAGTGAACGTCCTTATCTCATCTTTCCACACTGATATTCAATTTAGTAAAAGTATTTCTGTTTTCTGCTGTCATTGGTGTCACTTATAATAGGTAATCATCCGATAAAGATTTTTCTCGCACAATTATTATATTATTATAATTATAAATATAATGTATACGAATTAATTTGCTGATACAGTAAGACTTAGGTATGAAATGCGTGTCAAAAAGAAAGATATTTCAATAAATTAAATATAAATTAAACAAATTCGGAGCAAGAGCATAAGATTTTTAATTAAGACAAACTTTTTGATTTTTATCTCGGAAAATATTTCGAATATCCACCAGAAATTTGGTCATTTTGAAGCATCAAGAAGTTCTTCGGTGTAATCTATTATAATAATAATAGCTTAATCCTCAAACGTGTAGCTACTATTGACTGACACAACTGATTAAAGCATGTACACACCTAACGTGACCATCTATAATATCTATACATGACATGTATGCCAAATAGATCAGGAAGAAAACGGTTGTTTTCGTCACATTCCAATGAACAAACAAACTAACCACTCAGATATGCAATATTTCTCTTATACATTAATAAGTACTTTTACAGAAATAATTAAAAGAAAGAATTATTTAACTTCATGAGGGTTAAGCGCGGCAATCCCGAATCCCGGGCAGACTGGCTGATGGTGAAAGGACCTTTGAGCGGCTCCAGGATATTTTGATTGTTTTCGTCACATTCCAATGAATAGACAAACCAACCACTCAGATATGCAATATTTCTCTTATACATTAATAAGTACTTTTACAGAAATAATGTAAAAGTGTTTCGTCCCCAAAGATGTTTTTTAACTGTAATTTCAAATTCAAAATTTCTTGAGTAATATAAATTTTTACCGACAAAAAAGCTGATTTTTGTTAATATTTTTCCTGCTCAAATTTAATGATTTCTTTTGTATTACCAGACCAGATCTTGTTTGAGTCGGACCCACTATCACGACTATAAAATTCCAATCAACGATTCCGTCATTGCACAATAACAAAACGATGTCTCATCGCTCCACAACTGAAAATAATCAATCTGCTCTACGAATCGAAGATATTCCACCACGGAAGGCATCATGTCTAAGTAGTAAGATGATGTAGATAAGTACAGTCGAAACACATTTACTGTATTAATGTTACTCACAATATGATATCATATATGAATTATATGTTTTAATTGCTTTGTCAAGTTTATTTTCCAATCTTCAGTATATTATGCTATATATACATTTGATTTCCACTCCGTTTGTGTAGTCCCTATAAGGAATGACTTCTATATCTTCAAGATTTATTCTACGTGCATTTTCCTTGTATACGCGTCCTTACTCCTTCGAATGTAGCTAGTATTTTTGTGGATATTGAAACTTTTTATTTTCTAGAATAATTAATCGTTTAACTAACTCATTTTGTTTTTGTGTAGTTATATGTACTCGCCCACACAACAAACTACCTTAAATAAACAAATTCGTGTAGTTGTCTACAAGCTTTGTCAAATTTTCTTCAAAAATTGATGCTTTACCCATAAATAGAATGACCCTATCGACATTTGGACGCAGGACACTGTAGTGAAGATACGATTAGTAGGACCGTTAACTTAGTTTCATATCTCGCCGAGAGATGACTATAGAGACATTTCCTGAAGTACCTGCATCTTAGGGTTAACGGTTTTTATGCCGACAGTGGTTATCCTCATGACTTGCTACTTGAGCAATTTGGAATGAATACCTTATCAACTCAGTGCAACCGAACGAATGCTGCATTTTTACATAATCTACTCCATAGTAGTGCTGATGCTCCCTATTTGTTGAGTAAAATTAAAAACTTTTATGTTCGTAGGATCTCGTCTAGACATGATCTGGCATTCTACTGTTCATGGTCATGTACTAGACTATGACTATATATGACTTAGATCCCCAAGACATAGAATACGTACTCTATTTAACAATACGTGTAACGATGTATGATGGATGTTAAATCACAGTTTTTATCAGCACTTTTAAATATTCTTTTCTTTCCCAGAAAATTTAGTTTTACCGTCCGCATGATTAGTTCATTATCATAATTGCCTATTTACTTAGTGTTAAGAAAACTGGTGTTTAGGATTAATATTATACATACATGTGTTTATTGTAATACTTTGTCCTGTAATTGAATGTAATCTGTTTGTTTATTATTATTATTAATTATTAATTTAAAAATGATATTAAATGCGAAATTTTAAGACAAATAGATAAGGTCCATAAACTAATGCAAAATTCATAAATATATATCGTATTAAAAAATTGGATTCTAAATTATTTTGAATTTGTTATTGTAAGTTTGTAAATACCTACAACCACAAGAAATTAATTAAAATCTTGATTAAATAACATTCTAATTCTCGATTTACGCCAAATACTAAAAAAAAAACTGGACTGAGTTTCGGTAGTTTGCTCTTAACATGAAATTTGTTAATAATTTCGTCCAAATCAAATCAAGCTTGGCATGGTGTTGAAACGATCCATGCAATGTAATCTCCTTTTCGAGATGGTTCGGATATCTCCCTTCAACGTGTTCTTTTGTTTGTTTCTTGACTCACATTGGAGAACTGAATTATATATTCTGATGTACTTACATATTAATTTAAGTTTTGATGATCACACTTCCAAAACATAAAGTATGTATAGTTTGTAAAATATTTACGTAGTATTTCACATTAAATTCGATTTTCACATTCTCTTTCTCCAAAACCACTCTCTCCATATTCTGCAAATATATAATATTCGTTGTCTGTATACGTTTACTGTGTAGATGTAAGATTTGTTTATTGTGTTTATTGCTTTTCTAAGAAAATGTAGATAAGTGATTCCCCTGGATATAAACTTTTTTTTGTAATATGTGCACTAAGAAAATGATTTCATATTCTGTAAAATACAAGAAGAAAATCTTTGATTTTCTGAAGGTTTAACAGAAGCCTGACTGCGTTTTGATGTAACATTAGAAATAGTAACTTTCTATGAGTAGAACATAGTAGTTTCCTTCTTATACTATAAGATGTCTGGTACTAGAAAGCTTAATTTCGATTTGATGTATGTATCTATAGATTACTAGATAAATGATACAGATTCGTTGTTACTTGAACGTTTGTCCAACGTCGACGGCAATTTGGCCAAGTGCATTTGCCGATAACAGTTATTTCCGGGTTAAATATGTACGCAATAAAAGATAAATAGAACGAGCAAATATCCACAACACTCGAATCATTGCAACACTGCTTGCGTAGATACACAAACTCCGCGCAAAATGAATAGAGACAGACTAATTTACAATTCACCTTGTCACAATAACACAGATTGTCGCATACAAATAGAACTGTTTGCTTTCCATCTACACATTAACTGAATATAAACATATTAGAACCAGTAAATGGTTTAATACTAAAATATCTTCCATTAGGAGATATAACTAATAGAATGATTACATGTATCACTCGATCGTACGCCCCAAACAACTTCTTTTTCTCAGTTAAATGAGTAGGTGCTGTTGAAGTCCGCTAGTACGAGTAGTGACTATTCCTAATTAATAATAGCATATATTCCATAACCGTAACAAATTGCATAAAACTGTTAAACTGCCCTTCAGATTCATATATTTTCGGATAGTCCACCACAGATTCCAAAAAGATGATCCAGTACGACTTATATTGATAGAAAATGAATTTTTACATGACACAGAGCTGTTCTTTATATCTATTTTATTTTAATACATTGAAAATGTCTAGTAATTGATAAATCATTCGACCACGAAATTTGCTGTTCAATAAGTACATTGCCTCTTTGTGGCAGGTCACATCATCTTTTTTGGAAAAGAGAAACATTGATTAGATATCATTTCACCGTAACAAACACTATTAGTCGTCAATGTTACGCCACAGTCATTTTGAAAAAATGACCACCAAGCTGTTAATTGTCGAAGATGTATAGCATGTGGTTGTTCTTCCCTTCAAATCCTGCAATTTTACTAACTTAGCAATTCAAGTAAAACGAGCTTGTTTTATTTTTAGTATCCATTCACGAAACTGTTTTTGCGCAGCATCAATCGACTTCAATTATTGCATCCTATATATGACCAAGTGAAGATTTTTCTATGTAAAGATCAATAAATAATTGTTGGTCGTAAAGTTTATTGTTAAGAACGATGCCCTATACTGATGTTTAGTTCTCGTGACACAGAGGTTTCCTAATTGAAATGATGTTTTCTTGAGAACGACGAGAACTGCTATATACAAAGAACATTTTGTCGTTCAAAAAAAAACACATCATGTTCAAATTTATTGACTCATTCACGATTACTATTGACAGCAACATTTTATATTGCAGGCGTCATTTGAGATAAGATTTGTTTGAAAAATTGTATTTTTATGATCAAATTCATTTGAAACTTGATGTTAGTGCTCATTGACATAATTTATGAGCAACTTTCTTCGGCGTTTTTTAAAATCAACTATTCAGAAGATGAAAGCAGATGACAAGGTTTGTATGGATACTTGCATGGAGTGGAAACATTTGGGAAATAATATGTTTAGGTGTACAGTTGCTGTACTGTTTGCTGATTTATACAAAACTAACGGACGTCATAATATATAAATTTGATTAAAATGAAGAAAGAAAGAAACTTAATAAACGTTGGTACGGGAATAGAGTGCTACCTATTTTATAAATCGCCATGCTTCAACATGACAGTTATCGTGGCCGAATTTAAGATAAATTTGTTGAATCCCAATGAATCGGTGATACCTCTTACATTGAAATATTGGCCATAAATTTTGGCAAGAAAGGCTGTTTGTAAATATTTCCTAAATATGACAATAAAAATAGTTTTTGAAACTAAATGAATATTTTTAAGTTTACAAGAGAACTGTACAACAATCTGTAACAATAAATTAAATAGTATGAAACCTGTCCATTTAAAATAGCTAATGAAGATACATACAGTTAAAGAAAAAATCTTCGTACAGGCAAAAAAAATCGCTTGTTTTACAAATGGAAGATGAAAAACGATTTCTTTCGTCATAAATCGATCATTAACGACAAGAATAACAGTAACGACGACAGTAATACAGCTTACGGAGTCACTGCAACTAAGCACCCACCACACAAAAAAAAAAAAAAAAAAAAAAAAACTGCTTAAATGTGGAATATTTTTCTAATAAGCTAATTAGAAACAAAGTTACAAGCATTAAAGTACGCTGGAAAAATTTACCTACCTCTACCTTTGTGGTGAAAGTTGAATTAAATTTATATCTATCACTAAGAGAAAGAGTATGATTTGATGATTCAAAGATTGACGACAGAGGGCGATATAGTATCAAAATTTTAAATGGAATGGGGGATTCCATTTAAAATTCCTACTTGCTATTTTAGAACCGCACTGTATAATATAAAATATTCGATCCAGATGTTTACTTAATATTGCCACGAAAACTGACGAGCAGTCGGTTACCATGTTATAAAACATTGCAAGATTACTGTAAAGCCTAGACACATTTTTATAATTTTTTTATATAATCAACCGCTTTTCTGTATGCTAGGTTTCAAATAGTTACATTCTATTGGTGTATTATTTTTTGCGAGTAATCATTGTACATATCTTATTCAAATATTCTTGGTGTAAGCCAATTACTTTTCGTGATTTGACTATCATAGCGTAGCTACTGTTCATTTTAGGTATATGTACGTAGCATGGTAGTCTTACCAATACAAAATGTAATCTTGAAACTATAAAAAGAATCAACATAGAATCTAATATAGAATTATAAAAGTTTCTAAATTGGTTCCGATTCAAAGACAACTGTTCGCTATTAAATTATTAGTACCTACTAACTTTTCCAAAATGTTCTTTACAGTTTTCTTTTATTGACTTTATAAATGTTGTCAATAATATCAAAACTAAAAAGTGCATTATTTCAAATTTTATATTAACGTAAATCCAACTGAAATATGTTTTGTTTATTCAACGATCAGTGATGACAACAACCGTTATCCAACCTCTATTTTCTACACATGTGGCTGTTTTCAGCTATATCAGATAAGGTTGAACTTATTACACATTCACTGAGGTATCATAACATACCTATGTACTAGAATATCCTCATTATTCAAACTTCAATTGAATTACATATACAGCTTAATTAAGTGGTTGTGTAGTGCATGTCATCACAGTGCAGTCATACAGCGACCGAATTCTATTTCCTTTCTATTTCATTTCCCCTTGCACGATGTTAGTATTCTAAAAGCTCATTCATATACAGATATTTATTGCTAAACTTGTTGTTTATGGTTGGTGGATCGTCGGAGCTGAAGAAAATTTCTATAGTTTGATTTCCCAAAACAGTAATTCCTAATAGATTTATATTATCTGGGCAGCGAACCAAACGCTATACTAGGATTAACAGACTTCCACATCCATAAGTTATTATATGTACGTAATCAAGAAGTTAAGCTCCGTTAAATATTGATATACAATTTAATTAAATTGAAACTGAAACTCTAAAATCCTATAGCACACAAATGTAAACTTCAGCTAGGAAATACACGCACATACAAATATCTCTAGCTCGACTTCTAATCTTGCGCAATTAGCACAGAATTTGTACCACAACGTTCACTAACGATCTACAATGCTGCTAAAAGAAGGGGATGTGGAAACTTGTTTATATAAATTTAGATTACTATATGTATAGATAGAAGCGCGTAGATACAGGTACTAGAATATTAAATTAGATATTTATCTAGAAATTAATTTTGCAAAAATTGTAGTCGCAGTAATTTGTATAATTTAGGTTTTTCTTTAATTTCTGTTAGATGCAACTGTAGCGACAGCCGTATATATACGCGAACAATTTACGTCGTTATGAACCTATAGTCTTTTCACGATAACAGACGAGGTACGTAATAAACAGTAAAATCGAAGTTACCTACTATACAATACTAAATATCCAAAGAGAACTATTTCTTCTATAGTATACATAGGAATTTTTTTCTATGCAAACGTTGCCGGTCCTACGCTATGTTGCTATATCTCCAATTTTAGCTGCTGTCATTCGTAATCTGTCATTTGAGTGTTGCTTGCTTTGTATTTTTCGTGTGTTTCTTATTCAATTTTGTCGTATTATTCGTATTTAATTCATAATTTCACTGTTTGTTTCGTATTTTTCGTATTCGTTTTATTCAGTTTCGTTATATTCTCATTTTATTAAAACAAAAGTTCTTTTAAGAACTAGAAAACCATGCCTAAGCCGCTAAGTAGGCACTCAAAGCAGTTGATTGCGTCTCTAATCTCGTATTTCGAGAGAGAACGTGATAACAGTGCCACACTATTGCCTTTGAATGCAGTGCGAGAGGTAATCTTAATAAATAATATTCTTGTTTGTGTATTTAACCTTAAATTTTATAGAGAGTAGCAGATGCTTTAAACGTTCATATTCAACAGTTAATAAAATTTCTTCAATGACAAAACAAGGGATTATTCCACCTAGTCCGAAGAAGAAGAGAGAAAAAAAGAAACCAGTTGTGAATGTTGACGATTGCGCGTTGTGTGCGATTAGAAACACGATATATAACATGTATAGAGACAGTAAGTAGTTATTACCTTATGTCAAATTATTACGTTGTTTCATTCATACAAATTTTAGAAGAACATATCACTTTATGTACTTTGAACAAGGTACTTAAAAGAAGCGATACTTTTAATGGTTGTACTACTTCCCTTTGGAAGGTGTTGCAAAATATTGGGTTTCATTTTAAGAAAGATGATCCGAAACAGGCATTGGTGGAGCTGCCTCATATTGCTTTAAAGCGGATTTCTTTTCTACAGCAATATGTACGTATCAAACAAGAACGTACATATCAGTTTGTATTTCTTGATGAAACGTGGATTTTTCAAGATGGAAGTACCTCAAAAACATGGCAAGATGAAAATGTCAAAAGTGTGAAAGCAAAACAAGTAAGTAGGTGGCAAAAGGTAATAATTTATTATTTTTTAACGTTGAAATTTTATTATGTCATATTATAATAGGTACATAATATTACATGCTGGAAATGAAGATGGCTTTATTCCTGGAGCTGAATTAATATTTACATCGAATAGCAAAAATTCCGATTACCATGGTGACATGAACCGTGAAAATTTTCTACGTTGGTTCGAAAATCAACTGCTCTGCAATTTAGAAAATCCTTCTATGATTGTCATGGATAATGCAAGTTATCACAGTACAATTAAGAATAAGCCTCCAACATCGGCCTCAACAAAATTAGATATTATAAATTGGCTGAATGCAAACAACATCACTTTTGATTCAATGTCATTAAAGCTACAATTGCTAGATTTAGTTGAACGGTTAGTATCATTAATACTTCTTTTTATAATGACTGATAATTATTACTTACAGTTTTAAACCACCATCTATTTATGAAGCCGATGAGCTATGAAATATGGTCATGCAGTACTTCGTCTACCTCCATACCATTGCATTTTTAATCCAATTGAATTGGTATGGGGTATTAGCAAACGATATTATAATAACAATATTGGCAAATACGGAAGAACTGAAGATGGTTGCATAAAATTATGGCAGGAAGCTCTCGGTGGAATAACTTCAACGTGCTGGTCAAATAGCATTCGTCACACCGAAACAGAAATTCAGAAATGGTGGGATAGAGAAGTTGGGTTTGAACGAGAAGAAGTTAGATCTTTAATAATCAATATAGGTGCAGACGAAAGTTCCACTGATCTCAGTGATTCTGAATAACTGATTGATAGACAGCCATTATTTTAATATAGTTTATATTGTGTTCTATTTATTTTTCTTGCTATGTTAATACATTTTGTACGTTTTTATTGAAATAAACCATCCAGAGCATATCTTTTTATGCAAATTTGTAATTATAATTTACAATACTTATAAATATTGTACACAAAGTTAAAGTTTTGAATAGGACCTCTTAACGCGAATCATATGTCAGTTGACTTTTAAACATAACCTATATGTGAAATGTAAACAAGAGATTTGGCGACACTGCGTGACGTGTATTGATGACGTGCCTCGTCTGTTATCGTAAAAAGACTATAATCATAAATTCTAAATAATGACTGAGGATGTGTATGGAAGTGTACTAAAAAGAAATAGGGAATTTGAGGCCATTTTCAAATCAGAATATTTTTAATTTAAATAAAGAATGAAACTGATTGGAAGCAATTTATTAATTAATATGTAGCGTTCCATTTGTTATAGTAATAACCAAAGTTGTCGTAACAAAGAAATTTTATTTGACGATAATCTTAAGTTTCATTATGTTCAGCAGTATGTCAGAGCAAGCTAATCATCATACAAATAATAAATATAAAAAGTAGGTACAAACAGAAAATTAGTAACAAAATAAGTAATAAAATAAAACTATAAAATGTCGCAGTTCAAGATTTTGCTAACAATAATGTAAATTCATTTACGGAGTAAATACTTATTTATTAGCAAGGATTTTATTTTACTTTTAAATTGATTGATTGATTGCTATCAAGTCAGGACAGTCTCTAATTATCCCTAACACTGCGGCCCACAGGGCCTATTGTGTTATTCCTGCCTTGATTCCATTTTACTCAAATAGGTTAGTTCTCTCGATCAGGTTTAGAAAATCTTTCTCCAGTGGTAAATCAAACGCGCTTTGCAAAGCAACCGTACGTTGACTTAATGCCACGCATTCGGAGATGATATGAAAGGCTGTTTCCTCCTTCTCAGTACAGAGTCTTCATAGGGGTTCATCTTTATAGATCCCCATCTTATGCAGATGACTTCTTAGACAGCTCTGTCCCGTTAATAGACATGTTACTGCCCGAAGCTGAGTCCTGTTTAATGCAAGTAAGTCAGCAGTTAGTCGTTGTGATGGTCGTTCCATCATCCGTTTGCTGTGTCTTTGACCAGCTACATGGTTCGAATTTAGTTGGTGTTGTTTTATAATTCACTCATTAATTGCACCACGTACTGTACTCTTTGTAATACCTAGACCCGGTCCGGTAAATTTCATTTGGGAATCTTCCCTCGCTAGCTGGTCTGCAGTTTCATTGCCTGCTATGCCCCTGTGTCTCGGCACCCACACTAAGGTGACCTTGTTGTCTCTGGGGTTAGGTTTTGTAGACATTCCCATACTAGTTTGGAGGCTATGTAATAAGATGCTAGAGCCTTTAAGGCTGCCTGACTGTCAGAGAGAATACAGATCGCCTACCCTCGCGGGTAACCCTGGTTTTCCTCATATACACCAACGCCAGAATTAGTGCCCGCCCTTGACCCATCTGTATACCAGTTTTGGGTGTGCGGTTTTCTCCCTGCACCATTTTTCCATTCATCCCAATTCAAGAAAATCTTGAAGGGTTTGTCATAGGAAATCCTGGTGATTGATATGTCGCTCCCCATATCAAAGATTGAGTTTCGTACTATTGCTTCTATGTTGGTGTGCCCCGACCCATAGTGGGATCTCCAGTTGTTAGTATTCCTTAGTCTTTATGTTCCCATTCTAGCCTCTCCCATGATAAAAATATCGAGGGGAGGTAAGTTTGGCATGGTTTCCATAGCAGCCGTTGGAATTCTCTTGATAGCCCCAGTTATACATAGGCACACTAATCTCTGAATTCTCGAGAGGTTAGTTGTCACATGCTTCTGCTTAACTTTTGGCCACCAGACCAGGCAGCCATAAGTTATCATGGGTCTTACTACCATACTATACAACCAATACGTCATATGCGGTTTGAGTCCCCATGTTTTCCAACTGTTCTACGGGTTGTTATTAATAGCCTTTTACATTTGTCAGTCATTTTCTCCAAATGTGAGTTCCAGCTTAGTTTAGAGTCAAAGATCATTCCCAGGAACTTGGCCTCCTGACTAATCTGTATAACCTTATTGTATAGAGTCGGTGCTCTCAGGCCTTTCAATCTCCTCCTTTTGGTGAAGGGTACAATTGCAATTTCTTCCGGGTTTACTCCAAGGTTCTCCTTCTTGCACCACCCTTCTATCATCTCTAATGCTCTTTGCATAAGTTCTGAGATTATGCTGGTACTTATACCAATGTTACTTTTAAATACTTTAAAACTAGTTTCTAATTTCAAATGTTTCGGGAGCCTGTTGAACAGCTTGACACCCACTGCATCCGTAGTACTATTTGCTAGATTTAGTCTATTGTTGGGAAAGACATAATCATGCCTACCCCTTGTATTATAGCTGTGGTTGTCGCAGTTTCTTGAGTAGGTATTTCTGTTATTAAAGATATAACATAATGTCTCCATTATATAGATAGCAGCTAAGGGGAGGATGCAAAATTGCTTGAAGAACGGACGACATGACTTCACAATATCTATATTTGGGAAACATCTTACAATGCGCTTCTGTGATAAAAACACATCCTTCGCGCACACTGAATTTCTCCAAAACCTGACGCCATACAGGTGAGAATGAACCCCTGCATAGTAGAATGCCATTAAGTAGTTAATAGTATATACCTATTTTAAATTTCTGATTAAATAACACGAACTGTGTATTTTCTTGGTTAAGCTATTACAATGCCCCTTCCAATTAAGGTTTTCATCTAACAGAAGTACAAGAAATTTAACCAACGGTCGTTGATGCAATTCCGAAGCACCCAAGGCTATATTTAGATTAGGTACCTTAGTTTGGGACGTGTAAAAAAATAATAACAGCGGATGTTTTGCTAGCATTTAAGCTTAAACCGTTGGCACAGAACCACCTACTAAGCTCAGTAAGGACCGTCTCAATGTTGTCTTCCAATTCGGAAAACTCTGGAGCAGATACCAAAGCAGATGTATCATCTGCGTACAAAAAAGTAAACTATCAATAAATGATACAATGTTATTCATGAACAGCAAAAAAAGAATGGGTCCAAGAATTGAACCCTGTGGAACACCTAGTATCACTGGCAGTAAGGAAGATTTAAAATTTTCGACAGATCCGTTGATTGATTTAAATGTAATTTTAACAAAATGAGTGCGACCTGCGAGATAGCACTGAAACCACTAGAAAGTATGAACCAGTAGAAAGTATCTTTTTCAGATAGAGTTAGTTAACGGAATAGGCGTCACTGATGACCATATCTCTTATTAATTCCTTTGCAAGCATGATGACCCAAACATCTGGCCTTTTTTCCATAAAAACTTAGTACACACATCAGGACATATTGCTGGTACAATTAGCAAGTCTTCCTGTTTAAATACATTTCGACGAGATTCTATACTCAGTTCATTTGGCAGACTATTCATACCAAGTGTAGTCGGTATACCTAAAAAAAATTTATTCAAATTTGTTTCACCAGTACCCTAAAAGATTGCACAACGTAATGTGGAATAGCAGTTAAAGTAACAAAATGTTCTGCATAGACATAGTTTAAAGAACAAACTTTTTAGCAGACGTTAGCAATATGCTGACTATAACTTTTATATATTCACTCGCAGTAATTCGCAGGAAATTAGCTGTTTCTTCAAAATTATACTTGTTACCAACGAAGTACACATTTCAATAAGAAGTTGTTACTAAATTATATTATTGAATTGTTAATTGAAGTGATTCGCTTTCGATTGTATAAAAAATATCTATTTTAAGCAGTTATTTCATATACCATAGTTCTATAGTTTAGCTAGTGACATAGCTATGTCACTAGAGGGTAGTTAACACAATCGAATGACCTTGTGAGATCCAAAAACACTCTCCACAAGGGAGACCATGGTTTTCTAGAGCTTTAAACAATTCACAAATGGAATGACAAATTGCTGTTTTAAAATCCTTATTGTGACTCTCTGAGAAGATTAATTACTGCAAAGAAATTGTACAACCACGTATACATTCTTCTACAATTACAAAAGAAAGTGCTAAGCATGCTTATACAAAAGTATCTAAGTATTTAATTAGTTTGGACCTCCTCTTTCGAGTATTGGAGTAACAGTAAAATACTTAAGCACTTGAGAAAAAACAAT
Organism: Holotrichia oblita; assembly: GCA_023690525.1. Taxonomy (NCBI): domain Eukaryota; kingdom Metazoa; phylum Arthropoda; class Insecta; order Coleoptera; family Scarabaeidae; genus Holotrichia; species Holotrichia oblita. Next base: position 101,910,701 of record CM043016.1, on the reverse strand, counting down.
AAAAGATTCATTAATAATATAACTCAGTAGATGTACAGAACATTTAGAGCGACTAAGGCCAGTTAGAAAAGAGATAGATCTAGAGTGGAGCGGCTGTAAATCATATACGGAATAGCACGCTTGCCAGTGCGTTAATTCCGTATATGTTTTACAACCGCCCGACTCTAGATCTATCTTTTTTCTAGCTGGCCTCAGTCGCTCTAAATGTTCTGTATAATAGAATCAATACATCTTTTAATTTGTATCTCCTTTAACTTTTGCATATTTCTGCCTCACCTGCATTCGTAAGTAAGTATTAGTATTTGAGTATAGAGATTTTGAATTCTGAGTATAGTGGTACCTAAATTAAGATCAGAGAAGGTATAAGTCAGAAATTACCTATTTTATTCTAGGTGTAAATTTTATTTATAGTAAACTAAAGAAAATCTTGAAATACATAATAAATGTAATATAATATTATGTCCGAAGAAAAGAAATGTTCGATTTTCCTAAACTATACCACAATCATATCTTACACTAGAGAAGCATTTTGATTACATAAAATATTGGTGGAGATATAACAAAGAAATACAATATTTATTGATTTGCGTTGACAGAAAGGTTTGGGTTCACATTTTTATTCACATATAAATAATTTTCTAGGGAAATATTTATGTACTAAACTAGATCTCCCGGGTCAATTCCACAAACCAGTAGGAATCCGACATTTGATATGATATATCTATGCGTCATAAATATCTGTAAATTATCCACCCACTTTTTCGTCTTACATTTTATTCTTTCATTATTATCTGAGCCTTTTGTATAAGGATGTCTTTTGGTGATTTAGTACTGTTATATTAGTATACAGATCGTTGCATCGCAAGTGCCGTCAAAATATTATATCGATAGTTGAAGTTAGTTAGTTAAGTCCATATGCCGCGCCGGCGCCGATACATGTTGCAGAGAATACGTATGAATATTTGAATATTTGCAGTCTCCAGTTAGGCATTGTAGAAGGTAGTTGCGTTATATGTTCTAGCGCTTTGCGATATTTTATTACATTTTCATTTTTTTATTATTCTTGTTGAAACAATATTCTTTTCATTTGCATTTTCTACTAATTACAGAATTTAAATTTCATTATTTTACTGTGAATTGTTGTGATAATACATAGTATTACTATTCTCTACATTGCTTTAATATTTTACATTTTTCATTCGTCATAAACATCTTCTTACAATACATATTCTGTGCACAAGTTTGCTATTCTTGTTGTAACTACATATTTAGTTTTTATGAGGATAAAAACAGCGGACACATTGTGCACGTTAAAGAAAATTTTATCATATGAGTCTACCTACATTACGTATAATTCATACCACCGGCAGCTATGCACGTACATACATACTACAACGCTAAGACCTGCTCGACGAAGTAACACGTCAATCGGAGCGAGCGTTTGACGGCACTTGCGATGCAACGATCTGTATAAGTTTATATACCAATTTATTTTAACTTTTGCGTATTTATTAACTTTGTATTTATTAACCAAAACATGGTTGTTATTCTTAATGCAAATGCGCTTTATTTGCAACTGACTATATAATATACATATGTATATATGCCATATGCGTACATTTATGTAATACTGTAGACTCCTTCATATCTTAAATGAGAAATCGAAAAAATCTAAACAAAATGCCACTCAAAACTCAAGTGGTAAATTATTACTCTTTTATATAAGAAAAGTTTTAATATATATTATAAATCTTTCTTTTCAAGACCTCCAACACGACACAATTCGTGTAGCTTTCAGAAACACGTGCTTTTGTGTGCGCCTCCTCGCGTCCTTTTTTGTACATTGTCGAGGACATCGTACTCAATGAAAAAGAAGAAAAAGAGAGACAGGACACCCGAAAACGAACCAATGGTAGTTGAATGTAGAGGCCGTATATATCTGATAAAATATTTAATTTTCTAATTCCACCTTTTTTATTCGCCTTCTCAGGGAGCAAGCGATTTATGCTTCCTGGGACGTAATAAATTTGAGAAACACAACATAATGTACTCAATATTTAAATTTGTATCGCAAATATTGCATAAATTTAACCAGGTTCTGGGGACTAACTGGTTTTAAAATATTTAAGGTTCTCAAACAAATTTCTTTTTGTAAATTGGAAATTTTCATCTAACTCCAAATTTATGCAGAGTGCTTATTATATATAGGGGCATATACACATATAGCAAAAAGATTTATTCAAAATCGAATGCAGATGTAAAGTTTACAACATCTTGATAAAGGATTAAAGAGTTGCAAGGTTAATCCTAGAGCAATGAAGTTATTTTGTTAATTACATTACATTATAAACCATCAGTACATCAATTTAAGATTATTTTTAAAATAACATACTCGCAATCACATCTAATACGCATTTAATTTTCTTTTGGTTGCAGTATTATATTTTTTACTGTCTTGCGGCATTCTTCTGTAAAGAATGTACTTAAATGCAAATTCTGTAGTCTTTTATTAATAGTGGGCTTTCTTTTAACACGTCAAGAAGATTTTTTTTCAGATTTAAATATGGCTTTATTCTGAGTTAGGATTCTTGTTGTGCCTTTGTAAATAACGATTCTTTTTACAATATGTGAAAGCTATTTGGTTAATCATACGACGGTAAAATAATTTCTTGAATGCAGTTGCCAATGCATACAATTACCCAAGTACAGTCGAATTTTTGGATCTTGTAGAGAGTCCTGCTGTACGTTCGTGTAATTCATTTTTAGACACACGTCATTGTTTGATGACATAAGCAAAGATTGTCGGTTAATCTACCTATCCTTATTTAATATCGGTGTCGAATATTCAAGCGCGGAAAATACGTATGCTGCAATACAAGTCATATCTAGACTACTGCCTTAATCAAGTGTCAGATTGTATACCATTAGTATTCATTGTCTTGTCAAGTTCTGCGTGTATTTTTGTGTGTTCATTTCGTTCCGTTTTAACTTACTTTTATTTTTTCTGATATTTTGCAAGAGTAATTGTTCTTTTCAGAACACAGATAGGTGTGCATATTTGTGTGCTGTAAGGTAATAGATATGCAAACAATCTATCAAATAGAGGTTATGTAACTTTGTTGTAGATGCCTGGAAAACGTTGGAATTCTCAGTCACAAGAACTTGTGCTAAACGTTTTGGAGTATTTCGAGAGAAAAAAAGAAAACGGGGGATCTACATTGCCTGTAAATGCTGTTTACGAGGTATGTATTCTAATACTGTCTGATAATGTTCACCCATTGATTAATTTGCAGAGAGTATGTGACGCTCTGCATATTTCCCGTCAAACAGTTTATGCTATTAAGCAGCGAAAGATGAGAAATCCAATTCTTTCTTCCCCTGGTAAAAAGAGACCTCGTGCTAAGCCAAAAACTAAAGATCTGCGAGAGCCATCAAAAATGGAAGTACGAAATACTGTGTACATGTATAAAGAAAGTAATAATTTATAATTATGATAATACTGTTCTATTTATTTCAAAAGTATTGTTTTAGGAAAACATGTTACATTGCACACTTTAAAAGATCAACTTAAGACAAAGGAAATTGTATCGTTATCTACAAAATCCTTAGCCACGTTGGTGAAGAATATTATTGGGTTTAAATTTCGCAAAGATGACAACAGGCGTCCTTTAGTTGAGAGACATTATGTTGCATTAATGAGAAGTGTGTTTCTCAAAAAGTATGTGGATAATTTAGTATCAAGTACCCCACGACCGGTAGTGTTTTTGGATGAGACCTGGATTTATGAGAAAGGAAATAAAGGAAAATCTTGGCAAAATGATTCAGTGAAAAGTGTTCGGAAGCCAGAGGGTTATGATGGTAAACGTTTCATTATTCTACATGCTGGAACTGAAAATGGGTTTATCAGTGGTGCGAGTTTAATGTTTGCCTCAAACAATAAACTGGCAGATTACCATGCATCGATGAATAGCACAAAATTGGAACAATGGGAAACAACACAGCTTTTTCCGAATATACCAGAAAAATCTCTTATTTTAATGGATAATGCTCCGTACCATAGCGTCGTATTAAATAAAGCGCCCACCATAGCATCGAGAAAACAAACAATTATGGATTGGTTACATGAAAACAATGCAAATTTTTCAACCGATTTAACAAAATATCAATTTCTGGATTAGGTAAAGAGAAATAAGCCTGAAAAGAAATATGCTATCGATGAACTAACAAAAACTCATAATTTAGGCTTCCGCAAAAGGTTATTATAACAAGCATATTGACAGGGACGGTTACCGAGATGAGAACGTTCTTACTATGTGGAGCGAAGCATTAGAACATTGTTGCCAAAATACTTGGGAAAATTGTGTAAGGCACACAAATAAATTAATTAAGGATTGGTATCAACGGGAGAAGCATTTGGCAGATATTGAAATCGACCCCATCATTATAAATCCTGGAGAATCTTCAACTTCGGAGGTTGAAAGCGATTAGTCCATAAGTTTAAAATATTTAGTCGTTATCTACTGTTATTTTATTTGTAATATTTATCTTGCTATGCTTTATTATTAAACATGTGTATGTAATGTATAAACCTCTTGTACTATATCATGTATCGACTTTTATTATTTGGAATATAAGTTAGTTAGTTAGTACGAACCACTGTAATGAATATTTTAACGTTGTATCGAGCCTGTAATGTCATATTTGAAATACATAGTAGGATGTCAGTTTGTTTTATTAAATCAAGTAGATTATTAAGATTTGTTAGTGTTATATAACATGGAAATTTACACATTAAATGTTTATAGTAATTTTCATGTCGCGAAATTGTAAATTGTTGAATATAACTTATTTGCAATATGACAGATTTATATAATAGGACTATTAAAAAGGCGAAATTCATCTTATAGATGGTCTTCCATATAAACGTTATAATCAAACGTAATGCGTGTTTTAGATTAATGCTCAATTGGCAGAACCCTAACCATAGAAAAATCCTAACCTACTTTGTGTGTATGTTTACTGTCAGAAATGTGTATTATATTTTAATGCATTATGTATGTATATAGTGCTTAACTTGAACTAGAAGAACCGATTTGATTCGTATGCATAAAAATTGATGACGTGCGTCTAAAGATCGATTACACGTATCTTATATATGTCATGTTGGCATTTCTCTCTAATGTATGTTAAATGTGGGTGATGAATATTTTACGTATACCTGTGTTTAATTACGCTGTTAATGACGTAACGGACAAGATCCAAAAATTCGACTGTATATGCTGGTATACACATATGCAGGTACACATGGCGGTATGCTCGGTACGACTTAGTCTTCGAACGATTTTAATAAGGTAACTCATTGAAATCGTTCGAAGATTAAGTCGTACCGAGTGTACCTTCGTTTTTCGTAGGTGGAACCTCAGGCGCACGTTCAAATAACACTTTTCAGAAATATGTACCTGTATTGGTAAATTAGATGTCATGACTTCTAGAATCCTCCTATGTATTGAATTTGCTAAATTTCGCCAAATGACAGTACAGGTACCGCGTAGTTATCATAACTTTCATATTTTTTATTTGCCAATTTATTACCATGCATATGTATGTACATACACGCGGTGTAATAAGTTAGTTTCAAAAATAGCACCCTAGCAGTTTTGAATTAATCACATAAGTATTAGTATTTCAATATACATATTTGAACTACTACGTACTTACGCAAACTTCAAGGACGACGTCTAGTTGTTACTTGGGTTTTGAATAAGCACTCGTAATACTGCGTGTGCACTTTGGAAAATAGTATTGAACATGGAATAGGGTGACAATAACTCTGTCAAAAACAAGTTTACTGGATCCTCAACTGCGCCTGCTCGCACATTTTAATTAATTCAAACATTTTATTAAACAAGCTGGTCCAACTAATTGACAGGAAATGAAAGTAATTTAAACGCAACAAGGATCAAACAAGATTAATGACATCTAAAAGATATATAAAATATATAAATAAAAATATCTATATAAAATTTAGATACAGAAAGATACTCCTTTTAAAACAAGCTGTAAATAATAAATAATAACAATAGTACCTCTAATCTAAGCGTTGTAAGATGGCATATAAGAAACCTTGACCTACCTATACTTTGTAACTTGTTGAACTAAGCTTTTTTACTTTAAAAAAAAAATTGTTGTTGCTTTTTCAATACCCTATGTATGCTATGAAGTTGATAGAAGAAAATATTTAAGGTTAAAATTTGAATATGAATAGCGTTTTAGAAACATTGAAATAAGAAATAGGAATTTTACCTCATGAATTCACCTTAACAGAGTTCTATATATTTTCCTGATATAATGACGTGGACCTCGAATATATTCAAAATTTATATAATATATTTAAAATTTATTTATATAGTTAAACCTATAGTAATTGAGGTTCCTATAGTGCTCCGCAAATTTGGAGCAACCTGTACTATATACATACGTACTTATCCGAAGTACACTAGTCGAAAAGAACATTAAACAGATCTGCTTTCAGTTTCAGCAACATCTGTTTTAATTACCTCCAATATCGTTCTACCTTCGACTTATCGTCGTCTACGTCGTTTTCGAAATACAATATAAGCGGCTTATTTCGTTTATAAATAACACAAACAGTTCCTTCTCTAAACTTTCGAAATCCCGGCGTACTTTCCTACTTTTCCGCTCTTTTGCTCTGCGTTCTTTTCACATATAACAACTCAATTGCGAAAACGATCGATGCGTGTTTAATGCTTTGTAATTTCCTGAGAGGTAGAGTCGGGTTACATTTCGAGAGACAAGTTGAATGTAGCGTAACGGCATACCCGCTTCGATACAGCATGCTTGGAGTATCGGTTATGGGAGAGTGTTTTTAAACTTGGCGAAAAGTTTTTCCAACAACGATGAAGGGATACAATATTTGAGGACAGACGGTTACAGGAAATGAACAGGGCTGGATTAGCCACAACTTGGGCACAGAAAACGAGGCATGAAAAACTCATGATTATTATTAAAATACATATAAACCTCAGAATAGTAAGTACATAATATATTTACTTCTTCGTATGATTCTACGATACTACTATTACATGATACCGAAGGCTTCCACGGTCCGACTCTTTTTGTTTATTTTTGTATTGTATATATTCCTAAGCCCTCATAATGGACCTTACTATTAAATTAACCTAAAAATATAAATAAACATAGATTGCGTTCTTTTATATAGTTTGTACAAGATCCGCCATAAAAAGAGCATCTAAAAGTATCCATATATTGTGAACAAAACTGTAGAAACACGATTCCTAGATGTACATACAATATCATCACGAAAATAGTTCGATACTCACAACGATAAAAGCGATTGACCATACGTAGGGTGTGGGTGTGTACGGTCCGGGGTTCGAATCTTATTAGTACTCCCGTGATTTGCTGCCATATTATTAAAAGCGTAATATTATTTACGGTGATGTAATATTATAACCAAGCTACATTTCCACACGGAATTTACATGTAAAGAGCTGTAGTGGGAGTCTTGACAAGCAATACAGTTTAGGAAGCCGCTGCAGCTGCATATCAGTATAAATTTTTATTTTATAATGAATCATCTGCCTTACAACATATGTTTTTAGATCATTCCATAAATTATCTTACATGTTCTATTGTTACTCAATAAGTAATTCTAATTGAAGTGTATACTATATGGATAATAAAAGTAAGGGTTAAAAGACAAACGTCAGTTCAAAAGGATTGTCATGTGCATACCTAATAGTCACAACCATTTCTCGCCCAAACAAACTAAAGTAACAGGAACAGCCTCCTACTACGCACAAAGTACGACTACTTACATAATACTCCTTGACACCACAGCACAGAATATCAAACTATTAGAATTTGCTCTCCTTGTCGGCACTTTTGATCTCTTTAAGACAGATTCAGTGACCTTCAGGCTATTCACGCCATTTTGTGTGGAAGAAACGCAGTGTCGGATTGAGAAGAAATTGTATTCGTTGACAGGGGGGTATTGAGTGAAAACTAGAAGCCGCTAAAATAAGTATATGTCTGTAGATATAAAATAGGAGAAGAAAACCGCCAAAAAATTGAGCAGGATAGGTTGCTTTAATACATTTTGTTTTTTTATTGCGACGTTTCGGTGCAAACCCGCACCTTTTTCTAGCTACAAAGATATTAAAACCTAAATTAATGAACATTAATGACGAGATACAACAAAGAGAAACAATGTAAGTGTATAAAATTTTTTTTTTAATATTTTAAAAAAATTAGGTTAAAAAAGTGGATACATACCAATCAACAAATTTAATCAGAAACCATGTCAAATAACTTAAGCAGTCCAGTTGTTCGATGATATATATTAATGACATCTCTTCAAAAAGTATCAAATGACGAGATTATTAAACAATTATAAAATTATTGCCACAAATGCCTCGTTCTAGGAGAGTCGTGGTTTTTTATGTTACGTTTAATTTCTGAAATGCTACATATAAAAATGCATAACACATGTAATTTTAAACATGATGTCAATAATATTAGTTATATATACAATTTACTTCTACAAGGTCGCTGAAGCTCTGTGTTTAGGAATTTTTCGCGTTTGTTCGTTTGCCATCACTATGTTAACCCTGCTTAAGCACCTCACATTTCTGTCACACTTGCACATATTTTCAAAATCGTGCTAGCACTGGTTCAGTTACGACTCTCCTAGAACGAGGCATTTGTGGCAATAATTTTATAATTGTTTAACAATCTCGTCATTTGATACTTTTTGAAGAGATGTCATTAATATATTATCGAACAACTGGACTGCTTAAGTTATTTGACATGGTTTCTGATTTGTTGATTGGTATGTACCCACTTTTTTAACCTCTAATTTTTTTTAAATATAAAAAAAAAATTATACACTTACATTGTTTCTCTTTGTTGTATCTCGTCATTAATGTTCATTAATTTAGGTTTTAATTTCTTTGTAGCTAGAAAAAGGTGCGGGTTTGCACCGAGACGTCGTAATAAAAAACAAAATGTATTAAAGCAACCTATCCTGCTCAATTTTTTGGCGTTTTTCTTCTCCTAGTTTATATACATTGAGCGTTAAATTCTTTGGTTAGATATAAAATATGTGGATATAAAATATGAAATATGTATGTATTAAATACAAGTCGTACACTACGAATAAATATTTATAAAATAAAAGTTAATCTCGACAGAAACTTCAATAACACCTGATAGTTAGTAAACAATGAACAACGCTCGAATCACGAACACTAAACATCACTATCGCAAAGTATTTTTCTTCCAGAGAAGATGGCGGATTACGCTGCCCACTAAAAATGCGCGTACTTTTCCCGCGAAGGAGAGTGCAAATTCTAGTAGTTTGATATTCTGTGACCACAATAGCAACGGCCGATTTGTCCCACCCGCTTCGGTTTCCATGCCGACGGAATGTTGTATCTCTCGGAGTCGCTCAGTAAAAAGTACAGCTATAGAAAAATTCGCAACTCGCATCAATTCGTCTAAGAAAGACCATTACGGATCAGTCAAATTAAGCATGCATCTTTAAGCGTTCAGATTATACAGGCTGCGCTCCTCACTTTTTTTTTTCAACCGTGTAAGCACAAACACACACACTAAGCAAATACTCTAAGATCAATATTTGAATATAAGGTGAATATAAAGTAATGTGAATAAAGGCAGTAATCATGAAAATATATAAAATGTTCGTCATCCATGTTGCGTCATCAAAATGTACAAACGTTCTTTTGGAACCACCTGCATATTTCAGAATAATTTTGGAATGTGCTCCCAATAAAAGATTTTAAATAGGTATATGTTACCTGTTCTCGTATATCTACCGAGACGAATGTGGTGCCCCGTCCTGTATCAGCTTGTAAATGTATCGAGAGGTAAATTGAAACCCATGGACAACTAAAATGTTTTGAATCAATATGCTACAAAGTATACCTGGAGCCTATAGTGTTATAAAAAATAAGAAAAATTCTACAATTATAACATAAATTGTGTACTATATATTTCTTTCTTAGAGTAGAAAACTGATTTACCCCAAGTCCTGTGTTACGTTTAAGCATAGAAGAAAAGAAAGATCAATATAATCACAGAATAACAAAATAAAAAAGTCTGAAACAGGGCAAGATGTCTAATATATAATAGATCTCTCGGTCACTAACACGCATAATAAGATATAAGAGCAGGGTCATTTTTATTTCGTCACAACATAACATAATAATTGTCGCTAACAATTATATTTTCTACAGATCTCAGCAATCTTCGTTATTGTCAGTATAATAGACACAGCATCGTGAATTGCTAGCTAATTACACCGTGATAATACACTGTTGAAAAAGTTATTATGATTTATAAACATTACGAATGCACTTCACTCTTATTAGAACTCATCAGTGGTACGGTTACTGTGCACTGGGATTAGTAGCTTGTGGTGTGGAAACTAACTCGTTCTAATAATTACCTTTTAGTTACAAATTACAGACAAGTTTATAAACTGAATATGTATTTGTCATGTAGAATTCATTAGAGCAAGCGGTCCGAGCCGAACCAAACTCCATTAAAGCACTACAACTCTATCACGGATTCTCTTGATATATTATGTTAATACGAGTATTGTATTTTTTGAATGAACGTTTAAATTTAGCGCCAAAAACCAATATTTATTATAACTCGTTAATGCAGGGTTGAAAACAAAGTTTGTGTCTTTAAACATACTAATAATAACAATTAAATCTACGTCTTGCCTTAAATTATTTAGTGAAGTAAATCGTTATTCAAGGTAAATGTTCAATTTTCAATTTTCAATTATTCTATTTGGGATATAGGTATGTTTGTATCGTGAAACTTTGCAAGTTATTTATAAAATGAAAATTAGTGGATCTCGTTCTCAAAAAGGATCTAAGTATACTTAAAGAAAAATATAATTCAGGTACATCATTTGGGACTTTCCGAAGTAGAGGTATTGATTCCGATGTCTGGGTTTGCTGGTCTCAGGGCAAAGTGATTTTTAGGTTAGTCTCCGAAGGTCTAGTTAAAGAGGATCGTGGTGGATGGTGGTAGAAAGGGCAGGAATTAATATTTATGAATTTTCCAAATTTTTTAAATGATAAAAATCCAAGACCATAATTTTTATAAGAAATGTCCTTGTATCATCAAGGTCTATTTTATAAATTCTTATATTTTAACCATTTTCTCGATTTTCTTTTTATAAATTATACTTTTTATAGAGAAAAATTACAAAATGTCTACTCGAAGGAAAATATAATACCTAACAACTGCTTTTTTTGTTATCATCACCACGGTAATCAAAGGATTCAACTTCATATCGTACAACCTTACCAAATTAAAATTACTACTGAAGAAATATATTTTTTTTTAATGGAAAGAACACAATCACTCATTAATCTTGATTGAGACTATAATATGAAGAACTTACCTTACACGCCACATTTATGCCAGAATTCACATAAATGTACACGATACTTTCAGCTGTCACTTTTATAATATATCCTCGGAAACTTGTATGTTTTGTTGTGTGGTGTGAAATGGTGAGTTTTTACAAAACAGTGTTAGATATAACTTAATTTCTAATTTAACTATACATTATAATAAATAATATATTTACATTGCTTGCCCAAATATAAAATAAAACTAAAGGATTTTTCCCTTATCGATATGCAACCCAATTTACATAGTTATAACGTTATAATAGACGATACGATTTATTATTCCATTGTGGCTAAAAAATCAATTCTAGGCGAACATCTAGCAAAACCAAAAACAAATTTTAATACTAGTAAAAATTTCATGAACTAAGCACCTACCCAATTTCTAGAACCTATACTATATCGCAGTCAAAACCCTTCCTATAAATGATTCTCTTCTGTAAATCAACATTAAATAAAAGTAATCAAAAAGTTATGCCCGAAGGAAGGAGCAAAATAACTTAGTCGATACCCACGAAATATGTAAATGGTCTTTTAAAACTCCAAAAATGGAATTCTTTATTAGAATATATTAAAGATTTATCATAGAATTAAAGCGATAGAAATCTGATGGTTTCGCATAAAGAAAATTTGTAACTGCCAAAGAACATAAAGAGCATTTTAATAAAGTTACAACAGACACCCTCGTTGACCCTGGGAGCATGCAAATGATTCGTCTGTAGTTACAAGATAAGTATAACGTAAAAGAAAGGCGGGATGTATGTATGTACCGGATGGTCAACTAGGAATGTCCCTCGGCCATATCCCAGGAACGGTTTATAGCACAGCTTTGGGAAAATAATATTATGGACTAAAGTAACCCCAAGAAACATTTGAAAATTATTTAGAGAAGCGTAGGATGACCACTAGAGGGCGTAACTCATCACCAAACATTTTAATTCTTATTTTATGCAAAATTTACCAATTTAAGGTCTGTCGTAAATATGAAAATCGAAATCTCCTGAAAATTTTGCATATTTTACGTCGAACAACTTTTTTGTATTTTGTCAAATAAGGGGTGGGAGCGAGGAGAAACTTTGTTTTGAAGGAACGTTTATAACTCCGGTTCTGTTGAACCGAATTTTGCAAACTTAGTCTCGTTGAAAACAGCATTAATCCTCCAATCTAATGCTTACAAATTGGAACCGATCTAATATGTGACGTGCATGCTAGAGGGCGCTGTTTATTTCTTTTTCGGGAATTTTGTTTTTTCTCGAAAATATTAAATGAAAACATATATTTTTGACAAGAAATTAAAAAAGTAGGCTAAATTAGCAGCAAATCAGCGAAAACCGGATATCGCTATCTTTTACCAATCCGAAGATATCGTCAGAAACGTGTGGATGGTAAAAATTTCTTCTGTGAACTTAAATTATTCTACTTCCTGTCAACGAAATTTAGCAAACTTGGTCTTATTAGAAGGGATTTTCGTTGTCCTAGGTGTAGTGATTGAAGCTGTTTAATTTTATCTTGTTCGTCGCCGCTAGAGGGCGATAAAGGAATTTAATTACGTAAATTTTATGATTTTTGAAAAGAGCAGTGCGTGGAATGCTTGGCGGCCAAAAAATGGATGATCATGGATTTTCCTAAATCTACTGCTAGTGACTTAAATTGCTTAATATTGTCTTTTTCTGTCACCACTAGAGGACGTTAAAGAGAACAGAATAGAAGTTGTTAGCGATTCCCAACATTATGTTTTTCAATATGATGAGTGTGCTGTGCATTTCTCCGTAAATATTCGCAATTTTCTGTCCCCTGATAGGTGGATGTAACACGCCAGTTTATTTCCATGGCCACCCAGGACCCCAAATTTGACTTGTTAAATTTTTATTTGTGGGGGCGGAAGAAGTATCTTATTTTTGCAACACAATCTACTGCTCCTTACAACTTGGTTGTAGGAATAGGAAATATCGGTCAAAGTGTTTCTAAGACAGAAATAGAGACTGTAGTTCTATCAACTCGTTGTAGAGTTTGCATCGAAAATAATAGGAGACAAATTCAAGGTTTAGGCCGCCACTAACATTAACTTTATTTATGCTGTTTCCTTTTTTCTTGTTTTTCTGCGTTGTTTATTTTAATTATACCGTTGTGCTTTTCACTAAAATCTTAAGCTTTCAATTCGTTAATTTATAGTATGAGCACAAATATAACCTTCCACGCACTGTTCTATTCAAAAATCATAAAATTTAGATATTTAAATTTCCTTAAGTTTTAGAATATGTGATAAAATTGGTTAGGTTCCATTTAAAATTTTGAATGTAGTTGCTACATCTAAAATATTTGATGCTCTATTTTGTTTTGGCTATAAGGTATAATAGCAAATTAAATGTAGAACAACTTCTTTTCTATAGCCGGGGTATCTGTGGTGACAGCTAAATTCAAACAGACTGTATGTATGTACATATGTATAACGATTGGCGCTGGTATACGAACATCCATCCCCTCATTAATTAAGAATTCTACTGACATCGTACAAATTATGTATGAAAATTAATATACTTCAGTTTGCTTAACTACTAATGTGGCCTGGAGAATGCCACGGACACCGACAGCATATAAAATACACTTATTCAGCTCTACCGTGTTTTAATTTAACGGGACGTTAGAAACAAGGAAATTCTTAGTTGGAAGGTAGATAAAAGTGGAATAGGAAATAAAGCGACGAGCAAAACAAATAAATAAAAAAGAGGAAAAAGCTAAAAGGAAGAAAGTCCCTCTAGATATATTTCGCCTGTATCTTTATCTGCTAAGTTTTCGGAGTTCAGTTCACTTGTTAATCACATTACTTTGTATACAACTGTGGAATTCAATTTAAGTTTAGCTCAAATTTAATTAAATAGTTCTCTCTATTTAGAAATTTGTGTCTAACGTCAAGTGTAATTACGTTTTGGTGATCGTTACTTTTGAATTTTGTTAAGAGGTTTTGTTAAGAATATGTGGAAAATAATATTGTTTAATTAGCATATTATAAAGCAAAACTTGATGCAGCGTATATACATAAGAATAGAAAATTGTTTTGTATTATACCAAAAATTGTCGAGATAGAGCGAAGTGCATATAAACCTAAATTAAAATCGTACCATTTTAATAATAATATGAGAGCGGCACCTATATTATTTCATAATGTAGCTCGCAGAACCTATTATGAATTTCGCAATATAATTTAGCTCTAACAGTAAAGGTATTTTACCGAGTTACACAATCCTTTATTTTAATACATATTTTCGCAGTATCGCAGATTAGCAAAGAATACTTGTTTATCCAGTTTGAAGGAAATAACGTACTATTTTATTCAGACGAATTACATACAGTGCGGTCTAAAGTGTCTTCTCCCCTGCTAACTTTTGATCGGTTTAATAGAGAGGTTCCAGTATTGGGTCATTAATATGACATATTATATACTACATTCTTGAAGTAAATTTCTATTTAGTTTCAAAGATTGACGACAGGGGGCGATATAGTATCAAAATTTTAAATGGAATGGGGGGTCGAATGATACCTCATTTTAAAGGGCTTACTGAGTATGGTATACGAAAATTCCATAACATTCTCTCCACTCATATGAACGTAGTAATAGAACAAAGTTTTATTTTATTATGCATTTTGTTTTGTGCAGTCAACTCCTTAACATAAATTCAAAAAAATTTTCAAAATGGTGGCTATGAATTCTAACAGTAAATAGATTCGAATGAATAAAGAAACAATTGCATTTGCAATATCAATTGTATTTTGTAATTTACAAAAAAGCAATTAATAAATAGATCTCGTAGATCTTCTTGGTTTGCCAAACAGTTAGACAAACTATTGATGTGCAAGTGTGTTGATTTTCTTAGTTAACACTTGACTGGTAGAAATGCGTAGAATTTAGTACAAAAGGAGTCAAACCATGTTCAAAAGTATAGCAGATCTAAGGATGAGCATAAGGAAAGTATCTATTAAGTTACGTCAGTGTGCCATCCATCGGAATACTGGCAGTACCTCATACTGGTAGTATTTCAGTGGAACTAGAATAAAAAATGTAACAAACAATGCAATGTGGAATTCACGACCCTTCCTACAAAAATGCAAAGTAAATAAAAAAAAAGGTGGCTGATTAAATTCTTGGAGCTGTGTGGGTAGGTAGTGTACCTGTCTAACATCTTGAAGCACTTCAATAATCAAAATACGGAAATATAAAATTTTGAAATAGAACTTGTAAAAGAAACTAATTACAAATAGAAATGTGAAATCGTTTCAAAACTTGGAGTTTTTAGAAATGTCACAACAAATCGCACCAAAGGGAAAAGTTCAATTCGTCTTGCGATATTTCCAAAATTTAACGAATATTTTCATTGTCTGAAAGAGTTCTTTGATGTGAAGCATTTATTCGGGATTGAGCTAACGTTGCACTCTCTACTGCAGCTCGAAAACAAATCAGTCATCTATTATTTCTGTAAGGATACGAGTTTTAGAGAATAAATTTATTGAGTATCCTGCCACAGCTTTTCGTGATTATATATTCGCTCTATGTGAAAATCGTCTTCTGTACGTATAAATCCAGATATTTTTCATTACTTCTATATGGTGTTTTCATTCTATTAAAATTTCATTAGAATCCAGCTTTTTTACTAAGGTATTAGGTTGCAAAAGATCTTCTATTAATTATAAAAAATTTAGTTTCAAAATTAAGGTCGACAGAAGATGCACTCAAAAACGAAATGCACAAGCCACACCTTTGACTCATATGTTTTACTACTATACTATAGTATATACAGGCTAACAACTTGAACTACGAAAGCCTATTGCTAGGAGAGGGTGGTGGGAGTTAAAACTAAATGTATCCATTTTACTATTGTCAACTTTTTATATGACAGCAATGTCAGTGGTTATGTCAATTACCTACTTTACCAAACCATCAAACATTATCGTAAGTGTTATTAAAACGTTGTTGGTTGCTTATTTAGCTACTTATAATATGTTTTCGAAGGTATAGTTCTCCAAATATCTATAATTGATGAAAGTGTGTGGCCTCCATAAAACCACTTTATAATTTGCAGTTTTTCGTTAACTGTGTATTCAATTAGGATAAAGTTTGATGGTTCAGTAAAGTATTTGACATAACCACTCCTGTCATAAACAGTTGACAATACTAAAACGGATACATTTAATTTTACCTCCCACTACCTTCTACTATCAATAGGCTTTCGTAGTTCAAGTTGTTATCCTGTATATTACAATATTTCTGAATGGTTATAAGTTCAGTTGTTCTGCTTTACAGAATCTCTTTTGACTGGACTTCATTTCAACGTAATAAAAATTTTATTCAATTACATCATTTGCTATTCTTTCTCCAATTACATCATGATTAAAACGAATTTCCCATGGTGTTCTCTTGCTCTTCTTTTAATTATTAAAACTTTTCTCGTCGGCATTATACAAGGCAATCACTTCCCTTTTTCAGGAGATATGTCGACGATTGTTTTGCATCTGCTCCAATAAATTCTGAAAAACATATTCTTATTCTATTAATTCCGCTAATTTTCTTGATATGAGACTTGTCAGAAGAGATATAATATAATAAAATTTTAACCAAACTTTATCGCCAACCGACATGGTTTCGTCAGTATTTCAATTTTATTTTTAATATCTCCAGTGAAATATAAAAAAAATATCTGTTATTGTTCCTACTGGTTGTTCTATAAAATTAACTTCCCTAGTTTTGGACCCAAAGTAATAGAAAAAACTAAAAAAACACTTTTACAAAGCAATTGCCCCGTGTCACTTGTAAATAAAACCTTTAAAGCAGCGATTGTATATCAGATGCCGACACAAACAAAAAATACATCCCTTACCTTGTGTTAAAAATTTATTCAAGAGGGTAAACAGAATTGTCTATTCCGATAATCTGGCAATTGCTCATAACAACTAAAATAACTTTGACGTATTTTGCTAAATTTAAAATCTAAAACTCCTTTTAAAAGAAAACCAAATGTAATTTATAAAACTGCTTGCAACGTCTGTGAGTCAGTATATATTGGTCTAATAAAATAGTACATATAGGACAAAGTAGATCAGCACAGTTTTACAGCAGATTTAACCGCATTCTTAATTTTGCACATCAAAAAACACCACGATGCTACTAATAATAAATTCGATACTATCCAGCGTTCAAAGTTATAGCTCCCAATAACATAACATCAGTTAATCTGTCAATCTATACACTCTGTAATTTTATATACACAGGTACCAAGGGGTAATAACAAATAAGAAAGTCTTTTTTTCTCAATTTTTTAAAAAAAATTGTTATTTATTATTACCTCTTCGTACTTCAAAATATAGGAATTGTTTTTGTTGTCGCTCCATGCTTTTCCTCAGAAAGTTTATTCTCTATGTATCGTAAAGCAGAACAGTACACATGTTTTGAATATTTAATAGCAACTGTACTTCCTGCAAATTAAATATCGCCTTCTCCATTCTAATGCTTATATTCCGTATTGTATTGAAATTTACTTATTTCCTTCAATACCTGCAAATTCTGCTGCAGTAATGTCTAGTTTTAGTTAGTATTAGACAAATCAATGAAAAATTCTTATGTTAAATTATGTCTATTATAGTTCATCCTTAGCACACATTGATTTTTTAAGTGTGGTGCTCCCAACAGCGAATGGTAAGTCAGCTCGAATTTCAACTCTCTCAAAAAATTTCGCCGTCCCTCCAAAGAATTGAAACCCAGCTCCTATCATCCCGGTCATCATGGTCAGAGTATAATTTCTATTTTCTGTAGTGACATTTACTTTTAAAGTCCATGTTTCAACTTTAGAAGCGTTTTCGTAATCGTCCTCATGGTTTGAGTCAAGTACAGTATTTCATCCTTTAACAATAACTTTCGAAACGTAGTAGCTGCAATGAATGCTACATTCATCTTGGATCTGTTATGGATTTTCACATTACCGTCAGGCGGCTTATTAGATACCGTACACGTGTGTGCAACTAATTTACGGACGTGGCCATAATTTTGAGAGTTGAAAAAAACTGGTCTCATTTTCGCATACGCTTTAGGAATTAAAAAAAAATGATTAAATAAATCGCATTTGTTTCAATAGCAACATGTCCACCATATCCAAGAGAACTTCCTAATCAGATTTGTAAGATTTACTGACATAAAGAGAGAATATACAGTATAACTGTACCATGAATACAGAAATAAGTATAAATGTATATACATATTAGAAGCATACAACTAATCCAGCAGCGCATTTACTACAAAAAACAATGCTTTGACTTCAATTGCTACGCGTAATAAAATGATGTAAAGGACGTTGCACGTTTTTACGCTAAAATGAACAAACTGTAAACAAAAAACAAACGCATGACCGGTCATAAATAAGCAACCCTGAAATTGTTGAATACACGAATGTATTAAAAATGGACAAGCACCGGTTCTACAGTGATTCAGTTGAAAACAATGATCGATATTTGCGTATGGCGTATGAGATATATTGCTGTATATATGATTGTCGTGATTAATTTTTCAAAAATAATTAACAATGTTTCATATATCTGGCAGCAAGTGAGTAGGTGTAAATGTAATATGGTGCTCAGTGCAATATACATTTTTTTATGTTTTTGATGTTAACGGTTTAATAACACTGAATTGTATGAATTTTAACTCTAAAAGTAGTTTACAATTTATTTTTATGGCGTAAGTCTATCCGTAACTGTATTCAGGGTGATATGCACCTACATAAGTTTCAAGGTTTTTATGTTTAAATAAATAAAATATAGATATTTGCAGATGAAGATAAAATATCAGCCACAGATATTAAGCCTTGTAAACTAAGAATTCAAACACATATGTATAAGAAAGATCTTAGTAGATATGAATTTTAAACATCAGCTTATCCAACTGCATTAATTCCTAAATGTTAAATGGAGGATTTTTAAGATTCAAATTCCTGAACTGAATGTGTTTTTTAAAAGCTGATTATGATTTCTAATTCTAATACTGAAACACTCATAGACATTTGTTAAGATGTAACGACGTTATTTACAAAAGGCTTCCTATAAGACTCATATAGAGTATGTATATAAATCATTGAAAGGTGTTTGAATTTCCAGCTAGCAGTTGGTGCTAAGTGCATGCCAGTATTTCTGAGGGAGTAAATGTCGTATATCATAGGCGTACCATTAAAAATTAGAATAGGAACAAATATAGTAATAAATAATATTCTATAGAAAAATAATTTACAATGAAATTATGTACCTATGTTTTTTAATGCTGGTATCTTAAATTTCACTATAACATATGTATATGGTGGCGTAGAGCTTTTCTTAATCCGTTTTCAGGTGGATCACTCCTCAGTTCCTATTTTCTCTACTATCCCTCGCCATACCTTCCATCTTCATACCTTCCATACCATCGTTCTAATGCTGGTATCTTAAATTTCACTATACGTATTTTAATTTCAGACTTGAATACTCTATCAAAATTATTACAAAACTTTCACTTATTCACGATAAAATTATAAAATTTGTTCAAATTGCCGTTCATGTAAATTTAAGCACAAATTCACTCTTCCTTCATACTATTGAACACATTGAGTAAGATTTCTGGCCTAATATCATTTACAGCTTCCGTTATTGTATCTTGCAATTTTTCTAATGTATGGATACGGTTAGAATAAACCTTATTTTTTAAATAACCAAACATGTAATAGTCAAAGGGTCAAATCTGGTGAGCGAGGAGGCCATCGGTCTCTGCTAACTAATCTGTCTCCGAAGAACTGATGTAAATAATCTAGTGTTCTTTGCGCAGTGTGCGCTGTATTACCACCTTGCTGGAAATACCCATATTGCAACTCATCATCGTGCAGTTGTTCTATAAAAGGGTTTAAAATCAAAATTTTGGTAAGAATTTGCATCGATGTTTTGGTGTAAGAAAATAGGACCAATGATTCCTCTTCTAGACATTGGTAACCATACACCGACCTTCTGAGGATGTAACGGAGTCTCTACAAAAACATGAGGGGTTTTCTGCAGACCAAATTCGATTATTCTGTAATTTACGTATCCACTAAAGGTGAAACCTTACTTCATCGCTGAAGAAAGTAGTATCTAAGATATCGTCATTGCTTAAAACTTCATTAAACCATTCACAATATTGGATACGGCAGAAAATCTGGAGGTAACAATTCATACGTCACAGTTATCTTGTATGGATGTAAATGAAGAATCTTTTAGTTTACCGAGTGATAAATTTCTTTGAGCTGGTAGGCATCGTAAAGATTTTTGGCACTCACAGCCATTCTTTGACTAATATTCGCAACAACATCTGCTGTAAGAATAGTAGGATGTCTTGTAAATTTTCTCTTTAAAACGCTCCTGTTGTGCGAAATCTCTCTATTACACGACGAACGTGCTGTACAAAACAGTCATATGTAAATTCTATATTTGGAAACTCCTCTTGAAACTGCTGGTAGCAATTTGGATAAGAATAATCCTATACTCATCCCATACTTTCCCGAACGAAAATATGTCTCAACAATAAATTTGTTGTGCAGATTCGTGAAAACCATTATTAACCTAAAAGCGTACTTTATTACATTTGTACAATTTACTGCGATATCTTCATCACTTACCAATAACAAATATATGCAACAGCAGAAAAGTGGCAATAAGAAAATCCTTTCTGGTGATACAGGAGTGAAATATCAAACTAAATAGATGAAAGCGAAAATGCAGAAAACCAAACTAAACAGAGGGACGCTACTGATTATTTGCGGCATAGCTTGTAGAAGCACCAACGTTCACACATGAAAAAAGCACTTTCAATTATTTATATACACACTGTATAAACGATACTGAACAGCAGCATTTTCTGTGAACTATCTATTTCTAAGATTATATTGGTAATATAGCGACAGTATCCCATAAAAGACAACATGCTATCTAAAGATAAAATAACTCCAATTGTAATTACCATTGGGAAATAATATCGTTCTCACTAGTTCGCACATAGTTCAGAAACAGATGCTAAACTGTTCCAGCTGAGAATACGTAACAGAAGCAGCATTTTTACTGCTGGCGATTTGCTTGATAATAATTTTAGTGTCTTTCTCATTTTATAATTTTAGCGTGGTATCCCTATAGTTAGGCCACCTATGTACACAAATACGTTCTATATTGTAATATTTCCGCCACACTGCGCTAAGGTTCTTCACAATAAGAATGTATCTTCTTCGTAGGCTATTCAGCTTTGTTTTATTATTGAAATTTGTTTCTCACAAGGAATATGCACAACATTTTTTACAGTGGAGTCACCCTATTGCGTGATATTTCTTCAAGAATTCTTCAAAGAAGTACTCTCACCTGTCGCTTACTTTTCTGATCATATTAAGATATAGAAAAAAAGTACTACAAGGCAACATAGGGAGAGGCGGACGTTTATATATACATAGAAAACAATTAGTTTGATTATCACCGATTCAAATTCCAAAGCACGTAGATTAACACAGAAATCGAATAAAGTATCTAATTTATTCTAAATTTAATTTTAACCCATGCCAGCAATCTCCGTTGATTTAGTATTCCCAGAAAAAATGTGACGTGACTAATCATACGGAAGAATTCCTGGGACGAATAAGGCATGTTTTAATTTACCGAGTAAATTTGTATAATTTTTCTCCCACAGCAATAATGCCCACGCTGCTATTTTCGGCATTAAGATAATTGTCGTGCGACTGCTTCATCCGTAAATTAAACAAAATACAAAATTTTCCCGACAGTATTTCACCCTGAACGATGTGAAAATTTGAGGGCGCTCAGAGAGAGTTGGTAGTGGTAGCGGTGACAGCGACGTTAGCTACTCCTGTTGCTACTCTGTTTGTTCGTTGATTGGAATCCCGAATAACTAGACGCCAGATGGCGGTTCCATCGTTCTCTCGACGACCACTTGTCCAAATAAAATGAAAGGCTTCTCATCCTCCTCTCGCACAGCTTGCGAGCATGGAAAAGAGTACACTGTGGACCTCGTGTCACTCAACGGTTATGAATTAAAAAAGTGCGTCTGTGTCCAGAATAAAAATTACAAAGGGCTTCTAACAGAAACGACACACAGTCACATGTATTTTTCTTTTATTAGAATTGTAAAATCCCAAACACGGTGGACCGAGATTATGATTTACGATGACAGGGTGTTTTTCTTGTGTGTTTGTTTCGTTTATGTCTGTGTGTTTGCGCGCGCGTGTCCTTTCCATTGCTATTATACCGCGTACTGGTGTATTACTAGTGCTGGCGTTGGTACAGTTTATACGACGCGGATGACCGAAATACAAAGAACAAATTAAATCCTGGGAAATTTATCGAGGGTAAGCCCGCGACTCTCACTTTCATATTTTCTCAGTAAATTCAGTATATTTACACTGGCTGTAAAT
>CM043016.1:101773615-101887256 GCA_023690525.1 Holotrichia oblita | reverse complement strand
TCTTCCCAATAAATTGATATGCAAAAACTTAAAGCGCACGTTAGTAGCCAGTGCTTTCTATCCGGTGGAGGAGTTTCTCAACAGCAACTGTCTATACGGTCAATCGCTTCTCCTCATTTTTTTTTATACCAATGTTGCAGTTTTTTAAACACATTTTACTCATAGCCAGTTGATTTTAACTTTGTTATAATTCCAATTGCAAATTTTCACCATGGTGTTCAGCTTTAATAATATAACCTGCACATAATCCTGAGGGGTTTACATTTTATAAATTATCTAATTGTTTGTTAATTAGTTTTGATCGAACAAGCCCATGGAATTATCTACGTGTTATTAAACTGCAGTATCACTTGATAACGTTATTTTTCAATTATGTCTGTAGTAGTATGTGAGTATGTAAGGTTTTGCAGTGTTAGTAACACATATTGGAAGACGGAAGCGATAATAGGAATACTCACCGTGTGAAATGCTTCACGAAGAATTTCTAATCCATAAACGCACAAATCATTCAGATCAGAAGTTGTGAAACATGAAATGATAAATATAGTAGTGATATGAAAAGAAATATATTGTAAATCTAACGCGAGGGCTTTATTTTCTGACTATTAAGGCCAATTTTTTTTAAGGAGCGGGGCGGGGAACTGAAATGCCACACGTTCTCCTTAGAGAAACATTTATCTCTCCTGGGGTCCTGCGTCAAGAGTAGGTATTATATCGAATTTAATTGCAGAACACACAAGAAACTTAATAACAAAGATAATAGTTAATTTATCAAGGCAAGCATTACAGAGTCTATTCATTTTTAATTCTATGGAAATCAAATTCACTAAATCAATTTGACAATTAAATTATTTGTATGACAGAAGATAACAGAAGCACATAGTTATTTCAATTAAGATAGCAAATCATCAATCAACCTGTCAAAGACTATTATACATATATTTGTTGAGCATGATGTCAACAAGTATATAATAATGTGTTAGCATTGACACAAAATTCATGCTCGAATACTATATACTAAAAAAATAATAATTTTGAAGTTTGTGGTGTTATACATACTTTCTTTCATTTGTATTGCACTTCGCAAATTCTAAATATAGACCACCCGCTTAAATTTTTCGTATTCCGGACACGAGTCATTCAGATAGCTTGCATACGATGGTATCTTCACCACATACTACACTCAAGTTGGAACCTTTTTTCTTTTAATTGATTTCACTGATTCCTTGTACTGGGTCTTCCAATAAGAGGTTTTATTTTGATATGTAAAGAACTAGTAGTTTTAAGCGAAATCATCGGATATTTATTTAATTGCAAAGAGGAGGGTATGCCATTGATAATGGAGAACAATCAGTTACATGGCCGCGACGGTTACGCCTGCAGAACCATATTCTTTTCATTAAATTTTTCATCACCAATTCGCTGTATGCAGCTGTATGTCCTCGATCACATTATGAATTCCATCTTTGAGGTCTTGAATTGATTGTGGATCATTGGCATAGACCTTATATTTCACGTAGCCCCAAAGAAAAAGTCTAAAGGTATTACATTACAAGATCTCGGTGGCCAGTTGTGATCGCCTCTTCGAGAAATCACACGGCCGGGAAAGATTTCACGGAAAGGAGTGATGGTATCGGTACTTGTGTGGCACGTAGCGCCGGCGCCGTCTTGCTGAAAATAAACGTCGTTCACATCAATATCCTTCAATTCCGGCCATACAAAATCATTAATTATCGTTCGATAGCGCAATCGATTCACTGTAACAGTTTCTCCAGTCTTATTTTCCAAGAAGTAAGGTCCAATGATCTCGCCAGACCAAAAACCGCACCAATCAGTCAAACCTTGAGAATTATGTAAGTGGCTTTTCAATAATCATTCTTGGGTTTTCTGAACCACAAATGCGACAAATCTGCTTGTTTACGTAGCCTCCGAAGTGAAAATGTGCCTCATCACTGAAGATGATTTTTCGATGAAATTTCGGATCAGTTTGATGGATTTCAAGGACCCAATCAGCAAAGACACGACGTTGCTGATGGTCGGTAGGCGTGAGTCCTTGTGTTAACCGAACTTTAAAAGTTTTAAGACCGAAGTCTTTATGCAAAATACGGTGTGATGTCGTTCGTGGAATGCCCAATTCCAAAGATCGAAGAGGAATGGACAAACCTGGGTTCTCCTCAACACTATGGGCTACAACAATAATATTCTCATTTGTTCTTGAGCGACATGCACGAGTTCAATTTTTCATATCACTAACTTGCCGTAACAACTCATTTTTTTCCACCAGTTTCACAATTGCTGGCTGAGAAGGTGCTTCACTACCACCGAAAGATGCTTTAGTTTTGCGAACCGTGACCGCGAAATTTTCACCATTTTTGTAGTGAATTTTAATAATTTCAATGCGTTGTTGAAGCGTAGGTATATTGTTCCATTTTTGTTAATGGCGTAATTTTTAGTTGTCATCTGTCAAGTAGGTAGTTACCGGTTGAGTCATGACAACTGTTAAAATGGCGGAATATTCAAAATGAAACGTCATATTGGAAAACCCTATATTGTAGGAGCGATAGGAATCTCTTGGATGGTTTGTAATTCAGTCAGACAGCATTCTTAATATGCCTTGTGTATTCATCTATACAATATCTGGTACTCAAATTGAAATCTTGTTTCCTTCATTTGATTTTACCGATTCTTTGTATTCCGGACATGGTACGTTTCTCTTCGTCGCTTTGCAAGTTAGATAGCATGGATAGGGTGGCATTCTAATGACACCGTTTTTTGATTTCATAGATTTTCATATATCGGCGACAAAACGTACATCTTCGACGGCTTGAAAGTTATTCAGATAGCATGCGGAGGATAGCCTAGACATTCGTTTATTTATTTATTTATTTTTTAAATGTGGTGGGTGCTTAGTTGCAGTGACTCCGTAAGCTGTATCGCTTGTCTGGCTATCACTGCAACTCTCGCGGTGTAGTTTGTGTGTGTATGTTGTGTTCAATTGGCTTTGTGACAGCATCATATCGCCCTTTATGATGCCGCGTTGTTAATCACTTTGTTCCCAACAGCGAATGGCAAGTCGATCCGGGATTAAACTCTCTGAAAAAATGTCACCGTCTTTCCAGAGAATTGAACCCTGGCGCCTATCGTCCTTTCACAACGATAATCAGCCGCCTAACTACTGCGGCCATCGACCTGTTAATTATTATTAATTATCTATAATTCGTTGCGAAATATGGTGCTACTCGTAGATAATCATTGGTAAGCATGTAGTACTAATTCCATCTGTATCCACAACCCGAATAAACAATTTACAGCCAGTGTAAATATACTGAATTTACTGAGAAAATATGAAAGTGAGAGTCGCGGGCTTACCCTCGATAAATTTCCCAGGATTTAATTTGTTCTTTGTATTTCGGTCATCCGCGTCGTATAAACTGTACCAACGCCAGCACTAGTAATACACCAGTACGCGGTATAATAGCAACGGAAAGGACACGCGCGCGCAAACACACAGACATAAACGAAACAAACACACAAGAAAAACACCCTGTCATCGTAAATCATAATCTCGGTCCACCGTGTTTGGGATTTACAATTCTAATAAAAGAAAAATACATGTGACTGTGTGTCGTTTCTGTTAGAAGCCCTTTGTAATTTTTATTCTGGACACAGACGCACTTTTTTAATTCATAACCGTTGAGTGACACGAGGTCCACAGTGCCTCTTTCCATGCTCGCAAGCTGTGCGAGAGGAGGGATGAGAAGCCTTCTCATTTTATTTGGACAAGTGGTCGTCGAGAGAACGATGGAACCGCCATCTGGCGTCTAGTTATTCGGGATTCCGTCAAACGAACAAACAGAGTAGCAACAGGAGTAGCTAACGTCGCTGTCACCGCTACCACTACCAACTCTCTCTGAGCGCCCTCAAATTTTTCACATCGTTCAGGGTGAAATACTGTCGGGAAAATTTTGTATTTTGTTTAATTTACGGATGAAGCAGTCGCACGACAATTATCTTAATGCCGAAAATAGCAGCGTGGGCATTATTGCTGTGGGAGAAAAATTATACAAATTTACTCGGTAAATTAAAACATGCCCTATTCGTCCCAGGAATTCTTCCGTATGATTAGTCACGTCACATTTTTTCTGGGAATACTAAACCAACGGAGATTGCTGGCTTGGGTTAAAATTAAATTTAGAATAAATTAGATACTTTATTCGATTTCTGTGTTAATCTACGTGCTTTGGAATTTGAATCGGTGATAATCAAACTAATTGTTTTCTATGTATATATAAACGTCCGCCTCTCCCTATGTTGCCTTGTAGTACTTTTTCTATATCTTAATATGATCAGAAAAGTAAGCGACAGGTGAGAGTACTTCTTTGAAGAATTCTTGAAGAAATATCACGCAATAGGGTGACTCCGCTGTAAAAAATGTTGCATATTCCCTTGTGAGAAACAAATTTCAATAATAAAACAGCTGAATAGCCTACGAAGAAGATACACATTCTTATTGTGAAGAACCTTAGCGCAGTGTGGCGGAAATATTACAATATAGAACGTATTTGTGTACATAGGTGGCCTAACTATAGGGATACCACGCTAAAATTATAAAATGAGAAGAGACACTAAAATTATTATCAAGCAAATCGCCAGCAGTAAAAATGCTGCTTCTGTTACGTATTCTCAGCTGGAACAGTTTAGCATCTGTTTCTGAACTATGTGCGAACTAGTGAGAACGATATTATTTCCCAATGGTAATTACAATTGGAGTTATTTTATCTTTAGATAGCATGTTGTCTTTTATGGGATACTGTCGCTATATTACCAATATAATCTTAGAAATAGATAGTTCACAGAAAATGCTGCGGTTCAGTATCGTTTGAATTGAAAGTGCTTTTTTCATGTGTGAACGTTGGTGCTTCTACAAGCTATGCCGCAAATAATCAGTAGCGTCCCTCTGTTTAGTTTGGTTTTCTGCATTTTCTTTTTCGTCTATTTAGTTTGATATTTCACTCCTGTATCACCAGAAAGGATTTTCTTATTGCCACTTTTCTGCTGTTGCATATATTTGATATTGGTAAGTGATGAAGATATCGCAGTAAATTGTACAAATGTAATAAAGTACGCTTTTAGGTTAATAATGGTTTTCTCGAATCTGCACAACAAATTTATTGTTGAGACATATTTTCGTTCGGGAAAGTATGGGATGAGTATAGGATTATTCTTATCCAAATTGCTACCAGCAGTTTCAAGAGGAGTTTCCAAATATGGAATTTACATATGACTGTTTTGTACAGCACGTTCGTCGTGTAATAGAGAGATTTCGCACAACAGGGAGCGTTTTAAAGAGAAAATTTACAAGACATCCTACTATTCTTACAGCAGATGTTGTTGCGAATATTAGTCAAAGAATGGCTGTGAGTGCCAAAAAATCTTTACGATGCCTACCAGCTCAAAGAAATTTATCACTCGGTAAACTAAAAGATTCTTCATTTACATCCATACAAGATAACTGTGACGTATGAATTGTTACCTCCAGATTTTCCTCGCCGTATCCAATATTGTGAATGGTTTAATGAAGTTTTAAGCAATGACGATATCTTAGATACTACTTTCTTCAGCGATGAAGTAAGGTTTCACCTTAGTGGATACGTAAATTCACAGAATAATCGAATTTGGTCTGCAGAAAACCCTCATGTTTTTGTAGAGACTCCGTTACATCCTCAGAAGGTCGGTGTATGGTTACCAATGTCTAGAAGAGGAATCATTGGTCCTATTTTCTTACACCAAAACATCGATGCAAATTCTTACCAAAATTTTGATTTTAAACCCTTTTATAGAACAACTGCACGATGATGAGTTGCAATATGGGTATTTCCAGCAAGGTGGTAATACAGCGCACACTGCGCAAAGAACACTAGATTATTTACATCAGTTCTTCGGAGACAGATTAGTTAGCAGAGACCGATGGCCTCCTCGCTCACCAGATTTGACCCCTTTGGACTATTACATGTTTGGTTATTTAAAAAATAAGGTTTATTCTAACCGTATCCATACATTAGAAAAATTGCAAGATACAATAACGGAAGCTGTAAATGATATTAGGCCAGAAATCTTACTCAATGTGTTCAATAGTATGAAGCGAAGAGTGAATTTGTGCTTAAATTTACATGAACGGCAATTTGAACAAATTTTATAATTTTATCGTGAATAAGTGAAAGTTTTGTAATAATTTTGATAGAGTATTCAAGTCTGAAATTAAAATACGTATAGTGAAATTTAAGATACCAGCATTAGAACGATGGTATGGAAGGTATGAAGATGGAAGGTATGGCGAGGGATAGTAGAGAAAATAGGAACTGAGGAGTGATCCACCTGAAAACGGATTAAGAAAGCTCTACGCCACCATATACATATGTTATAGTGAAATTTAAGATACCAGCATTAAAAAACATAGGTACATAATTTCATTGTAAATTATTTTTCTATAGAATATTATTTATTACTATATTTGTTCCTATTCTAATTTTTAATGGTACGCCTATGATATACGACATTTACTCCCTCAGAAATACTGGCATGCACTTAGCACCAACTTAAAAAAAAAATTTAAAGCTGGAAATTCAAACACCTTTCAATGATTTATATACATACTCTATATGAGTCTTATAGGAAGCCTTTTGTAAATAACGTCGTTACATCTTAACAAATGTCTATGAGTGTTTCAGTATTAGAATTAAAAATCATAATCAGCTTTTAAAAAATACATTCAGCTCAGGAATTTGAATCTTAAAAATCCTCCATTTAACATTTAGGAATTAATGTAGTTGGATAAGCTGATGTTTAAAATTCATATCTACTAAGATCTTTCTTATACATATGTGTTTGAATTCTTAGTTTATTACAAGGCTTAATATCTGTGGCTGATATTTTATCTTCATCTGCAAATATCTATATTTTATTTATTTAAACATAAAAAAACCTTGAAACTTATGTAGGTGCATATCACCCTGAATACAGTTACGGATAGACTTACGCCATAAAAATAAATTGTAAACTACTTTTAGAGTTAAAATTCATACAATTCAGTGTTATTAAACCGTTAACATCAAAAACATAAAAAAATGTATATTGCACTGAGCACCATATTACATTTACACCTACTCACTTGCTGCCAGATATATGAAACATTGTTAATTATTTTTGAAAAATTAATCACGACAATCATATATACAGCAATATATCTCATACGCCATACGCAAATATCGATCATTGTTTTCAACTGAATCACTGTAGAACCGGTGCTTGTCCATTTTTAATACATTCGTGTATTCAACAATTTCAGGGTTGCTTATTTATGACCGGTCATGCGTTTGTTTTTTGTTTACAGTTTGTTCATTTTAGCGTAAAAACGTGCAACGTCCTTTACATCATTTTATTACGCGTAGCAATTGAAGTCAAAGCATTGTTTTTTGTAGTAAATGCGCTGCTGGATTAGTTGTATGCTTCTAATATGTATATACATTTATACTTATTTCTGTATTCATGGTACAGTTATACTGTATATTCTCTCTTTATGTCAGTAAATCTTACAAATCTGATGTTTTAGGAAGTTCTCTTGGATATGGTGGACATGTTGCTATTGAAACAAATGCGATTTATTTAATCATTTTTTTTTTTTATTCCTAAAGCGTATGCGAAAATGAGACCACTTTTTTTCAACTCTCAAAATTATGGCCACGTCCGTAAATTAGTTGCACACACGTGTACGGTATCTAATAAGCCGCCTGACGGTAATGTGAAAATCCATAACAGATCCAAGATGAATGTAGCATTCATTGCAGCTGGTACGTTTCGAAAGTTATTGTTAAAGGATGAAATACTGTACTTGACTCAAACCATGAGGACGATTACGAAAACGCTTCTAAAGTTGAAACATGGACTTTAAAAGTAAATGTCACTACAGAAAATAGAAATTATACTCTGACCATGATGACCGGGATGATAGGAGCCGGGTTTCAATTCTTTGGAGGGACGGCGAAATTTTTTGAGAGAGTTGAAATTCGAGCCGACTTACCATTCGCTGTTGGGAGCACCACACTTAAAAAATCAATGTGTGCTAAGGATTAACTATAATAGACATAATTTAACATAAGAATTTTTCATTGGTTTGTCTAATACTAACTAAAACTAGACATTACTGCAGCAGAATTTGCAGGTATTGAAGGAAATAAGTAAATTTCAACACAATACGGAATATAAACATTAGAATGGAGAAGACGATATTTAATTTGCAGGAAGTACAGTTGCTATTAAATATTCAAAACATGTGTACTGTTCTGCTTTACGATACATAGAGAATAAACTTTCTGAGGAAAAGCATGGAGCGACAACAAAAACAATTCCTATATTCAGAAGTACGAAGAGGTAATAATAAATAACAATTTTTCTTTAAAAAATTGAGAGAAAAAAGACTTTCTTATTTGTTATTACCCCTTGGTACCT
Source organism: Holotrichia oblita (assembly GCA_023690525.1). Lineage (NCBI taxonomy): Eukaryota > Metazoa > Arthropoda > Insecta > Coleoptera > Scarabaeidae > Holotrichia > Holotrichia oblita. The sequence goes on along the minus strand of CM043016.1, from coordinate 101,878,751 downwards.
GTGTATATAAAATTACAGAGTGTATAGATTGACAGATTAACTGATGTTATGTTATTGGGAGCTATAACTTTGAACGCTGGATAGTATCGAATTTATTATTAGTAGCATCGTGGTGTTTTTTGATGTGCAAAATTAAGAATGCGGTTAAATCTGCTGTAAAACTGCAATATTGGTGTTCTTATTTTTGTGCTGATCTACTCTGTCCTATATGTACTATTTTATTAGACCAATATATACTGACTCACAGACGTTGCAAGCAGTTTTATAAATTACATTTGGTTTTCTTTTAAAAGGAGTTTTAGATTTTAAATTTAGCAAAATACGTCAAAGTTATTTTAGTTGTTATGAGCAATTGCCAGATTATCGGAATAGACAATTCTGTTTACCCTCTTGAATAAATTTTTAACACAAGGTAAGGGGATGTATTTTTTGTTTGTGTCGGCATCTGATATACAATCGCTGCTTAAAGGTTTTATTTACAAGTGACACGGGGCAATTGCTTTGTAAAAGTGTTTTTTAGTTTTTTCTATTACTTTGGGTCCAAAACTAGGGAAGTTAATTTTATAGAACAACCAGTAGGAACAATAACAGATATTTTTTTTATATTTCACTGGAGATATTAAAAATAAAATTGAAATACTGACGAAACCATGTCGGTTGGCGATAAAGTTTGGTTAAAATTTTATTATATTATATCTCTTCTGGCAAGTCTCATATCAAGAAAATTAGCGGAATTAATAGAATAAGAATATGTTTTTCAGAATTTATTGGAACAGATGCAAAACAATCGTCGACATATCTCCTGAAAAAGGGAAGTGATTGCCTTGTATAATGCCGACGAGAAAAGTTTTAATAATTAAAAGAAGAGCAAGAGAACACCATGGGAAATTCGTTTTAATCATGATGTAATTGGAGAAAGAATAACAAATGATGTAATTGAATAAAATTTTTATTACGTTGAAATTAAGTCCAGTCAAAAGAGATTCTGTAAAGCAGAACAACTGAACTTATAACCATTCAGAAATATAGTAATATACAGGATAACAACTTGAACTACGAAAGCCTATTGATAGTAGAAGGTAGTGGGAGGTAAAATTAAATGTATCCGTTTTAGTATTGTCAACTGTTTATGACAGGAATGGTTATGTCAAATACTTTACTGAACCATCAAACTTTATCCTAATTGAATACACAGTTAACGAAAAACTGCAAATTATAAAGTGGTTTTATGGAGGCCACACACTTTCATCAATTATAGATATTTGGAGAACTACCTTCGAAAACATATTGTAAGTAGCTAAATAAGCAACTAACAACGTTTTAATAACACTTACGATAATGTTTGATGGTTTGGTAAAGTAGGTAATTGACATAACCACTGACATTGCTGTCATATAAAAAGTTGACAATAGTAAAATGGATACATTTAGTTTTAACTCCCACCACCCTCTCCTATCAATAGGCTTTCGTAGTTCAAGTTGTTAGCCTGTATATACTATAGTATAGTAGTAAAACATATGAGTCAAAGGTGTGGCTTGTGCATTTCGTTTTTGAGTGCATCTTCTGTCGAACTTAATTTTGAAACTAAATTTTTTATAATTAATAGAAGATCTTTTGCAACCTAATACCTTAGTTAAAAAGCTGGATTCTAATGAAATTTTAATAAAATGAAAACACCATATAGAAGTAATGAAAAATATCTGGATTTATACGTACAGAAGACGAATTTCACATAGAGCGAATATATAAACACGAAAAGCTGTGGCAGGATACTCAATAAATTTATTCTCTAAAACTCGTATCCTTACAGAAATAATAGATGACTGATTTGTTTTCGAGCTGCAGTAGAGTGTATTGCCAACGTTAGCTCAATCCCGAATAAATGCTTCACATCAAAGAACTCTTTCAGACAATGAAAATATTCGTTAAATTTTGGAAATATCGCAAGACGAATTGAACTTTTCCCTTTGGTGCGATTTGTTGTGACATTTCTAAAAACTCCAAGTTTTGAAACGATTTCACATTTCTATTTGTAATTAGTTTCTTTTACAAGTTCTATTTCAAAATTTTATATTTCCGTATTTTGATTATTGAAGTGCTTTAAGATGTTAGACAGGTACACTACCTACCCACACAGCTCCAAGAATTTAATCAGCCACCTTTTTTTTTATTTACTTTGCATTTTTGTAGGAAGGGTCGTGAATTCCACATTGCATTGTTTGTTAAATTTTTTATTCTAGTTCCACTGAAATACTACCAGTATGAGATACTGCCAGTATTCCGATGGATGGCACACTGACGTAACTTAATAGATACTTTCCTTATGCTCATCCTTAGATCTGCTATACTTTTGAACATGGTTTGGACTCCTTTTGTACTAAATTCTACGCATTTCTACCAGTCAAGTGTTAACTAAGAAAATCAACACACTTGCACATCAATAGTTTGTCTAACTGTTTGGCAAACCAAGAAGATCTACGAGATCTATTTATTAATTGCTTTTTTGTAAATTACAATTGATACAATACAATTGATATTGCAAATGCAATTGTTTCTTTATTCATTCGAATCTATTTACTGTTAGAATTCATAGCCACCATTTTGAAAACATTTTTTGAATTTATGTTAAGGAGTTGACTGCACAAAACAAAATGTATAATAAAATAAAACTTTGTTCTATTACTACGTTTATATGAGTGGATAGAATGTTATGGAATTTTCGTATACCATACTCAGTAAGCCCTTTAAAATGAGGTATCATTCGACCCCCCATTCCATTTAAAATTTTGATACTATATCGCCCCCTGTCGTCAATCTTTGAAACTAAATAGAAATTCTACTTCAAGAATGTAGTATATAATATGTCATATTAATGACCCAATACTGGAACCTCTCTATTAAACCGATCAAAAGTTAGCAGGGGGAGAAGACACTTTAGACCGCACTGTATGTAATTCGTCTGAATAAAATAGTACGTTATTTCCTTCAAACTGGATAAACAAGTATTCCTTGCTAATCTGCGATACTGCGAAAATATGTATTAAAATAAAGGATTGTGTAACTCGGTAAAATACCTTTACTGTTAGAGCTAAATTATATTGCGAAATTCATAATAGGTTCTGCGAGCTACATTATGAAATAATATAGGTGCCGCTCTCATATTATTATTAAAATGGTACGATTTTAATTTAGGTTTATATGCACTTCGCTCTATCTCGACAATTTTTGGTATAATACAAAACAATTTTCTATTCTTATGTATATACGCTGCATCAAGTTTTGCTTTATAATATGCTAATTAAACAATATTATTTTCCACATATTCTTAACAAAACCTCTTAACAAAATTCAAAAGTAACGATCACCAAAACGTAATTACACTTGACGTTAGACACAAATTTCTAAATAGAGAGAACTATTTAATTAAATTTGAGCTAAACTTAAATTGAATTCCACAGTTGTATACAAAGTAATGTGATTAACAAGTGAACTGAACTCCGAAAACTTAGCAGATAAAGATACAGGCGAAATATATCTAGAGGGACTTTCTTCCTTTTAGCTTTTTCCTCTTTTTATTTATTTGTTTTGCTCGTCGCTTTATTTCCTATTCCACTTTTATCTACCTTCCAACTAAGAATTTCCTTGTTTCTAACGTCCCGTTAAATTAAAACACGGTAGAGCTGAATAAGTGTATTTTATATGCTGTCGGTGTCCGTGGCATTCTCCAGGCCACATTAGTAGTTAAGCAAACTGAAGTATATTAATTTTCATACATAATTTGTACGATGTCAGTAGAATTCTTAATTAATGAGGGGATGGATGTTCGTATACCAGCGCCAATCGTTATACATACATACAGTCTGTTTGAATTTAGCTGTCACCACAGATACCCCGGCTACTGTTAGAGATATGACAAAATGTTATAGAAAAGAAGTTGTTCTACATTTAATTTGCTATTATACCTTATAGCCAAAAAAAATAGAGCATCAAATATTTTAGATGTAGCAACTACATTCAAAATTTTAAATGGAACCTAACCAATTTTATCACATATTCTAAAACTTAAGGAAATTTAAATATCTAAATTTTATGATTTTTGAATAGAACAGTGCGTGGAAGGTTATATTTGTGCTCATACTATAAATTAACGAATTGAAAGCTTAAGATTTTAGTGAAAAGCACAACGGTATAATTAAAATAAACAACGCAGAAAAACAAGAAAAAGGAAACAGCATAAATAAAGTTAATGTTAGTGGCGGCCTAAACCTTGAATTTGTCTCCTATTATTTTCGATGCAAACTCTACAACGAGTGGATAGAACTACAGTCTCTATTTCCGTCTTAGAAACACTTTGAACGATATTTCCTATTCCTACAACCAAGTTGTAACGAGCAGTAGATTGTGTTGCAAAAATAAGATACTTCTTCCGCCCCCACAAATAAACAATTAACAAGTCAAATTTGGGGTCCTGGGTGGCCATGGAAATAAACTGGCGTGTTACATCCACCTATCAGGGGACAGAAAATTGCGAATATTTACGGAGAAATGCACAGCACACTCATCATATTGAAAAACATAATGTTGGGAATCGCTAACAACTTCTATTCTGTTCTCTTTAACGTCCTCTAGTGGTGACAGAAAAAAAGACAATATTAAGCAATTTAAATCACTAGCAGTAGATTTAGGAAAATCCATGATCATCCATTTTTTTGGCCGCCAAGCATTCCACGCACTGCTCTTTTCAAAAATCATAAAATTTACGTAATTAAATTCCTTTATCGCCCTCTAGCGGCGACGAACAAGATAAAATTAAACAGCTTCAATCACTACACCTAGGACAACGAAAATCCCTTCTAATAAGACCAAGTTTGCTAAATTTCGTTGACAGGAAGTAGAATAATTTAAGTTCACAGAAGAAATTTTTACCATCCACACGTTTCTGAAGATATCTTTGGATTGGTAAAAGATAGCGATATCCGGTTTTCGCTGATTTGCTGGTAATTTAGCCTACTTTTTTAATTTCTTGTCAAAAATATATGTTTTCATTTAATATTTTCGAGAAAAAACAAAATTCCCGAAAAAGAAATAAACAGCGCCCTTTAGCATGCACGTCACATATTAGATCGGTTCCAATTTGTAAGCATTAGATTGGAGGATTAATGCTGTTTTCAACGAGACTAAGTTTGCAAAATTCGGTTCAACAGAACCGGAGTTATAAACGTTCCTTCAAAACAAAGTTTCTCCTCGTCCCCACCCCTTATTTGACAAAATACAAAAAAGTTGTTCGACGTAAAATATGCAAAATTTTCAGGAGATTTCGATTTTCATATTTATGATAGACCTTAAATTGGTAAATTTTGCATAAAATAAGAATTAAAATGTTTGGTGATGAGTTACGCCCTCTAGTGGTCATCCTACGCTTCTCTAAATAATTTTCAAATGTTTCTCGGGGTTACTTTAGTCCATAATATTATTTTCCCAAAGCTGTGCTATAAACCGTTCCTGGGATATGGCCGAGGGACATTCCTAGTTGACCATCCGGTACATACATACATCCCGCCTTTCTTTTACGTTATACTTATCTTGTAACTACAGACGAATCATTTGCATGCTCCCAGGGTCAACGAGGGTGTCTGTTGTAACTTTATTAAAATGCTCTTTATGTTCTTTGGCAGTTACAAATTTTCTTTATGCGAAACCATCAGATTTCTATCGCTTTAATTCTATGATAAATCTTTAATATATTCTAATAAAGAATTCCATTTTTGGAGTTTTAAAAGACCATTTACATATTTCGTGGGTATCGACTAAGTTATTTTGCTCCTTCCTTCGGGCATAACTTTTTGATTACTTATTTAATGTTGATTTACAGAAGAGAATCATTTATAGGAAGGGTTTTGACTGCGATATAGTATAGGTTCTAGAAATTGGGTAGGTGCTTAGTTCATGATATTTTTACTAGTATTAAAATTTGTTTTTGGTTTTGCTAGATGTTCGCCTAGAATTGATTTTTTAGCCACAATGGAATAATAAATCGTACCGTCTATTATAACGTTATAACTATGTAAATTGGGTTGCATATCGATAAGGGAAAAATCCTTTAGTTTTATTTTATATTTGGGCAAACAATGTAAATATATTATTTATTATAATGTATAGTTAAATTAGAAATTAAGTTATATCTAACACTGTTTTGTAAAAACTCACCATTTCACACCACACAACAAAACATACAAGTTTCCGAGGATATATTATAAAAGTGACAGCTGAAAGTATCGTGTACATTTATGTGAATTCTGGCATAAATGTGGCGTGTAAGGTAAGTTCTTCATATTATAGTCTCAATCAAGATTATTGAGTGATTGTGTTCTTTCCATAAAAAAAATATATTTCTTCAGTAGTAATTTTAATTTGGTAAGGTTGTACGATATGAAGTTGAATCCTTTGATTACCGTGGTGATGATAACAAAAAAAGTAGTTGTTAGGTATTATATTTTCCTTCGAGTAGACATTTTGTAATTTTTCTCTATAAAAAAAGTATAATTTATAAAAGGAAAATCAAGAAAATGGTTAAAATATAAGAATTTATAAAATAGACCTTGATGATACAAGGACATTTCTTATAAAAATTATGGTCTTGGATTTTTATCATTTAAAAAATTTGGAAAATTCATAAATAATAATTCCTGCCCTTTCTACCACCATCCACCACGATCCTCTTTAACTAGACCTTCGAAGACTAACCTAAAAATCACTTTGCCGTGAGACCTGCAAATCCAGACATCGGAATCAATACCTCTACTTCGGAAAGTCCCAAATGATGTACCTGAATTATATTTTTCTTTAAGTATACTTAGATCCTTTTTGAGAACGAGATCCACTAATTTTCATTTTATAAATAACTTGCAAAGTTTCACGATACAAACATACCTATATCCCAAATAGAATAATTGAAAATTGAATATTTACCTTGAATAACGATTTACTTCACTAAATAATTTAAGGCAAGACGTAGATTTAATTGTTATTATTAGTATGTTTAAAGACACAAACTTTGTTTTCAACCCTGCATTAACGAGTTATAATAAATATTGGTTTTTGGCGCTAAATTTAAACGTTCATTCAAAAAATACAATACTCGTAGTAACATAATATATCAAGAGAATCCGTAATAGAGTTGTAGTGCTTTAATGGAGTTTGGTTCGGCTCGGACCGCTTGCTCTAATAAATTCTATATGACAAATACATATTCAGTTTATAAACTTGTCTGTAATTTGTAACTAAAAGGTAATTATTAGAATGAGTTAAAGTTTCCACACCACAAGCTACTAATCCCAGTGCACAGTAACCGTACCACTGATGAGTTCTAATAAGCGTGAAGTGCATTCGTAAATGTTTATAAATCATAATAACTTTTTCAACAGTGTATTATCACGGTGTAATTAGCTAGCAATTCACGATGCTGTGTCTATTATACTGACAATAACGAAGATTGCTGAGATCTGTAGAAAATATAATTGTTAGCCACAATTAGTTATGTTGTGACGAAATAAAAATGACCCTGCTCTTATATCTTATTATGCGTGTTAGTGACCGAGAGATCTATTATATATTAGACATCTTGCCCTGTTTCAGACTTTTTATTTTGTTATTCTGTGATTATATTGATCTTTCTTTTCTTCTATGCTTAAACGTAACACAGGACTTGGGGTAAATCAGTTTTCTACTCTAAGAAAGAAATATATAGTACACAATTTATGTTATAATTGTAGAATTTTTCTTATTTTTTATAACACTATAGGCTCCAGGTATACTTTGTAGCATATTGATTCAAAACATTTTAGTTGTCCATGGGTTTCAATTTACCTCTCGATACATTTACAAGCTGATACAGGACGGGGCACCACATTCGTCTGTAGATATACGAGAACAGGTAACATATACCTATTTAAAATCTTTTATTGGGAGCACATTCCAAAATTATTCTGAAATATACAGGTGGTTCCAAAAGAACGTTTGCACATTTTGATGACGCAACATGGATGACGAACATTTTATATATTTTCATGATTACTGCCTTTATTCACATTACTTTATATTCACCTTATATTCAAATATTGATCTTAGAGTATTTGCTTAGTGTGTGTGTTTGTGCTTACACGGTTGAAAAAAAAAGTGAGAAGCGCAGCCTGTATAATCTGAACGCTTAAAGATGCATGCTTAATTTGACTGATCCGTAATGGTCTTTCTTAGACGAATTGATGCGAGTTGCGAATTTTTCTATAGCTGTATTTTTTACTGAGCGACTCCGAGAGATACAACATTCCGTCGGCATGGAAACCGAAGCGGGTGGAAATATTGTGGTCACAGAATATCAAACTACTAGAATTTGCACTCTCCTTCGCGGGAAAAGTACGCGCATTTTTAGTGGGCAGCGTAATCCGCCATCTTCTCTGGAAGAAAAATACTTTGCGATAGTGATGTTTAGTGTTCGTGATTCGAGCGTTGTTCATTGTTTACTAACTATCAGGTGTTATTGAAGTTTGTGTCGAGATTAACTTTTATTTTATAAATATTTATTCGTAGTGTAGGACTTGTATTTAATACATATGTACATATTTCATATTTTATATCCACATATTTTATATCTAACCAAAGAATTTAACGCTCAATGTATATAAACTAGGAGAAGAAAAACGCCAAAAAATTGAGCAGGATAGGTTGCTTTAATACATTTTGTTTTTTATTACGACGTCTCGGTGCAAACCCGCACCTTTTTCTAGCTACAAAGAAATTAAAACCTAAATTAATGAACATTAATGACGAGATACAACAAAGAGAAACAATGTAAGTGTATAAATTTTTTTTTTTAATATTTAAAAAAAATTAGAGGTTAAAAAGTGGGTACATACCAATCAACAAATTTAATCAGAAACCATGTCAAATAACTTAGTCCAGTTGTTCGATAATATATTAATGACATCTCTTCAAAAAGTATCAAATGACGAGATTGTTAAACAATTATAAAATTATTGCCACAAATGCCTCGTTCTAGGAGAGTCGTAACTGAACCAGTGCTAGCACGATTTTGAAAATATGTGCAAGTGTGACAGAAATGTGAGGTGCTTAAGCAGGGTTAACACAGTGATGGCAAACGAACAAACGCGGAAAATTCCTAAACACAGAGCTTCAACGACCTTGTAGAAGTAAATTGTATATATAACTAATATTATTGACATCATGTTTAAAATTACATGTGTTATGCATTTTTATATGTAGCATTTCAGAAATTAAACGTTTCCTCATATTGTGTTCAACATCTAGTATTTGAGTTTCATTAAATTTAAACTTATGTCCAGTGTCAATGCTATGATGGGACAAACCCGTGTTCTTATTTATAGCAATGTCATATTGATGCTGTTTTATTCGTTTTTCGAGATTTTGAGACGTTTGTCCCACATAACACTTATCACAATTGTTGCAATGCAATTGATTTTATAGACAACGTCAACCAATGTAGTAGTATCTGTTTTATCTTTTAAATTATGAAAAATGTGAAGACGTTTCAAAGAATTAACATTATAGAGAACCATTTTATGATTGTTGTTATTTTTTCCGTTTAAGATGGATACCAGTTTTTTTGCTCAATGGGTCAACATTAATAATTCTACTAAAAGTAGTGAGTTCATTGATATATTTATTATTGGGTCTATGGATGACATGATTGTTTCTACGTAAAAGCCTATTTATTAATTTTATGGGGTAGTTATTGTGTATTAATCTATTTTTTAAGGATTCGAAATTTTTGTTATGGAAATCTGTATGTGGATATGTTTAAGATTTTATCTTTAAAATTTTTTATTAAATTTAGTTTTTGATGTAAAGGGTGGTTGGAATGATAATTAAGTAGTCTATCAGAACTAGAAGACTTGGAATATAGGTCAGTGACTATGTGATTACCTGTATTAATGGTTAAAACGTCCAAAAAACGGTAATTTACTGTTGGTTTCTACTTCTAACGTGAAAACAAGTCTATCATTGAAGGAATTGAATTTATCCAGGATGCAACCAACTTTATCTCTAGGTAGTACAAGGAAGGAGTCATCGACATATGTGGCAGCAAAGACTATCTGAAAATTGATGTTGTTAAGTACTTCATAAAAAACCATACTAAAATTCCTAAAGAGCGTGCTAGCACTGGTTCAGTTACGACTCTCCTAGAACGAGGCATTTGTGGCAATAATTTTATAATTGTTTAATAATCTCGTAATTTGATACTTTTTGAAGAGATGTCATTAATATATCATCGAACAACTGGACTGCTTAAGTTATTTGACATGGTATCTGATTAAATTTGTTGATTGGTATGTACCCACTTTTTTAACCTAAATTTTTTAAAATATTAAAAAAAAAATTTTTATACACTTACATTGTTTCTCTTTGTTGTATCTCGTCATTAATGTTCATTAATTTAGGTTTTAATTTCTTTGTAGCTAGAAAAAGGTGCGGGTTTGCACCGAAACGTCGCAATAAAAAAACAAAATGTATTAAAGCAACCTATCCTGCTCAATTTTTTGGCGGTTTTCTTCTCCTATTTTATATCTACAGACATATACTTATTTTAGCGGCTTCTAGTTTTCACTCAATACCCCACTGTCAACGAATACAATTTCTTCTCAATCCGACACTGCGTTTCTTCCACACAAAATGGCGTGAATAGCCTGAAGGTCACTGAATCTGTCTTAAAGAGATCAAAAGTGCCGACAAGGAAAGCAAATTCTAATAGTTTGATATTCTGTGCTGTGGTGTCAAGGAGTATTATGTAGTCGTACTTTGTGCGTAGTAGGAGGCTGTTCCTGTTACTTTAGTTTGTTTGGGCGAGAAATGGTTATGACTATTAGGTATGCACATGACAATCCTTTTGAACTGACGTTTGTCTTTTAACCCTTACTTTTATTATCCATATAGTATACACTTCAATTAGAATTACTTATTGAGTAACAATAGAACATGTAAGATAATTTATGGAATGATCTAAAAACATATGTTGTAAGGCAGATGATTCATTATAAAATAAAAATTTATACTGATATGCAGCTGCAGCGGCTTCCTAAGCTGTATTGCTTGTCAAGATTCCCACTACAGCTCTTTACATGTAAATTCCGTGTGGAAATGTAGCTTGGTTATAATATTACATCACCGTAAATAATATTACGCTTTTAACTAATACTACTAATACTAATAAGATTCGAACCCCGGACCGTACACACCCACATCCTACGTATGGTCAATCGCTTTTATCGTTGTGAGTATCGAACTATTTTCGTGATGATATTGTATGTACATCTAGGAATCATGTTTCTACAGTTTTGTTCACAATATATGGATACTTTTAGTTGCTCTTTTTATGGCGGATCTTGTACGAATATATTTTTAGGTTAATTTAAGAGTAAGGTCCATTATGAGGGCTTAGGAATATATACAATACAAAAATAAACAAAAAGAGTCGGACCGTGGAAGCCTTCGGTATCATGTAATAGTAGTATCGTAGAATCATACGAAGAAGTAAATATATGATGTACTTACTATTCTGAGGTTTATATGTATTTTAATAATAATCATGAGTTTTTCATGCCTCGTTTTCTGTGCCCAAGTTGTGGCTAATCCAGCCCTGTTCATTTCCTGTAACCGTCTGTCCTCAAATATTGTATCCCTTCATCGTTGTTGGAAAAACTTTTCGCCAAGTTTAAAAACACTCTCCCACAACCGATACTCCAAGCATGCTGTATCGAAGCGGGTATGCCGTTACGCTACATTCAACTTGTCTCTTGAAATGTAACCCGACTCTACCTCTCAGGAAATTACAAAGCATTAAACACGCATCGATCGTTTTCGTAATTGAGTTGTTATATGTGAAAAGAACGCAGAGCAAAAGAGCGGAAAAGTAGGAAAGTACGCCGGGATTTCGAAAGTTTAGAGAAGGAACTGTTTGTGTTATTTATAAACGAAATAAGCCGCTTATATTGTATTTCGAAAACGACGTAGACGACGATAAGTCGAAGGTAGAACGATATTGGAGGTAATTAAAACAGATGTTGCTGAAACTGAAAGCAGATCTGTTTAATGTTCTTTTCGACTAGTGTACTTCGGATAAGTACGTATGTATATAGTACAGGTTGCTCCAAATTTGCGGAGCACTATAGGAACCTCAATTACTATAGGTTTAACTATATAAATAAATTTTAAATATATTATATAAATTTTGAATATATTCGAGGTCCACGTCATTATATCAGGAAAATATATAGAACTCTGTTAAGGTAAATTCATGAGGTAAAATTCCTATTTCTTATTTCAATGTTTCTAAAACGCTATTCATATTCAAATTTATTTCTTAACCTTAAATATTTTCTTCTATCAACTTCATAGCATACATAGGGTATTGAAAAAGCAACAACAATTTTTTATTTAAAAGTAAAAAAGCTTAGTTCAACAAGTTCCAAAGTATAGGTAGGTCAAGGTTTCTTATATGCCATCTTACAACGCTTAGATTAGAGGTACTATTGTTATTATTTATTATTTACAGCTTGTTTTAAAAGGAGTATCTTTCTGTATATATATCTAAATTTTATATAGATATTTTTATTTATATATTTTATATATCTTTTAGATGTCATTAATCTTGTTTGATCCTTGTTGCGTTTAAATTACTTTCATTTCCTGTCAATTAGTTGGACCAGCTTGTTTAATAAAATGTTTGAATTAATTAAGATGTGTGAGCAGGCGCAGTTGAGGATCCAGTAAACTTGTTTTTGACAGAGTTGTCACCCTATTCCATGTTCAATACTATTTTCCAAAGTGCACACGCGGTATTACGAGTGCTTATTCAAAACCCAAGTAACAACTAGACGTCGTCCTTGAAGTTTGCGTAAGTACGTAGTAGTTCAAATATGTATATTGAAATACTAATACTTATGTGATTAATTCAAAACTGCTAGGGTGCTGTTTTTGAAACTAACTTATTATACCGCGTGTATGTACATACATATGCATGGTAATAAATTGGCAAATAAAAAATATGAAAGTTATGATAACTACGCGGTACCTGTACTGTCATTTGGCGAAATTTAGCAAATTCAATACATAGGAGGATTCTAGAAGTCATGACATCTAATTTACCAATACAGGTACATATTTCTGAAAAGTGTTATTTGAACGTGCGCCTGAGGTTCCACCTACGAAAAACGAAGGTACACTCGGTACGACTTAATCTTCGAACGATTTCAATGAGTTACCTTATTAAAATCGTTCGAAGACTAAGTCGTACCGAGCGTACGTGCATACCGCCATGTGTACCTGCATATGTGTATACCAGCATATACAGTCGAATTTTTGGATCTTGTCCGTTACGTCATTAACAGCGTAATTAAACACAGGTATACGTAAAATATTCATCACCCACATTTAACGTACATTAGAGAGAAATGCCAACATGACATATATAAGATACGTGTAATCGATCTTTAGACGCACGTCATCAATTTTTATGCGTACGAATCAAATCGGTTCTTCTAGTTCAAGTTAAGCACTATATACATACATAATGCATTAAAATATACCTAATACACATTTCTGACAGTAAACATACACACAAAGTAGGTTAGGATTTTTCTATGGTTAGGGTTCTGCCAATTGAGCATTAATCTAAAACACGCATTACGTTTGATTATAACGTTTATATGGAAGACCATCTATAAGATGAATTTCGCCTTTTTAATAGTCCTATTATACAAATCTGTCATATTGCAAATAAGTTATATTCAACAATTTACAATTTCGCGACATGAAAATTACTATAAACATTTAATGTGTAAATTTCCATGTTATATAACACTAACAAATCTTAATAATCTACTTGATTTAATAAAACAAACTGACATCCTACTATGTATTTCAAATATGACATTACCGGCTCGATACAACGTTAAAATATTCATTACAGTGGTTCGTACTAACTAACTAACTAATATTCCAAATAATAAAAGTCGATACATGATATAGTACAAGAGGTTTATACGTTACATACACATGTTTAATAATAAAGCATAGCAAGATAAATGTTACAAATAAAATAACAGTTGATAACGACTAAATATTTTAAACTTATGGACTAATCGCTTTCAACCTCCGAAGTTGAAGATTCTGCAGGATTTATAATGATGGGGTCGATTTCAATATCTGCCAAATGCTTCTCCCGTTAATACCAATCCTTAATTAATTTATATGTGTGCCTTACACAATTTTCCCAAATATTTTGGCAACAATGTTCTAATGCTTCGCTCCACATAGTAAGAACGTTCTCATCTCGGTAACCGTCCCTGTCAATATCCTTGTTATAATAACCTTTTGCGGAAGCCTAAATTATGAGTTTTTATTAGTTCATCGATAGCATACTTCTTTTCAGGCTTATTTCTCTTTACCAAATCCAGAAATTGATATTTTGTTAAATCGGTTGAAAAATTTACATTGTTTTCATGTAACCAATCCATAATTGTTTGTTTTCTCGATGCCATGGTGGGCGCTTTATTTAATACGACGCTATGGTACGGAGCATTATCCATTAAAATAAGAGATTTTTCTGGTATATTCGGAAAAAACTGTGTTGTTACCCATTGTTCCAATTTTGTGCTATTCATCGATGCACGGTAATCTGCCAGTTTATTGTTTGAGGCAAAGATTAAACTCGCACCACTGATAAACCCATTTTCAGTTCCAGCATGCAGAATAATGAAACGTTTACCATCATAACCCTCTGGCTTGCGAACACTTTTCACAGAATCATTTTGCCAAGATTTTCCTTTATTTCCTTTCACATAAATCCAGGTCTCATCCAAAAACACTACCGGTCGTGGGGTACTTGATACTAAATTATCCACATACTTTTTGAGAAACATACTTCTCATTAATGCAACATAATGTCTCTCAACTAAAGGACGCCTGTTGTCATCTTTGCGAAATTTAAACCCAATATTCTTCACCAAAGTGGCTAAGGATTTTGTAGATAACGATACAATTTCCTTTGTTTTAAGTTGATCTTTTAAAGTGTGCAATGTAACATGTTTTCCTAAAAACAATACTTTTGAAATAAATAGAACAGTATTATCATAATTATAAATTATTACTTTCTTTATACATGTACACAGTATTTCGTACTTCCATTTTCGATGGCTCTCGCAGATCTTTAGTTTTTGGCTTAGCACGAGGTCTCTTTTTACCAGGGGAAGAAAGAATTGGATTTCTTATCTTTCGCTGCTTAATAGCATAAACTGTTTAACGGGAAATATGCAGAGCGTCACATACTCTCTGCAAATTAATCAATGGGTAAACATTATCAGACAGTATTAGAATACATATACCTCGTAAACAGCATTTACAGGCAATGTAGATCCTCCGTTTTCTTTTTTTCTCTCGAGATACTCCAAAACGTTTAGCACAAGTTCTTGTGACTGAGAATTCCAACGTTTTCCAGGCATCTACAACAAAGTTACATAACCTCTATTTGATAGATTGTTTGCATATCTATTACCTTACAGCACACAAATATGCACACCTATCTGTGTTCTGAAAAGAACAATTACTCTTGCAAAATATCAGAAAAAATAAAAGTAAGTTAAAACGGAACGAAATGAACACACAAAAATACACGCAGAACTTGACAAGACAATGAATACTAATGGTATACAATCTGACACTTGATTAAGGCAGTAGTCTAGATATGACTTGTATTGCAGACATACGTATTTTCCGCGCTTGAATATTCGACACCGATATTAAATAAGGATAGGTAGATTAACCGACAATCTTTGCTTATGTCATCAAACAATGACGTGTGTCTAAAAATCAATTACACGAACGTACAGCAGTGCCAGTGCATGTAAGAAAGACGCCCTTCACTCAAAATGTACGGGTACTTTATTGTCTTAGTATACCTACATGGACTGTCTGTGGCACAGACATTATTTGTATGCACTCTAGGACAATAAAGTTCCCGTAGGGTTTGAGTAAGAAGCCTCCTACTTTCGCGCACTGTCCGGATACTTTTTTCTCCTGCTCTACAAGATCCAAAAATTCGACTGTACTTGGGTAACTGTATGCATTTTACGTTGGCAACTGCATTCAAGAAATTATTTTACCGTCGTATGATTAACCAAATAGCTTTCACATATTGTAAAAAGAAACGTTATTTACAAAGGCACAACAAGAATCCTAACTTAGAATAAAGCCATATTTAAATCTGAAAAAAAATCTTCTTGACATGTTAAAAGAAAGCCCAATATTAATGGCTACTTGCTTATTTAAAGTATGGTGCACTTTTTTGCAGCCGAATTTATAGTATTTATGTACAACAAGACACTTTTCCACAGTTTCAAAAGTTTCTAAAAGACTACAGAATTTGCATTTAAGTACATTCTTTACAGAAGAATGCCGCAAGACAGTAAAAAATATAATACTGCAACCAAAAGAAAATTAAATGCGTATTAGATGTGATTGCGAGTATGTTATTTAAAAAATAATCTTAAATTGATGTACTGATGGTTTATAATGTAATGTAATTAACAAAATAACTTCATTGCTCTAGGATTAACCTTGCAACTCTTTAATCCTTTATCAAGATGTTGTAAACTTTACATCTGCATTAGATTTTAACTTCGATTTTGAATAAATCTCTTTGCTATATGTGTATATGCCCCTAGATATAATAAGCACTCTGCATAACTTTGGAGTTAGACGAAAATTTCCAATTTACAAAAAGAAATTTGTTTGAGAACCTTAAATATTTTAAAACCAGTTAGTCCCCAGAACCTGGTTAAATTTATGCAATATTTGCGATACAAATTTAAATATTGAGTACATTATGTTGTGTTTCTCAAATTTATTACGTCCCAGGAAGCATAAATCGCTTGCTCCCTGAGAAGGCGAATAAAAAAGGTGGAATTAGAAAATTAAATATTTTATCAGATATATACGGCCTCTACATTCAACTACCATTGGTTCGTTTTCGGGTGTCCTGTCTCTCTTTTCTTCTTTTTCATTGAGTACGATGTCCTCGACAATGTACAAAAAAGGACGCGAGGAGGCGCACACAAAAGCACGTGTTTCTGAAAGCTACACGAATTGTGTCGTGTTGGAGGTCTTGAAAAGAAAGATTTATAATATATATTAAAACTTTTCTTATATAAAAGAGTAATAATTTACGACTTGAGTTTTGAGTGGCATTTTGTTTAGATTTTTTCGATTTCTCATTTAGGATATGAAGGAGTCTACAGTATTACATAAATGTACGCATATGGCATATATACATATGTATATTATATAGTCAGTTGCAAATAAAGCGCATTTGCATTAAGAATAACAACCATGTTTTGGTTAATAAATACAAAGTTAATAAATACGCAAAAGTTAAAATAAATTGGTATATAAACTTATACAGATCGTTGCATCGCAAGTGCCGCCAAACGCTCGCTCCGATTGACGTGTTACTTCGTCGAGCAGGTCTTAGCGTTGTAGTATGTATGTACGTGCATAGCTGCCGGTGGTATGAATTATACGTAATGTAGGTAGACTCATATGAGAAAATTTTCTTTAACGTGCACAATGTGTCCGCTGTTTTTATCCTCATAAAAACTAAATATGTAGTTACAACAAGAATAGCAAACTTGTGCACAGAATATGTATTGTAAGAAGATGTTTATGACGAATGAAAAATGTAAAATATTAAAGCAATGTAGAGAATAGTAATACTATGTATTATCACAACAATTCACACTAAAATAATGAAATTTAAATTCTGTAATTAGTAGAAAATGCAAATGAAAAGAATATTGTTTCAACAAGAATAATAAAAAAATGAAAATGTAATAAAATATCGCAAAGCGCTAGAACATATGACGCAACTACCTTCTACAATGCCTAACTGGAGACTGCAAATATTCAAATATTCATACGTATTCTCTGCAACATGTATCGGCGCCGGCGCGGCATATGGACTTAACTAACTAACTTCAACTATCGATATAATATTTTGACGGCACTTGCGATGCAACGATCTGTATAATAATATAACAGTACTAAATCACCAAAAGACATCCTTATACAAAAGGCTCAGATAATAATGAAAGAATAAAATGTAAGACGAAAAAGTGGGTGGATAATTTACAGATATTTATGACGCATAGATATATCATATCAAATGTCGGATTCCTACTGGTTTGTGGAATTGACCCGGGAGATCTAGTTTAGTACATAAATATTTCCCTAGAAAATTATTTATATGTGAATAAAAATGTGAACCCAAACCTTTCTGTCAACGCAAATCAATAAATATTGTATTTCTTTGTTATATCTCCACCAATATTTTATGTAATCAAAATGGTTCTCTAGTGTAAGATATGATTGTGGTATAGTTTAGGAAAATCGAACATTTCTTTTCTTCGGACATAATATTATATTACATTTATTATGTATTTCAAGATTTTCTTTAGTTTACTATTAATAAAATTTACACCTAGAATAAAATAGGTAATTTCTGACTTATACCTTCTCTGATCTCAATTTAGGTACCACTATACTCAGTATTCAAAATCTCTATACTCAAATACTAATACTTACTTACGAATGCAGGTGAGGCAGAAATATGCAAAAGTTAAAGGAGATACAAATTAAAAGATGTATTGATTCTATTATACAGAACATTTAGAGCGACTGAGGCCAGCTAGAAAAAGATAGATCTAGAGTCGGGCGGTTGTAAAACCATATACGGAATTAACGCACTGGCAAGCGTGCTATTCCGTATATGATTTACAGCCGCTCCACTCTAGATCTATCTCTTTTCTAACTGGCCTTAGTCGCTCTAAATGTTCTGTACATCTACTGAGTTATATTATTAATGAATCTCTTATTGTTTTTTCTTAAGTGCTTAAGTATTTTACTGTTACTCCAATACTCGAAAGAGGAGGTCCAAACTAATTAAATACTTAGATACTTTTGTATAAGCATGCTTAGCACTTTCTTTTGTAATTGTAGAAGAATGTATACGTGGTTGTACAATTTCTTTGCAGTAATTAATCTTCTCAGAGAGTCACAATAAGGATTTCAAAACAGCAATTTGTCATTCCATTTGTGAATTGTTTAAAGCTCTAGAAAACCGTGGTCTCCCTTGTGGAGAGTGTTTTTGGATCTCACAAGGTCATTCGATTGTGTTAACTACCCTCTAGTGACATAGCTATGTCACTAGCTAAACTATACAACTATGGTATATGAAATAACTGCTTAAAATAGATATTTTTTATACAATCGAAAGCGAATCACTTCAATTAACAATTCAATAATATAATTTAGTAACAACTTCTTATTGAAATGTGTACTTCGTTGGTAACGAGTATAATTTTGAAGAAACAGCTAATTTCCTGCGAATTACTGCGAGTGAATATATAAAAGTTATAGTCAGCATATTGCTAACGTCTGCTAAAAAGTTTGTTCTTTAAACTATGTCTATGCAGAACATTTTGTTACTTTAACTGCTATTCCACATTACGTTGTGCAATCTTTTAGGGTACTGGTGAAACAAATTTGAATAAAATTTTTGTAGGTGTACCGACTACACTCGGTATGAATAGTCTGCCAAATGAACTGAGTAGAATCTCGTCGAAATGTATTTAAACAGGAAGACTTGCTAATTGTACCAGCAATATGTGCTGATGTGTGTACTAAGTTTTTATGGAAAAAAGGCCAGATGTTTGGGTCATCATGCTTGCAAAGGAATTAATAAGAGATATGGTCATCAGTGACGCCTATTCCGTTAACTAACTCTATCTGAAAAAGATACTTTCTACTGGTTCATACTTTCTAGTGGTTTCAGTGCTATCTCGCAGGTCGCACTCATTTTGTTAAAATTACATTTAAATCAATCAACGGATCTGTCGAAAATTTTAAATCTTCCTTACTGCCAGTGATACTAGGTGTTCCACAGGGTTCAATTCTTGGGCCCATTCTTTTTTTGCTGTTCATGAATGACATTGTATCATTTATTGATAGTTTACTTTTTTGTACGCAGATGATATATCTGCTTTGGTATCTGCTCCAGAGTTTTCCGAATTGGAAGACAACATTGAGACGGACCTTACTGAGCTTAGTAGGTGGTTCTGTGCCAACGGTTTAAGCTTAAATGCTAGCAAAACATCCGCTGTTATTATTTTTTTACACGTCCCAAACTAAGGTACCTAATCTAAATATAGCCTTGGGTGCTTCGGAATTGCATCAACGACCGTTGGTTAAATTTCTTGTACTTCTGTTAGATGAAAACCTTAATTGGAAGGGGCATTGTAATAGCTTAACCAAGAAAATACACAGTTCGTGTTATTTAATCAGAAATTTAAAATAGGTATATACTATTAACTACTTAATGGCATTCTACTATGCAGGGGTTCATTCTCACCTGTATGGCGTCAGGTTTTGGAGAAATTCAGTGTGCGCGAAGGATGTGTTTTTATCACAGAAGCGCATTGTAAGATGTTTCCCAAATATAGATATTGTGAAGTCATGTCGTCCGTTCTTCAAGCAATTTTGCATCCTCCCCTTAGCTGCTATCTATATAATGGAGACATTATGTTATATCTTTAATAACAGAAATACCTACTCAAGAAACTGCGACAACCACAGCTATAATACAAGGGGTAGGCATGATTATGTCTTTCCCAACAATAGACTAAATCTAGCAAATAGTAATACGGATGCAGTGGGTGTCAAGCTGTTCAACAGGCTCCCGAAACATTTGAAATTAGAAACTAGTTTTAAAGTATTTAAAAGTAACATTGGTATAAGTACCAGCATAATCTCAGAACTTATGCAAAGAGCATTAAAGATGATAGAAGGGTGGTGCAAGAAGGAGAACCTTGGAGTAAACCCGGAAGAAATTGCAATTGTACCCTTCACCAAAAGGAGGAGATTGAAAGGCCTGAGAGCACCGACTCTATACAATAAGGTTATACAGATTAGTCAGGAGGCCAAGTTCCTGGGAATGATCTTGGACTCTAAACTAAGCTGGAACTCACATTTGGAGAAAATGACTGACAAATGTAAAAGGGTATTAATAACAACCCGTAGAACAGTTGGAAAACATGGGGACTCAAACCGCATATGACGTATTGGTTGTATAGTATGGTAGTAAGACCCATGATAACTTATGGCTGCCTGGTCTGGTGGCCAAAAGTTAAGCAGAAGCATGTGACAACTAACCTCTCGAGAATTCAGAGATTAGTGTGCCTATGTATAACTGGGGCTATCAAGAGAATTCCAACGGCTGCTATGGAAACCATGCCAAACTTACCTCCCCTCGATATTTTTATCATGGGAGAGGCTAGAATGGGAACATAAAGACTAAGGAATACTAACAACTGGAGATCCCACTATGGGTCGGGGCACACCAGCATAGAAGCAATAGTACAAAACTCAATCTTTGATATGGGGAGCGACATATCAATCACCAGGATTTCCTATGACAAACCCTTCAAGATTTTCTTGAATTGGGATGAATGGAAAAATGGTGCAGGGAGAAAACCGCACACCCAAAACTGGTATACAGATGGGTCAAGGGCGGGCACTAATTCTGGCGTTGGTGTATATGAGGAAAACCAGGGTTACAAGGTAAGTGAACCACTTGAGCGATACACAACGGTATTTCAAACAGAAATATTTGCTATACAAACCTGTGCGTTGTAGAGTCTGCGCCGCCAACCGCGAGGGCAGGCGATCTGTATTCTCTCTGACAGTCAAGCAGCCTTAAAGGCTCTAGCATCTTATTACATAGCCTCTAAACTAGTATGGGAATGTCTACAAAACCTAACCCCAGAGATAACAAGGTCACCTCGGTGTGGGTGCCGAGACACAGGGGCATAGCAGGCAATGAAACTGCAGACCAGCTAGCGAGGGAAGGTCCCCAAATGAAATTTACCGGACCGGGTCTAGGTATTACAAAGAGTACAGTACGTGGTGCAATTAATGAGTGAATTATAAAACAACCCCAACTAAATTCGAACCATGTAGCTGGTCAAAGACACAGCAAACGGATGATGGAACGACCGTCACAACGACTAACTGCTGACTTACTTGCATTAAACAGGACTCAGCTTCGGGCAGTAACATGTCTATTAACGGGACAGAGCTGTATAAGAAGTCATCTGCATAAGATGGGGATCTATAAAGATGAACCCCTATGAAGACTCTGTACTGAGAAGGAGGAAACAGCCTTTCATATCATCTCCGAATGCGTGGCATTAAGTCAACCTACGGTTGCTTTGCAAAGCGCGTTTGATTTACCACTGGAGAAAGATTTACCAAATAGGCTTCTAAACCTGATCGAGGGAACTAACCTATTTGAGTAAAATGGAATCAAGGCAGGAATAACACAATAGGCCCTGTGGGCCGCAATGTTAGGGATAATTAGAGACTGTCCTGACTTGATAGCAATCAATCAATCAATTTAAAAGTAAAATAAAATCCCTGCTAATAAATAAGTATTTACTCCGTAAATGAATTTACATTATTGTTAGCAAAATCTTGAACTGCGACATTTTATAGTTTTATTTTATTACTTATTTTGTTACTAATTTTCTGTTTGTACCTACTTTTTATATTTATTATTTGTATGATGATTAGCTTGCTCTGACATACTGCTGAACATAATGAAACTTAAGATTATCGTCAAATAAAATTTCTTTGTTACGACAACTGCGGTTACTACTATAACAAATGGAACGCTACATATTAATTAATAAATTGCTTCCAATCAGTTTCATTCTTTATTTAAATTAAAAATATTCTGATTTGAAAATGGCCTCAAATTCCCTATTTGTTTTTAGTACACTTTCATACACATCCTCCGTCATTATTTAGAATTTATGATTAGGTTCATAACGACGTAAATTGTTCGCGTATATACACGGCTGTCGCTACAGTTGCATCTAACAGAAATTAAAGAAAAACCTAAATTATACAAATTACTGGGACTACAATTTTTGCAAAATTAATTTATAGATAAATATCTAATTTAATATTCCAGTACCTGTATCTACGCGCTTCTATCTATACATATAGTAATCTAAATTTATATAAACAAGTTTCCACATCCCCTTCTTTTAGCAGCATTGTAGATCGTTAGTGAACGTTGTGGTACAAATTCTGTGCTAATTGCGCAAGATTAGAAGTCGAGCTAGAGATATTTGTATGTGCGTGTATTTCCTAGCTGAAGTTTACATTTGTGTGCTATAGGATTTTAGAGTTTCAGTTTCAATTTAATTAAATTGTATATCAATATTTAACGGAGCTTAACTTCTTGATTACGTACATATAATATCTTATGGATGTGGAAGTCTGTTAATCCTAGTATAGCGTTTGGTTCGCTGCCCAGATAATATAAATCTATTAGGAATTACTGTTTTGGGAAATCAAACTATAGAAATTTTCTTCAGCTCCGACGATCCACCAACCATAAACAACAAGTTTAGCAATAAATATCTGTATATGAATGAGCTTTTAGAATACTAACATCGTGCAAGGGGAAATGAAATAGAAAGGAAATAGAATTCGGTCGCTGTATGACTGCACTGTGATGACATGCACTACACAACCACTTAATTAAGCTGTATATGTAATTCAATTGAAGTTTGAATAATGAGGATATTCTAGTACATAGGTATGTTATGATACCTCAGTGAATGTGTAATAAGTTCAACCTTATCTGATACAGCTGAAAACAGCCACATGTGTAGAAAATAGAGGTTGGATAACGGTTGTTGTCATCACTGATCGTTGAATAAACAAAACATATTTCAGTTGGATTTACGTTAATATAAAATTTGAAATAATGCACTTTTTAATTTTGATATTATTGACAACATTTATAAAGTCAATAAAAGAAAACTGTAAAGAACATTTTGGAAAAGTTAGTACTAATAATTTAATAGCGAACAGTTGTCTTTGAATCGGAACCAATTTAGAAACTTTTATAATTCTATATTAGATTCTATGTTGATTCTTTTTATAGTTTCAAGATTACATTTTGTATTGGTAAGACTACCATGCTACGTACATATACCTAAAATGAACAGTAGCTACGCTATGATAGTCAAATCACGAAAAGTAATTGGATTACACCAAGAATATTTGAATAAGATATGTACAATGATTACTCGCAAAAAATAATACACCAATAGAATGTAACTTTTTGAAACCTAGCATACAGAAAAGCGGTTGATTATATAAAAAAATTAAAAAAATGTGTAGGCTTTACAGTAATCTTGCAATGTTTTATAACATGGTAACCGACTGCTCGTCAGTTTTCGTGGCAATATTAAGTAAACATCTGGATCGAATATTTTATATTATACAGTGCGGTTCTAAAATAGCAAGTAGGAATTTTAAATGGAATCCCCCATTCCATTTAAAATTTTGATACTATATCGCCCTCTGTCGTCAATCTTTGAATCATCAAATCATACTCTTTCTCCTAGTGATAGATATAAATTTAATTCAATTTTCACCACAAAGGAGAGGTAGGTAAATTTTTCCAGCGTACTTTAATGCTTGTAACTTTGTTTCTAATTAGCTTATTAGAAAAATATTCCACATTTAAGCAGATCTTGTCGTTAATGATCGATTTATGACGAAAGAAATCGTTTTTCATCTTCCATTTGTAAAACAAGCGATTTTTTTTGCCTGTACGAAGATTTTTTTCTTTAACTGTATGTATCTTCATTAGCTATTTTAAATGGACAGGTTTCATACTATTTAATTTATTGTTACAGATTTTTGTACAGTTCTCTTCTAAACTTAAAAATATTCATATAGTTTCAAAAAGTATTTTTATTGTCATATTTAGGAAATATTTACAAACAGCCTTTCTTGCCAGAATTTATGGCCAACATTTCAATGTAAGAGGTATCACCGATTCATTGGGATTCAACAAATTTATTTTTAAAAAAATTCATTTTCTGTCAATATAAGTCGTACTGGATCATCTTTTTGGAATCTGTGGTGGACTATCCGAAAATATATGAATCTGAAGGGCAGTTTAACAGTTTTATGCAATTTGTTACGGTTATGGAATATATGCTATTATTAATTAGGTATAGTCACTACTCGTACTAGCGGACTTCAACAGCACCTACTCATTTAACTGAGAAAAAGAAGGGGCGTACGATCGAGTGATACATGTAATCATTCTATTAGTTATATCTCCTAATGGAAGATATTTTAGTATTAAACCATTTGCTGGTTCTAATATGTTTATATTCAGTTAATGTGTAGATGGAAAGCAAACAGTTCTATTTGTATGCGACAATCTGTGTTATTGTGACAAGGTGAATTGTAAATTAGTCTGTCTCTATTCATTTTGCGCGGAGTTTGTGTATCTACGCAAGCAGTGTTGCAATGATTCGAGTGTTGTGGATATTTGCGAGTTTGAATATCTCGTTCTATTTATCTTTTATTGCGTACATATTTAACCCGGAAATAACTGTTATCGGCAAATGCACTTGGCCAAATTGCCGTCGACGTTGGACAAACGTTCAAGTAACAACGAATCTGTATCATTTATCTAGTAATCTATAGATACATACATCAAATCGAAATTAATGCTTTCCAGTACCAGACATCTTATAGTATAAGAAGGAAACTACTATGTTCTACTCATAGAAAGTTACTATTTCTAATGTTACATCAAAACGCAGTCAGGCTTCTGTTAAACCTTCAGAAAATCAAAGAATTTCTTCTTGTATTTTACAGAATATGAAATCATTTTCTTAGAACAGTGCACATATTACAAAAAAAAGTTTATATCAAGGGGAATCACTTACCTACATTTTCTTAGAAAAGCAATAAACACAATAAACAAATCTTACATCTACACAGTAAACGTATACAGACAACGAATATTATATATTTGCAGAATTTGGAGAGAGTGGTTTTGGAGAAAGAGAATGTGAAAATTGAATTTAATGTGAAATACTACGTAAATATTTTATAAACTATACATACTTTATGTTTTGGAAGTGTGATCATCAAAACTTAAATTAATATGTAAGTACATCAGAATATATAATTCAGTTCTCCAATGTGAGTCAAGAAACAAACAAAAGAACACGTTGAAGGGAGATATCCGAACCATCTCGAAAAGGAGATTACATTGCATGGATCATTTCAACACCATGCCAAGCTTGATTTGATTTGGACGAAATTATTAACAAATTTCATGTTAAGAGCAAACTACAGAAACTCAGTCCAGTTTTTTTTTTTAGTATTTGGCCTAAATCGAGAATTAGAATGTTATTTAATCAAGATTTTAATTAATTTCTTAACACTAAGTAAATAGGCAATTATGATAATGAACTAATCATGCGGACGGTAAAACTAAATTTTCTGGGAAAGAAAAGAATATTTAAAAGTGCTGATAAAAACTGTGATTTAACATCCATCATACATCGTTACACGTATTGTTAAATAGAGTACGTATTCTATGTCTTGGGGATCTAAGTCATATATAGTCATAGTCTAGTACATGACCATGAACAGTAGAATGCCAGATCATGTCTAGACGAGATCCTACGAACATAAAAGTTTTTTAATTTTACTCAACAAATAGGCAGCATCTGCACTACTATGGAGTAGATTATGTAAAAATGCAGCATTCGTTCGGTTGCACTGAGTTGATAAGGTATTCATTCCAAATTGCTCAAGTAGCAAGTCATGAGGATAACCACTGTCGGCATAAAAACCGTTAACCCTAAGATGCAGGTACTTCAGGAAATGTCTCTGTAGTCATCTCTCGGCGAGATATGAAACTAAGTTAACGGTCCTACTAATCGTATCTTCACTACAGTGTCCTGCGTCCAAATGTCGATAGGGTCATTCTATTTATGGGTAAAGCATCCATTTTTGAAGAAAATTTGACAAAGCTTGTAGACAACTACACGAATTTGTTTATTTAAGGTAGTTTGTTGTGTGGGCGAGTACATATAACTACACAAAAACAAAATGAGTTAGTTAAACGATTAATTATTCTAGAAAATAAAATGTTTCAATATCCACAAAAATACTAGCTACATTCGAAGGAGTAAGGACGCGTATACAAGGAAAATGCACGTAGAATAAATCTTGAAGATATAGAAGTCATTCCTTATAGGGACTACACAAACGGAGTGGAAATCAAATGTATATATAGCATAATATACTGAAGATTGGAAAATAAACTTGACAAAGCAATTAAAACATATAATTCATATATGATATCATATTGTGAGTAACATTAATACAGTAAATGTGTTTCGACTGTACTTATCTACATCATCTTACTACTTAGACATGATGCCTTCCGTGGTGGAATATCTTCGATTCGTAGAGCAGATTGATTATTTTCAGTTGTGGAGCGATGAGACATCGTTTTGTTATTGTGCAATGACGGAATCGTTGATTGGAATTTTATAGTCGTGATAGTGGGTCCGACTCAAACAAGATCTGGTCTGGTAATACAAAAGAAATCATTAAATTTGAGCAGGAAAAATATTAACAAAAATCAGCTTTTTTGTCGGTAAAAATTTATATTACTCAAGAAATTTTGAATTTGAAATTACAGTTAAAAAACATCTTTGGGGACGAAACACTTTTACATTATTTCTGTAAAAGTACTTATTAATGTATAAGAGAAATATTGCATATCTGAGTGGTTGGTTTGTCTATTCATTGGAATGTGACGAAAACAATCAAAATATCCTGGAGCCGCTCAAAGGTCCTTTCACCATCAGCCAGTCTGCCCGGGATTCGGGATTGCCGCGCTTAACCCTCATGAAGTTAAATAATTCTTTCTTTTAATTATTTCTGTAAAAGTACTTATTAATGTATAAGAGAAATATTGCATATCTGAGTGGTTAGTTTGTTTGTTCATTGGAATGTGACGAAAACAACCGTTTTCTTCCTGATCTATTTGGCATACATGTCATGTATAGATATTATAGATGGTCACGTTAGGTGTGTACATGCTTTAATCAGTTGTGTCAGTCAATAGTAGCTACACGTTTGAGGATTAAGCTATTATTATTATAATAGATTACACCGAAGAACTTCTTGATGCTTCAAAATGACCAAATTTCTGGTGGATATTCGAAATATTTTCCGAGATAAAAATCAAAAAGTTTGTCTTAATTAAAAATCTTATGCTCTTGCTCCGAATTTGTTTAATTTATATTTAATTTATTGAAATATCTTTCTTTTTGACACGCATTTCATACCTAAGTCTTACTGTATCAGCAAATTAATTCGTATACATTATATTTATAATTATAATAATATAATAATTGTGCGAGAAAAATCTTTATCGGATGATTACCTATTATAAGTGACACCAATGACAGCAGAAAACAGAAATACTTTTACTAAATTGAATATCAGTGTGGAAAGATGAGATAAGGACGTTCACTTAAAATAAACTAGTTTAGTTAGTAGTAGTAGTTTATTTCAAGTGTTTTTGTGCATTTTATTAAAATATATTTTCAACAAGTAAATATCAATTCAATCACGACGTTCACTGCCAAAATACTTACGCTGTACGGTATTTCTAATGTTCCTTGAAACTTAAATTTGATTGTTTCTATAAGAGCTTAACCCAACTACATTCTTGTCAATATTGGCAAACAAGCTTGCAATGGAGTTACTTCTATTGGATAACAATTGTGTTATATAAATACCCTTTTATAAGCTCGGAAGCTCGTCGAGCAGATAAAATTGAAAACTTTAATCCCAGCTCGCTGCAATTGCTTCATACAATTCATTCAATATAGTGCACCAGCGAGAGAGTTCGCAAAGAGAAACAAATGTAAAAATTTGAATAAACTACAATTCCACGGTTGCTGGATTTTCATCGTCATTTCATTTAGAGTGCATAGATAATGTCGAGTGATGTGCACAAATTTAAAAGTTACGGCGCTCTGAGGAGTATATACAAAGGTACTCAACTTCTCAAGCCGATCCATAAGCTATTCAAAAATGATTCGAAACAACTAAAAAAACAAAATTGTTTTTATCCTATTGAGGTGTAAACAAGAAGTGGTTGATGAACCATCAGTAGTTTATTTATAAATTTAGACGCAAAACACCGGAACGGTGGCTATTGGCTAGCATTTTAATGTAAAATCGATACATTCAACACGATTATTATTTTGTTACCTTAGTGTATGGTTACCATTAGCAAGGGTTTTTTTATATCGAATAAACTTTTTTCAATTTCAGTTTTAAGTGCAGTATTTACCTCATAATTACTAGTTTCCAACGATACAGTAGGGACTACCCACAATAAGGTAAAATAGAGACCATAAGTAATAAAAATAATTTGACAGCATCATCTTAATTAGAATTCTGTAGTTTGTGTAATACAAACGAAAATATTTACTTTTATATGGGTGTCCCGTTTCAACGTGGATCTTAGATATCTGTCACATTTGTAAAAATAGACAGAAAAGTTATAAAGAAAAGTTATCCCAATTTATGTTCTGCATAATCCAAAAATATTTTTAACTACACAGTGTCTCAAAAGTAGGTAAACGCATACTTGCTCCGTTATTTTAAATGGGACACCCTATATATTTTGACATTTTTGAATAGTACGCTAAAAAATATTTCCACTTTATATAAACCATCCTACCCCTATTCCTAATAGTTATCGAAATATTTTACGTTTTCGTAAAAACTATCCCGAGTCGGTGTTTTTCGTATGCCGCGATAGCTTCATCCTCAAAATAGTTATCGAAATGAAATCAAGAATATGTAAACTATATAGTCCGGTATAGACAATGACATCAACAGAAGATGAATACCTACTTCCGGTTGTCAGAAATGATTCAACGTATTTCCGGAAATTCGTCTCCAGATAACTTAGTTTTTTTTAAATGGCACCCTATATATTTTGTTAGATCGATAGATTCCTCATTCTAATACCTTTCCATTCATGTATATAAAGTGCTACGTTTTCTTTTATACTTTTCAAGATATTTCATAGTTTTTACGCAAGCTACAAAAATGTTGTCTCCAATTTCGAGGTAACCTTGAAAATATTTCGAAAACAAAAGAGTATGCAAACATAATGTTCATCAATTATTAAAAACAAAAAGAAAATATAATAAATGTTAAAAATTATTATATATTATTTAATATATATTATTATTTCTCTTACCGATATATTAATTAATATTTCTTTGAAAATTGCTTTTAACTCTTCTCGACATTTCAGGAGTTATTGATGTAAAAGCTTATACAATTCTTTCTCGCATATTTTGTTCAATATTCGGTGGTGTTCGGTGTACCAACTCTCTCATGTATGCCCATAAGAAGAAATGATATTTCTTCAAGTTTCGCTGATCTAGTTGGCCATTCTATTATACCTCTCTGACCAATGCATCTCTCCTCGAAGAGGTTATGCAATGCTGCTCTTAGTTTCCATAACTTAGCTCTAAGAGCGCCATTATGAGGGAACCACATGTGCCTTGGCACTTCTATTGATAAATCTTCCAAATAACGAAATAGCTTCTGTAGTAAAAAGATATTGTTTCTGTCATTATTTAAATAGCTTTCGCAGAAAAGTGGTCCAATAACGTACTGTCCTAGAACACTTTCCCATACTTTCCCATTGGCTACTTACATTGGTGTTGAACAAAAATGTTTATACAAGGATTGGTATAAGACAATGCAGATAATGTTTCCTAGGTTGGTCTAGGACTTTGCCTATCTGTATAAACGAGAAGCAAGTAAATAGTTTCTTCTGAATTCACCTATAATTAATATGCAGTATATGTACCTATGTATATGAGGAACTTAGATTTTACCGATTAATTAAATAAATCATATAAGTTAATTTCTCGTTTGAATATCTCATAACGATCCTTTTGTTAATTGCGTTTAAAACAGAATTATTCTTTAACAATCTGCATTAGTTGGTATCGATAAATAAATATAGCCGCTGAGATATTTATTTACAGTATCCGAACTCAAGTTGCTTACAAAATTTTTGTAGCTTATGTCAAAAGCACTACATCTATTGGAAAATTTCAGATAAAACATCATGCTTAATATACATATATACATGAATGAAAAGGTATTAAAATGAGGAATTTATCCATCTAACAAAATATATATACAGTGTCATATAAAAAAATTAAGTTATCTAGGTACGAAGTTAGGGAAGAAAAGGCACGAAGGGAGGGTATTCTGATTGAAAATGGCTTTTGATGGTCTGCCGCAGGCACCTAGGCGCTAGCCCATATCCTGCAATTTTCGGGTGCCACACCGCACATAACAAGTTATGTGCCTTGAAACTGTCACCCACTATCTCACCGCCCGCACGAGACCGACACCTCTCGGAGAGGACCGGCGAGCCGGAGGGCTCCTCTCCCCCGTGCTACCCATGTTAGACAAGTTTCCTTGTCAGCGTTAGACGGGTCACCGCTGGAGACGCTTTGGCGAACTCCTACGTCACATCTAACCCCACGGGGCCTAGGCCTCCTTGCGGATGGCTACTATCGGCCAAGCGTGGGAAACGGAATCTGGCCGTGAGGTACAACCAGCCCGCCCGTGAATTAAGCCTGAACTACGGGGACGGCCGGGCCGCCAACTCTTGCCTGCCTCTGCCAACCACGCCAACTCTTTCGCCCCTCCGGCGATCAAGTATCCGCGGCAGCTACAGTGAAACCGTAGGGTCCCAGAGTCACCGAGTTGTTGTAGGATGAAACCGAAGGTTTCCCCAACCAGACAACCAGCGGGCGGACTACTCCTCGGCGAACCGACTTTTGTCCTCCCCTACTATCTTCGCCAAATTCTCCCGCCACGCCCGTTTCCCTGAGTGTGGCCACCAAGGATGGGGTAGTGCAGCTGCGGAGTTCTCTAGGTAAGCGCCGTAGGGTGCCTCACTTACCCACCGTATATTCTGACGGTTAGCGGCCGGACACCGGAGCGTATGCCCATGCCTACGCCCAAGCATCCTCCCCTATATACGAAGTCTACTCCCGCCACGCCCGTTATCCTGGAACTATGAAACCAGGGATGGGGTAGTGCAGCCGCAGAGTTTTAAGGGTCGACGCTATAGGGTAAACGCCGACCCGGAGGGAGGGTATGAAGGAGGTATCCAACTAGACCAGAACGCCACCGAGTATTGAACAAAATATGCGAGAAAGAATTGTATAAGCTTTTACATCAATAACTCCTGAAATGTCGAGGATAGTTAAAATCAATTTCAAAGAAAAATTAATATTTCGGTAAGAGAAAAAGGCATAATTTTTAACATTTATTATAATTTCTTTTTGTTTTTAATGATTGATGAACATTTTGTATGCATACTCTTTTGTTTTTGAAATATTTTCAAGGTTACCACGAAATTGGAGACAACATAGCTTGCGTAAAAACTATGAAATATCTTGAAACGTATAAAAGAAAACATGGTACTTTATATACGTGAATGGAAAGGAATTAGAATGAGGAATCTATCGACCTAACAAAATATATAGGGTGCCATTTAAAAAAATGAAGTCATCTGGAGACGAAGTTCTGGAAATGCGTTGAATCATTTCTGACAACCGGAAGTAGGTATTCATCTTCTGTTAATGTCATTGTCTATACCGGACTATATAGTTTACATATTCTTGATTTCATTTCGATAACTATTTTCAGGATCAAGCTATCGCGGCATACGAAGAACACCGAATCGGGATAGTTTTTACAAAAACATAAAATATCTCCATAACTATTAGGAATAGGGGTAGGGTGGTTTATATAAAGTGGGAATATTTTTTAGCGTACTATTCAAAAATGCCACAATATATAGGGTGTCCCGTTTAAAATAACGGAGCAAGTATGCGTTTACCTACTTTTGAGACACTCTGTATAGTTAAAAATATCTTTAGGTTATGCAGAACATAAATTGGGATAACTTTTCCTTATAACTTTTTTGTCTATTTTCACAAATGTGGCAGATATCTGAGACCCACGTTGAAACGGGACACCCTGTATATATGCTATAGTTACAGGGCAAACATCTACAGAGAATACAGCTGCTTGTAATAATGGAACTAATAAAAATAATCTCTTCGATGTATGTACTATAACATTAGCAGGTTATAGAAGTAGTAATTTTATCGGCTTATTGACAGAAGCAGACAAAAACATGCTGAATAATACAAAAGACTTCTGTTGTCAAGATTTAATTATTTGAACATTCCAATCAAGCGTGAAATTTTACAAAAATGATGATTGGCATGCGTATTGAATTTTGACTGATAGACAAGCAACTGATGTATGTTATATAAGTAAGTTCATATATAAGCATCATATACATATAAATAAGCTCGCCCCATGTGGGAGCAGCTGCGAGTAATCTTCTGCACCTCTTGTCCTCTTTTTTGGTCTCTATTGGATGCAACTGCAGCGACTTCTTAAGCTGTATTCGTTTGTGAGATTGTTGTTACAGCTGTCGCTCGTTACAGAATTATCTCGTCGTAGGTAGGTAACACTACGCTGTTAATTCTGGCCCAACAGCGAATAATAGTTCAAACCGAATACCGAATGAGGTGTGCCACAACCGTCATCGGCATGATTTAATCCCAGATCCGTTCTACGTATCAATCACTCCCACCTCTGCGTCTATCGAGGTATCTAAAAAGCAATATAACAAGCGACTTATTTCAATGGTTATGGGTGGAATTTCCGAACTAAGTTCTCTGACTGATGTATAAATTTAAGCGAGGAACAACAAATGCATCGTTATTGTCATTTTTTTTAACTGTTCCTCCATAATTCATGCCGCTGGAATATCGAAAACTTGTGTAAACGTTACCTGCTTAAAATACTGCTGCTTATGTTTGATAAGATACATGGAGGAAGAAGATGATTTTTGGTATATATTATTTCTAGAAGCGGCACATGATGGATATTTTTCAACGGCGGCTACAAATTTAACCACTCGCATTACCGCAGTAGGTAAACTGTGTGCCTACGAGAACAGTCACTCGACGTGAACATCCTGTATAAGCTGTATTTTGACTGCTAAAACCTGTCAAACTGTCATAATTATGACAATTTGGTGATTTTACATAGGTTTTAGCTGTCAAAATACAGCTTATACAGGATGTTCACGTCGAGTGACTGTTCTCGTAGGCACACAGTTTACCTACTTACTTCAAAACTGATCCCACGTCTTTTTTAAAACTTACACCTACCAAATTATTTTATTTTGTGCCAACTGATGTTCCAGAGATCATTGATATAATGCATAAAATTCAAAATAAAACTTCTACAGGTAAATATTTTGCTTCAGCAACCACTTCAAGTACTGGAGCATTTTGTTGACTTGATAAATTTATCATTGAGTGAGGCCATCTTTCTTTCGAGCCTTAGACTTGCACGAATAGCTCCGATTCTTGGAGGTGAAGAGGACGGCGGATACTTATGCTGCGACGGATTACAGACGTATTTCTGTGCTTTCCTCTGTAGCGGAAGTATTTGAGAAAGTGACTAATATAAGAATTAAAACATTTTTGGAAGTCGAGGAGCTACTGTCTAGTTGCCAGTTTGGGTTTAGGACTGGAACATCAACTTCCGACGCTGTGTATTATTTTTTACAGAATGTCCTTAATCAAATTAATAACAAGCAAGTTGTCGCAACAGTGTTTGCGATTTGTCTAAGGCCTTTGATTGTGTTTCTCACTGCCTCCTGCTTTATAAACTTGAAAGGTATGGTTTTCGGGGAACCGTTAATGATTGGTTTCGCTCTTATCTCTCGGATCGCAGTCAATATGTAAGCGTGAGAGTTGGAGACAGCTATATCGACTCGCACATTAGTCGAGTTTCATGCGGTGTTCCACAGGGCTCGATGTTCGGACCAAACCTATTTCTTATATATATTTATAAACAATCTGGCATCTTGACCTGGTCTGCTCTAAGTTTAGAAGACCTGGAAGATAAATAATGAATTTACTAGAGTGCAGTTGTGGTTTGATGCGAATAGGATCACCCTTAATTTGAGTAAAACTCTGACAATATAAACAAAATGCATCAAATCTGAACGTTAATATCAATAATTTACAACTTGTGTCATATAGTAATTTAAGATTTTGGGATTTAGCAATAGATTCAGATCTAAGTTGGTCGTAGCATGTTCACGCTCTTTCTGGCAGGCTCTCGTTTGCATGTTTTTCCCTGAGAGTGGTGAAATGTGATTTGGGTGAAAATGTTGCCAAGATGTCAGACTTCGCACTGTTTGTTTCGACGCAGGCTGAAGGAGATGTTGCTGGAGCAGGCATATTATTCTGTGGATGAATTCTTGGCATATAAGTTCTAATTCTTGACATATATACATATAATATTATTATTCTGACTATTATTCTGACTATTAATAATAATAATAAGATTTATTGCCCAACAGGATCCAATTACAGGACAATATTCGTATTACAAAATTCAAGATACATGCGTGCAAGATTACATTTACATACATTTATATTATACACAAATTATACTAATAATTATCAAACATCATTAATTGGGTTTATGAATATATCATTATTCTTTCTCTCTCGGAAAAGAGTGAAATTACATAAGATGTTGGTCCTCGGTGTATGGAGGAAAACAGTGTTGGGAAATCTGGAAGAAGCTCGAGGGACGCTGAAAGCAATACAGGACAGAAGAAAGGGGGCATCAAGTTTTGCATGGACCAATTTCCACATGAAACATGCTCCATGAACATCTCTGCGGGAGAAAAGAGGCATATTCTAGTCCGCATACTGCAAAGACAAAGTAGAATGTCTTAAGGCTCGACTTGGAGAATCTGCTGCAGGAAGGTAAGCTTTACGTCAAAAGTGACACCCAAGTCCGTGTGTGTTTCGATCGAAGATAGTTGGTGATTCTCGATGAGGTAAATGGCAGATATTGAAATTAATTTGCGTGAAGAACGCATGCTTACGCATTTGCTGATGTTAAGGCGTAAACCAGTGTCAGAGCACCAATTCGAGATCATATTGATGTTAGTTTGGAGGAGTTCCACGTTCGCCTCAGACGAGATCTTCATATAAATCTTCAGATCATCAGCATCTGCCAGAGCTGGACAAGTGAGTGATTCTAGTAAGTCGTTTATATATAGAGTGAAAAAAAGAGGTCCTAGAAAGGACCCTTGCGGTACGCCATATCTAGACACAAATTTATCAGAGCAGAAGCCATTTTAGCAAATGTAATTCATACGGTTGGAATATGAACGAAGAAGTCGAAGAAATGGTGAGCAAAGACCAAAAACCGGTTCAATTTCTCCAGTAGTATACTATGACTTATTGTGTCGAAAGCACTGGAGCAGTCGGTGTAGATTACATCGACTTCCGAACTATTGTCCAAATGATTGGAGATAAATTGCGTGATTGTGACAAGGTTGGTAATTGTGGATCTGCCTGGTACAAGACCATGCTGGGCTTCAGATAAACGTTGTTGAACAGAGCAGAGAATAGATCTGTAGATGATACATTCAAAGATCTTGCTAAAGTTTGATAAAATGGATATAGGACGATAGTTTTTGAGGGCAGCACGATCACTCTCCTTATTAACCGGGCTAATTCTACTTTTTTTCCGGACTGTTGGAAAGAAGCAGGACTCAATTGATTTATTTATAATGGTCATCAATGGTTTTCCAAGGGCAAACCTGCAATCCCGCACAAGAAAAGCAGTGGGTTTATGTGACAAACTAGCCATGATTTTTAGAATCTCCTCCTCGGTGGTATGTCCTAAAGTAATAGGAAGCGAGTTACCAATTTCTTCAGAAGGTCTAGCGTTGATAGTGTCTGAGGCGGCTTGTGAGAAGAGATCCGCAAATGCGTTCACTATATCCTGGAACCGCTCAAAGGTCCTCTCACCATCGCCCAGTCTTTGGGGTTGATTTTATTTTTAGCTCAATTCCACGGAGATAGGACTGGTATGACGAAGATATTGGATCTTTGCACAGAGTTCTCAGTCTTCGATATTCATTTAAATGATAAGCAGATCTGGAATCTTTAGAACGCCTGTTGTACTCCTTAGGTTTCAGGTTAGCAATTATGGATGCGTTGAATCAGGGAGGATAGGTTGACCGCGACGATTGGCACAGTAGTACAGAACGCTTGCCTATTTCATAAATCAATCATGATGTCAACGTCATCTAAGTGTTCGAGAAAAGACCAATCAGTTTCCAGAATATCGTTGTATAATTTCGGAAAATTTGCGCGAAGTTGAAACGCAAATTACTTGCAGATGGAAAATTCGAGGTGGGTGGAGAGACTGAAAGGTTGACAGAAATGGACAAGGCCGGATGATAAGAGTCAATAGGTACAAATGGTTGTATTTCGCGTTCAACTGCAACATCAGATGGTAGATTAGAAACTACTAAATCCAACATTCGGTTGTCCACGTTCCTGACAGTGTTATGCTGCTGAAGGCGAAGTACATCTAAAAAGTTACGAAATACTCCGCTTTTTGGACAGGGTGATGAAGGCAATATAAAGTGTGGAAGATTAAAATCCCCCATAATGATACCAGGCTTATCAATAAGTATGGCTTTAAGAGCATCAAAAAGTAATTCTAGCTCGTAGACTATTCTAATCAAACTGCTGAAAGGGATCAACTCGAATATAAACTTAAGGTGATCAAAGGATGTATAGTCCGATTATGAAGAAATTGCACCGTGGAACTGGTGATAAGAATGGACAAGATGGTCCAACAATAGAAGAAGTGGATTAAATTTTAAAAAATATGTAGAAATGTGCATTACATTTGTTTTTCTTCCATAAGTCTTAATATTCTACGAGACAGAATTTTATTCATATTTAAACATTCTCATATGTGTTATGCACATTGCTGCATAGTTTTTGGGGTTATCTATAGATACAAACATGTATTTTTTTAGTTTTTTTAAGAAATTATTTTAAAATTGTAAATATATTTATGTGCATTTATTTTTATTTATTTGTGTTTCTATACATCATTAGCAATATCAATTTTTTTTGTTTTTCAAACAAAAATCTTGGAAATCTTATTAGATGTTATTGTTAACAAGCTAGAGGTTTAGGGTAACATTTTTTAGGTGGGACATCATGGGCATGATTTATTTTGGCGCTCTTAACGAATTTTACTTCAATGGTGAGCGAGATAGTTATTGTTATGCGATTCAAAATAAAAAATATAATAACCGTCCAGAGAATGTTTGTCAATTAATTTGTTCACCCGCACGGACATATAATTCCCTTTGTTTGCAATGACATCTAGCTGCACTAAGGGATTACAGTGTTAATTTTTATGCTGTGGTATAGCAATAATCGCAAAACGATGTAAAACAGCGAAATTATTGTGGCGATAAAATTTTCAAAGATATTTTACATATTTATACGCTCAGCTTTTATAAGCTATGTACGAGTATTTATCAATATTTAGTTTTGTCTGTATACAGAAATGATGACACTCTGTGCTTATGATGGTACCAAATGTGTTTATATGCTCTTTTCTAGATAAAATAGTGTTTGGTTAACAACGGTCGGCTAGTAACATCTAATAGTGGGAGGATAAGATATAAATGTTTAAACTGTGGCTCTAATGGTACCACCGCAGTCACAAGAAATACCTTTATCGATATGTTCAAGTTTTTTCCTCTATTCTCGCAATTCGGCAATTACTTTTTGTGCTCATTAAGTATTTTTTTCAAAGATTTCCGTTACAGTCAAAACTACAGTAGTTACAGTTTTAGCTGTACTTCCAAACAACCTGGTTTTCTTCAATTTATAAGAAAGGAACGAGCTCTACAAAACTCGACGACTCATCCTTCCCTATTACGTCACTATAAGACTATTAATTATCTTCCAGCAAGTTCTTTAACACTGCGTCAGTATACATTCTTTTAATATTTGTTATTCTAATATAAACTTCGGAAAATATTACTGCAAAACTCTGATAAACGTTTTTAAAAGCCCAGCGCTAAACGTAGACTTGTGGAAGGTAATAATAAATAAAAAAGAACGTTTTAATTATGGCGCCCGACAACAATGACGTACCGATAATAATATTAGCGCAATATTTGCAGGGCTTTAAACAGCTCAGCCATTCCTCAACTCGACTGTTGACATAAAACGATTATGAATATTCATCTCAAGCGTAATTAATTTCTTTCTGTTAGGTTTTCGAAAGCGATTGTTTGTTCTGCTTCTGACGTAGCTGTTATGGTTATGTGGGAAAATTTGCTTGCCACTCGTACCACTAAAAGCTTCTATGATTAGTTATGCATATCATATTAATTAATTTAACATGTTTATTATAGATTGGAAAATATCAAAATTAATAATATTCTAGCTTTCAACCCACGTTGTATTTATTTGTCCTCTTCCATGGTGCTTTATTTCTCTTTTATAATAAATTTTCTACAAATTCGATTAAACAAGGCTAATTTTTAATTAAACCTTGTAATATATTTGCGTATACATTCGTTACTTCTGGCAAGACTATTTTTACTGCACTAGGATTATAAACCTGGTCAAATCGTCAGGTTAGAGTATGTATACGGATACTCATATATATTATTCAAACACAAGGTTAATCGCTTTTCTAAATACAAGGCACTTCTATAATTACTGCGAAACAACTTCGTCAATTTTGAAATTTGAAAACATATGCATATGTTTACAAATCAAGTTTTCAAGTTGTTTCGCAATATTATTAAAAGTGCCCTTTGTATTTGGAAAGACGATTAATCTCGTATTTGAAGAAGGATTAAATTAAATCTGGAACGTCACGTAGGAAACTACTGTTTTTTATTTAAATAAAAAAATGGAAGAAACTCATATTCTGTACTAGTTGAAGTAATTTTATGTTACGACGACAATGAGTACATGAAATTGACGTCAGTATGACGCATTTGTGTTGTTTGGGACATTTCATTTTTATTTGTTATGAGTTTAAATCTATACCTATTATACACATTTCGGCCATAAGTTGCAAATATACACATTGATTTGATTGATGATTCTTCAATCAAAGAAAGATGGAAGGTGTAGGTATATTTTAGTTGTGTTGCATAATATAAGTAGCTGTCTCGAAACTTTGCCAACGAATCTCCGATCGGTCGGTCAGTTTTGCGTTTAATTTAAATTAGAAGAAAAAAAAAACACATTGGATGGTTAAGCGAGGTCGCCGATCGTGGCATATTTAGATACAATATGACTGAATACTAATTTACAATTCAAGGTTTCTTTCATTCACATGGCGAGCTGCCGATTGCAAACCCGATAACGATCGAAATATCTCCTGCTATGTATGAGGCATGAACGTGTCAGCTCTACCGATGACCTCAGCAAAGTCTGTTTTCATAATATCGGGTACAATAAGTCTGTATAATTAGAATATAGTGGTAATAATATTAGTTTCAGTTCTTAATATTTATACATATACATATACGTATGTGTATTCTTCTTAAATATTACATTATATATATTAGAAATTGCGATATTTCTTGTAAACGATAATCATTTCTTCAATCTGTATACCTACATACGAGTATTACCAGAATGGACTCTAGGACTCATAAGTCCGCTTATCAGTTTATAATTCGTGTATGCCGTATTGCATTATTATGTTACATGAGTTCTATGTAATTTTAAAATACAAACTACTAAGTAATTGACACAAATTACTAAACTATGTTATTTCATCTGCGTTGCCAATTTTGCCTATTATGATTAAATATGACATTACCGCCTTATTTTCAAATTTCAATGTTTTTTCTTTATTACAGGTAAGCCGCAGATCATATCGATTCTCCTTCGAGAGTAGACGGATATGCTTACAGTTTAATTAAATTTAGGTAATGGACTCCATAAATTACGGTAAGATTATGCTTTTCTTTTAATTAGGACACAAAATATCGCCACTGAAAAAGCAAACAAGGCACATTAATTTATTAAAGTAGATGCTTTAACTTTGGCAGTAACTTTCAAATCGAAATATCCTTCTAATTCCGCCGTAAAATATATAAGTCACCTGGAACATCCATCAAGATAATTACTTAATCCTTTTACCAACCGATTTTCTAAATAAATACTGCAATAATACTTATTACCCGATAGCTATCCCTCAGAGACTGGGGGATCGACTCCCTAAAAACAGAATTTGTCGAAGGCGGCTCGTATTTATCATTAGTCAAATTTATTGAAATACAAGCGGGGTTCGAAAACAAGCACAATTAATAACCCTCGCCTCACTCACAATATCGTCATTAATCATCTATCTCATTATATCGTTTCATATATGTAAGGTTTTTCGTCGTATAAAACCAAAATAAATATGAGGCTATGTTTGCAGGCATAATAGATTTTATAGTGAAAACTTGATACGCCTTCGTTTGGGCGGAAAATCTCCTTTCAAGGTAATTTATTATCTCAAACAAGTATCTTCATATATTAATTATCAGAAAATATATATGATTTTCATCTTTGTCTTGCTACGTATACCGATGGGGATAGTTGCATAGACGATACAAATAACTTGAAAATTATGCATTTCTGAATACTATACATAGTTGGATCATATGTTTAGGGCTCGTAAACGTATTAATGATTCAAATACGAAAGGGGGTAAGTGCCAATGGCGAACTTTGTCTGGACGAATAAAAATTTGATGAAATACAAAAACACTAGTTGAAGAAACGAAACAGAAAATATCCTTTACTGAGATAAAGCAACTCATGAATGTCTTCGTTTGAGTTTACTAAATATGTATACTAGATATACTAGAACGTCATGGTAACTTAACGTATCAATTACGCTAGAGGCAAACATCTTCTAGCATATGAGGGTTCTCAGAAGGTAATTGGTAATTGGTATCTGTAAAACGCGCTAGAGGCGAAAAGCTTTTGGAAAGAAAATGCTCAACAATAAGCACTGCCTACTCAAGCGAAGAGGACGGGTTTATAGATACTGGAAAATGAGTGACCATCATCACGATTGACATTCTATAGATGTTTGTCTATCTCGAACGCTTCTTTTGCCTAAAATGGAAAACGGTATAGTAACTTAATTACAATAGATGTTTGGTCAAAACAAATGTTATGGCCCGAGTCTAGGAAATGTTTGGCTGAAGAATGCATTCTAATGTATTTTTGAAGTTCTTTGATCTTAGTTTGAATTTAGTCAGTTTCACATTATACACTGAACCACAATCCCAGAGATTTTTATTGATGCCTTTATGGGGAAAAGCATGGAGAGTATCCTTGGGCGAGGGAGGAATTTTGGGAGATTTAAAGATGTCATCCATAACGCCGTGAATGTGGGGAAAACGGGTGCGGCTTGAGGATAATTATTTTCCAGAGCTTTCTGAGGAGTTTGTGGATGAAGGTCCGTATTTAATACTCTTTGTATATTGCTGGAGCTATAACCATTTTGGACATGAGTAGTGTTGCCATGTTTTAATTGTTGATATTGCTCGGTTAGGAAAATGAAATTGCTTAATGTTCAAGAGAGCTGATTAGTGATTGCTTCTCTGCTGGATAAGGATGTTGGCGTGAAGGTATCGATCCATATGTGAAAGTTTCCTGTGCCTAGACTGACCTAAGTGGTCTCTTTCTAAACGAGTATTAATACATCAAGGAAGGGTACGGAATCATTTGTTTCAACTCTGTAGCGAATTTGATATCGGAGAGTTGTTTATTAAGGAAATCCAAGTTGTTAGTGTTTTACCATGAGATGATATAATGAAACATACCTCAACCATGTTTTTCCTTCAAATTTGCATATTTGCAAAAGCTGTAGT
Source organism: Holotrichia oblita (assembly GCA_023690525.1). Classification (NCBI taxonomy): domain Eukaryota; kingdom Metazoa; phylum Arthropoda; class Insecta; order Coleoptera; family Scarabaeidae; genus Holotrichia; species Holotrichia oblita. Next base: position 101,835,863 of record CM043016.1, on the reverse strand, counting down.
CTCAAATGCCTGCCTCAAATGAAAATATTAACTACAACCCGAGAAAAGGAATAATCACAGCGCCTTCAGAGGTTTATTGATAGTATTGTCATTAAACGATCAAGTTCCTTGAGTTAAAACGAGGAAGCCCTGATAATGGAGGCTCGGACCGTGGAAGCCTTCGACATAATTTAGTATTTGTAGTCATCAATTTGTCATCATGAGTCATAAAGGAAGCGCAAATAAGGAACAATTTTCCACGTAAGTGTTATAAAGAGAAATACATTTTTAGATTTACTACTATATGCGTTTAAATCAATTTCGAGTGCTATATAATTTAAATCTACTTAAAGCTGTGCAAAATGTAATGAAGCGATATACTGTTCGCATGGAAAGTATTAAATATGTATAACTATTGTAAATTGGTGCATGCCTATATATATTGCGAAACTATTTTATATACACTACACCGAATATAACTTCATGTTGTTTATTTTAAGAACTAGTAGTTCACGTCAGCCGGTAAACAAAATATCTTGGTAAATAGTTTAGACAAAAATTTTACATCTTATAAATCCAGGATACTCACCTTCTAATGCATTGAATCCGTTGCAATTGCATTGAGTTACTCTGTCCACCATTTTCGTCATGGTAATCACGTATTCAACGAGAATACCAAGTTTACACGTTTTATTCCGCCTTCCCTGTGTGCAGGTGGCGGTCCATAGTAGCGTCGGTAGACGTGCCAACTTTCATAAATGATTTTGCGTAACTCTGCTTTAATGTTTGTCGAACGTGCAACCACCTTTAAATTTCAGCTTATCCGCAGACGATAAAATCTGAATCTGGTTTTCTTGCCTTGTTTTTGAGTTCTTCTGCGTCCGGGTCGATAATTATTGGTTAAATATCTATCGCCAAATGTTTGACTAAATGATAAGGACGCTATAGGGGAAAGTAAACTCTAATCAAATATCCTAGAGTAGCAAACGTGTAGGTTGAAAGTACCAGTAGCGCACATAACTTGTTTGCAACATAAATTCTTTCTATGGCCTTTCGGATTGCGTATTTTGTCAAATATTTGATATAGGATCTATAAGGTATTTGAAAAAATAGATTATATCATTTTGTTCCGCATCTTGTAGGATTCAAACAAGACCGTTAAGGTAAATATAAAAAATTCTATAATAATAATATTAGACTCAAAAATTGTGTTAATTGTCTTTTAATAAAAATACATTTTCTTAGTTGAATTACTTGTATTTATAGAGAAGAAACAGCATGATCTTCTGTTAAGCAAGCGAAAAAATCGAAAGAGAAGTCCAATGTTTTATCGATACAGCAAGCCTTGGCATTGCTAGCTGATTTACAATTGACAAAGCAGCCTATGAAAGGAAATAAGGCTACCCAACGGAAATAAGAGTCTTAGTGATTATTTACTACTTATCAATATCATAATAAAAAAGTTACTGAAGACACGTTTAAGTACCTAATAGCAGAGTTTTGAATATTCAACAACCCACGCGGTGAAAACATGAATACGAAGTGATTTTCAGTTACTTCAGTAACACTGAAAATACCGTATAGTCGTCTCAGAATAAAAGAAGGAGCCCGAAGGCGCCAAATCATCGCCAACACTCTTCAGTGATATATTAATGCGATTTAGACTGCGTATGGATAAAAAAGTTATTAAAGACCATGAACAGTTCGCGTACTCCTTCTGTATAAGGAAGACTAGCGCCAGTTGCCCAGAATACAAACGCGGCACGAATCAAGAAACGATTCTCACACATTTTTGGTCATACGAGACTAACTCAAAGATCAAGTTCATTGGTTCATCCGTTGGTATTCAAACCTTCTAAATACATCCCAAAAACTTGGTCCCCATTAAACTTGCTCAGCTGCGTTTGCCACCATACATTGCACGTATAGCATGTAGATTATCTGCCGTGTCAAAGTACACTAATATCTGCCGATTCTGGCAATGCGCTTCAATAGTAGCGACTGCTTTTCGAGGGCTCTATATCCCAACTATGGTAGCAATGTGAAACTCCCTAACTCAAGTCGTACGTTACTGTAGCTATTAAGGCGGATTCTCACTCATACGTAGAATGTCGATGCCGCAAAACTGCATAAAAGTGAATGACGGAGACTGTCACCCTTACGCGTATACATATATATTACTATTTTTATAATATAGGTGTTTGGTTATAAAAATACCTCATTTAAAGGCGATTTATTTCATTTCATTTTATATTCCTCCATTTTAAATTAACGTACCTATTACGCTTTACAATATGTACAGGAAAGCGTGTCAATAGCTGCAGTAGTTAGATGTCTGCCCAGATTTGTGAGAGAACGCTGGGAGCCGAGGATCAATTCTTCGAGGGAATGGTAACATTTGTCAGGGAGAATTCTATCTCGATCGATATACCATTCGCTGTTGGGAGCAAAGTGACTAACAACGCAGCATTAGAATCAGCAAAATAGTGCTGTAACAAGGCCATTGAACACATACACACCCACACAAATTACACAGCAAAAGTTGCAGCAGTAGTCAGACAAACCCACATACTCACCACAAATAAATAAAGTTTCTAAAATTCCAATTTTTATTTGTATGTAGTTCTCAAAATAAATCCCAAAATGTAGTTTGTAGAAGTCGTGTTATAGCAAAATCCTTTATATTTCAAACAGACTTCAAATGGTGACATTATTTTGTCATTAACTTTCATTTAATATATTTTATTATCTCAATATTTTTATTAACACATATTTTTGTAATTCCATACTGTATCCTAAACCTGTCGTGTCATATATTCAGTGTGGATGACATTGTCTCTTACAATAAGATTTCAATTGATTCTTCTATAATACTGTACCCTGAGGTATGTACGATGCTTTAATCTTTGGTAGCGCAATACACAATACTTTGCAAATGGTATAAGGTCAGTAAGACGTTTAATATTTCATAATACAAAAGTGTTTTAGACTATTGCTTAGTCTAACGAGAGCTTAATGATATTTATTAATCAAGGAACTGTTGAATTAGAGTTTCATTTAAGTAAATAGCGATACTATCTTCTTAATTCATAGGACACACCATATATGATCCCAGAACAGGGGCTTTGTACGCCAAAGATGCGAGCAAATCTTGCACTTTTATATGTGGCATACATTGTGTCTTACCTAACTTATATTACCATTCATGAAGGATGTATTTCGTACGGTAAACTTTTCACTACAGCAACCAACGACTGGGAAGATTACTTTCGATCCTTTTAGAGCAGAGATAATGTAATCTCAAAAACCTTTATAGCAATAAATAATATATCAGCTCCTATACAATCTTATCTTAGGAAACACTACTGCTGTAGCATAGCATTATTACATGCGGTAGATGATGGTATTAGAAGTTCTGATGAAGGTAAAATGGTTATAATGTGTTTATTAAATTTTTCAAAAGCTTATAGTACCTACCAAAATTTAATGTAGACAGCTTTGCACAATGTTTATTTGTTGGCGATAAACATTTTTTATACAGTTATCTTACCAAAATAAATAATGTATTATTGAGAAGTGGTCGTAGTTGGCTAATATGTTACTTTTCTTGTAATGTAAATTCTATTATTTGCTGAATTTGGCTTAAGTGGTTAGAACTCACACCTACTATTATTGGAATGCCGATAATTTAGAACAGTATTTACCGCATATTATAACCGCTGTAATTACCAATAACCTTATACTAAAATAACTATAAGTAATTCTTGATGATGAGCTGAAGTTTAATGAACAGTCGCGCGTACAACTATCGGTGTTCTAAAACGGTGTGTTGAATGGAATGTTTCTACAATTGTGTTTTTACTATACATTGCCGTAGATATAAGGACAAATACCGTTTGTAGCGATTTTTCCTATTAGATTGTAGTACAAAGTTTGGAGTTGTAATTACTACAGCTTGTGTGATAACGAATAAGAGTATACTAGCGTTACTGCAAGATGTATTAAAATATCATATAAAAATCATATTAAAACTTTTGTCAATTTCCGGCACAAAATCATACACCTGTAAGATATATTGCTTAAATGCGTGCTAGATTTTCCTATAAAATCTTTACTACTGCACAGTGGATATTTTTGCTATACCCATTGTTCTATGTGTTGATATCGCCAACAAAATATAAACTTACACCAATGAAACTAGTACTTCAGGTTTGAAAATTTTCTTCTGTAATAGCATCTATTCGAGAAAATCATTTCATATGCTTTATTGCTTGCGTAATCACAGCCTAAGTGTCTGACGTAATTACTGCGTTCATAAAACTAATTTGCTGGACGTTCTTAAGCGCTTCGACAATAAATTGCCCTAGTCTCCGTATAAAACGAAATTAACATATTATTTCGTTTAAGTATATGATAATTTAACGCTATTATTTGCATTGTTAGACCTAGAGACATCTGTATAGATATTGAAAGAGTTGATCAGACCATCTGCAATCTCAGAATGCTGAGATTTATCTTTTATTCAGTTAAGTACGGGTATAATTGGCCTACAAACCCTGGATGAGAAAAATAGCAAACAATTCAATACTTCTATTCTTCAGAAAGGTCAATTTTTTTGATGTGGATAAATAAAATAATAGTGAATAATAGTTTGTTTATTTACACATCCTGATAAATGGCTCTATGCTTTATCTAAGAAGAAGGATTTGTCAAGAACGACATTATTATTCATCGTACCTAACAACAACCTTTTTAGGTCGAAATACGTGATCAATGGGTAAGCGTTTTTACATGTAATGAAATTTGTATATCTCTTTTAAGGATTGTCTGACATGTCCCTATCTATGTGGCTATCTATGAAAGCATATGAATACATTTATTGCGCGATTAAGCTATTCGTTCCTCAACATCTGCTGTATTTTCAACTATCAGTTTTAATGCTCTGCCTCGGGACATAGACCCCGTTTCACACAATTTTGCCACTGATTCTTGAATAAATTGCCACAAATTGTCATATGTTTCTAGAAAATTTGTCTGATCATAAATAGTATTTATTTTATCATATATCTACTCTACGTCTTCATATATGTATGTATATAGCTGCTCATTGCACAACCTACTCTGCAATACTTAAAGACAGATGATCTGTTCCAATTGTGATTTCGTAATAAACTTATTAAAAAAATGTAATTTGTTGGAATTATATTTGGTCGTAAAGAGATAATTTCAAGTTATGTCTCCAGTGTTAGTAGAAATATCTAGAGAAACATTAAAGTTTGTCCATTAAGTACCTATGTGCTACAAATATCAAAGAGCGAAGTCATAAAGTATATGCAAAGTTAGGCATTAGCTAAATTGAGGACGCCAATAAGAAATGTATACAATAATAAAACTATATATACAGGGTGGTGCAACCAAGCTGGGGTGAGCGCTTCTAACTAAACGGTGAGGAATTTCGAAAAGCCTTTTTGCAATTCGATTGAGAGTTACATGAGCTACGTTTTAAAAATATTTTCTTTATAGAGGGTGATCGAACCAGTCAGTCACGAACCAAACTTATGTTTTTTTTTAATAGAACACGCGGTATTAAAATATTACAATCAATTACTATAAACAGTCTGATATAACTTTAGTTGGGTATAAAACACATAGTTACGGAGAGAAAAGCGATTAAAGTTGAAAAACACGCACCGCTAAGGGTGGGTTTATCAATGTGATGATAAATAAACTTGCAGATAAAATTTTATTCGTAAGATAACTACAATCAAACGTTTATTGAGTGTTAAATAGAAGTTATCTGCAAGATAAAGGAATGTACCTTAGAGTTAATTTACAGCTTTATTTTAAAGATAACTGACAGATTATATACTATGCCATCTGTAAGACCATACGGACGACGACAAATTTGAGTTTACTTTAACCTCAAACTTTATCTGTATCGGTTGTTGTTTACTTTTAACTTGCATTATTATAAAAATGGACTAATTACTTTAATTTTCATTTTTACCTGTGAGTGAGAAATTCTAATTGATGTGTCAATTATCGCAAGTAATAGAAGATTCGTTTCTTTAGGTAAACGAAAACGGATCACAAATTCGCGGTCATCCCACTTTTTAAAATTATCTACTCGTGGTCTTGCCGTATACGGCTTACATTCATATTGTAAGACTTCTGCTATATCTTCATCTTCGTTACTACTTAATAAGTAGTTAACGAAATAATCCATTGCAATTTAGGGCATAAAATGTCAGTAACTTAAAATTTATCTCTATGCACTACGTTACTATACATATAATAAAAGTCATCAAGGATTTCTGATAGCCAATCAGAATGCGCTATTTATTTAACAGTATGAGCAACTATTGACAAACTTACAGTTTATCAACTTGCAGCTGACTGCATTACGATAAACAGTTGCTTTTATCTGCCAGTTAGCAATATCTGTCAGTTACTTAACTAACACTTTTATCCCCACACTGATAAATCCACCCTAAATGTGCTAAGTTGTTGAGTAAAATAGTGGCCTACACTTCAATTGAAATTACTCGCCATTATACAAGGTGACCGAGTTTTGTAATTCTATTTCAGACGTCGCTTTTTCAAATGGAACACCCTGTATATTATCTTCGTATGATAAAGAGAACGTCATACGCTTTCTAAAAATACCACACACATTACCCTTTCGACGGACAGTTTTTCAGCTAATTCACCGCAACTGCAATATTTTGAGATTTGTTACATAAGTTTTGTTCGTCACCAACTGTTTCGATCACCCTGTATAAAGAACATATTTTTCATACGTAGCTCATGTAGCTCTTAATCAAATTGCAAAATGGTTTTTCGAAATTCCTCGCCGTTTAGTTATAATCGTCCACCCCATCTTGCTTGCATCACCCTGTATATATCTTAAATAACGTAGTGAAGGTAAATATTTTTTAAATTAAAAACTACTTAATTACTTAACATACTTTATTTGCTAATGTTAATAGTTTCTAATCTTTACATAATTAAATAATGATAATTAAAAGATGTATTTTCAGTTAATTTTCCCATACAGCCGAAAATATTCCATATAAGTATAAAAAATTTGATTAACAACAAGTATTTCCATAACGACATTCAATTAGTGAAGGCGACGGAGGTTAATTACTCAATTGCGTGGAAAAGATTATTCAGACGCTTTAGAAATGAGGTCCTGATTATTTACCATTACATAGAAACACTCTCCAATTCTGAAACAATTACAGAAAATTATGTGTTCGAATGAATTCAATGATGTACAGCTACGAAGCATTACAATTACTCTACTTTAATTGCTAACGAGAATGTCAGAGTAAATACTGATGTTTTATTAACGCGAATGACAATAAGAACATTCTCTACAAATGAATTCGTTAAAGAGAAATCGCCTTACAAATTAATCCTGAAGTACAGAAGTACTTCTCAATTAGCCACTGTTACTGAAATGGTTGTCTGAAATGCATATATTCAGATAATTTATTTAGTGGTGTCTCAAAAATGTTACGATTCTTTTACTGTTTGGAATGTATATTAAGTATCGTAAATGTGGCACAATTTGCTTTCACGATGTCACTGATATACAGCTACCCGCGAAAGTATTCGTCCAGGTAAAAACATCGGTTTTAGGTTTTACAAATAGAAGATGAAAAACGATTTCTTTCGCCACAAATTGATCACTAACGACCAGAACGGCTTAAATGTGGAATATTTCTCTAATAATTTAATTATGAACAAAGTTACAAGCATTGAAGTAGGCATGGAAAAATTCACCTCTCCTTTGTGGTGAAAGTTGAATTAAATTTGTGTCATTAAAAGAAAGAGTATGATTTGTTCATCCAAAATTTCAATTGATTATCTGCAGCGGTTCCAAAGTTATGAATTTTTCACTTTACGAAATAGAGGCGAAAATCGCGTGCGGTGAATCGCGTGCAAACCCTCTGTAACGCGAGTCGCACGTGATTTTCGCCTCTATTCCGTAAAGTAAAAAATTCATAACTTTGGAACCGCTGCAGATAATCAAACCAAATTTGGCATGTTGGATGAAGAAATCATACTCTTTCTTTTAGTGACACAAATTTAATTCAACTTTCACCACAAAGGAGAGGTAAATTTTTCCATGCCTACTTCAATGCTTGTAACTTTGTTCATAATTAATTTATTAGAGAAGTATTCCACATTTAAGCCGTTCTGGTCGTTAGTGATCGATTTGTGGCGAAAGAAATCGTTTTTCATCTTCTATTTGTAAAACAAGGGATTTTTTTACCAGGACGAATACTTTCGCGGCTAGCTGTACATATGTAGTTCAGTAGAATTAATCCTCTCTTATATAAGCCCACTTCTGGTAAATACACATTATATTTTTTAAGTGTACCCACATTGTTATACATTAAGAATATTAAATGTTTTCAAAACTCTTGTGGAGCTTCTTTTGATTTCAGCATGACACGCATTAATTTCAAAAATCAAATATTTATATAACATTTATCCCAAGCTCTACAAAAGCTCAACGACATAATTTGGATTTTGAAAATTCTTCTATATTAAAAAAGGAAAGTAGTTATAAAAAGATAATTTACGAAATGAATGTAAAAAGGAAAAAAACGCAATTAGTTTCGGAACACACATAGAAACCTTAAGTATGATTTACAGTAAATTAATTTGCGCCTGAATTTATTAAATGAATCTCGTCATTAGGTTTGCTGTCGTATACGTCCTTAAATAAAATATCTCAAACTTACCAAGATACGTTTATACATAGTTATATTTTCATAATGAAAGACAATACCATAGATGTTATTTTGGAAGAACATTTTTGATAATCCTGTGGAAGATAAATGAGCAATTAATTTAGAGGAAGGTACAAGGCGGAAACTGGCAAGTTGCAGATCTGAGAAATATGGTGTAGGAGCCGTTAACATTTAGTCCTTTTGTGACAAATATTAATAAGAAAAATTTCGCCACACAATTTGCTGCCTATCGGTCAAATTATTCGTCAAGATTGATGCTCTTAGTTAAATATTCAAACACAGGGCGTAACACCACAATCCACTTGGGATGATTATTTATTCCGAATGTTGCATGTTACGGTCATGTTTATTTATGTTTTGAACAAGGCGTCGGAAAGTGGAATCCTTATCGATACTCGAGAAACCGAGAGAAAAAACCCTTGTTCCTGAAGTATATACTTAAATCAAGAATAAGAACGGTAAAATATTACATCATAAATATCAGAGAATGAAGCCGTAAACGTTTAACAGTAAGTAAACACAAAGCAATATTTTTAGTTTGAGATATTGATTTGTGGCGTTTGTTTGGACTAGGCCAGTTAATTTATGGATGAATTCTGAATCGTATACCACGAAGGCTTGAAATTGGATATGCGGAAAAGTGTAACAGGAATATAACGTAGAAGTTAGAATAGGAATTTTGAATAATGGTTTGTAACGTTATACTACGTCATGTGCTTTCTGAATTGAAAATTCGGTTTAATAATTAACTATTATTGTTTGCATATAGAAAGAATGTACAGAAACCTGTGCGGAAGTAGATGCTCTCTCTAACAGATTTACAAGCCAAGAAAACAAAAATAAGGTTTTAGATAGAGAAAGGATGTACTGTTGCTTAATGTTTATTGTAACTGTTTTTCTCAGAATTTTGTTAAGAATTTAAGGAGGTTCAGGTAGGTACCTGATTGTTTTCATTCTACGAATACAAAATTGAATATAGTAAAATTTCAAAGAAAATGAATCTAACTACATTTATAACAAGTGATATCCTTTTATGTCTGCAAAATTATTATATTATATCAACAAAGTTACAACTAACAGGAAATTACAAAAATATTAATAAAATCACTTAAAAACACATGATGTTTAAAAAAATCCTGCTATAGGCGAAGATGATCATCGTCAAGATATCAACATAGACAGACAAGTCAATAATAAATAAGTTTCAATTACTTGATACCATTTCTCTCTAAGAAGCATATTTCTAGAAATATGGAGTTTATAGCAGACGCATAGAAAGATGTATTAGAGGAGCATGTTTTTCACTGTGGTTAATGCACCAATATCAGTAAAAACAGTCCTAATTGGACCATAACACAGGATATTTACAGCAAGATTTTAGGCACTGTAAGGTCTAGATTATTGTAATATCAGAAGTAGAGTGATAAAAGTATTCAACGATGTTAGAGACAGTTACATACTACATTTTTTTTAGAAAAAGAATGACCAAGATTACTATTCTGAAAATTTTCATAAACACTACATCCAATCTGTAACTATAATCAATAAATATTTTTGATGCGTAGACAAAACCACAACATTTATTTTAAAAATATGCGCAGATTTTAGTAACAGATTCCGATTCAGTAAGTTCAAACAGAGTTTGGGCTATGTTCCTGAATTCCTTCGCATGTTGTCTGATAGCTCAAGCGGTGATATTTGCCTGGTAAAAGGAAGAGCCCATTCAACGAGTGTTCGTGTCGAGCCAGATATCAATTGTCCTATTTTTTGCGCTACCAATCGCACTTGGAATACAATTAACAGCAGTAAATCTGTTACAATCCAATTAGTTGATTCAAAGCGCTACTGGAGAAATACTACAATTAAAATGGTTTTTGTAAATAAACTAGCGGGTTTCCTTTAATACATATATCTTAATGAAACGACTAAAGGAATAACATATGTATGTATATTCTTTCATATTCAGGGTTATTCAAATGTACCGGAACTAATCTAATCCAAATATGTTTAGAAGTGTTTAAATTTTAGTAACTAAATAGGGAATATGCATGCATTTTATAATTTTGATTATCTACAATTTTCGAACAATATACTGTTAGTAATTAGGAACAAAACTCTTACTTTAATGAAAGTAAATTATTTCAAATAAATATTCGCAATAAAAAATAGCAAAATATTTAAAATATTTCGTCAACTTGAAAACGCTGTGCTATTGGCCAACGCCATTGTGACGTACAAACATAGTAAACATCACTGCACGTAAACGGTATATACAATAAAAGGTTAAAGTGGAGGTAAACGAACGGCATTTGCACTTCAAAAACAGTTTTTATTTCCTAAAGTATATATGTATTCTTGTGTCACTGACTATAAATTTAATACTTGTAAAAATATTGAAAATGGAAGAAGAATCTGGTAACCTTCCAAAAGTGAACTCATTAATGGTTGCTGCTTTCTTTCAAGAAAATATCTGTTTTATTTCCAGTGAAATGAGAGGAGTAAAAACACAGAGGTAAATGCAAATACATACATATTACCTATTTATAATAATTTCGCCATTACTTATATGTACGTTTTATGCACATTTTGGTTTACAGATAATGGCCATTAAGTAAATTGGCAAATTACAAAAGAAGGTGACACACGGTGCTATTGACGCTTGCGCAATATTGGTGTTGTGAGTGTCGAGTCAAATGTCAAATTATTGTTGTTTGTGGTTATGTTCGCCTAGTGCCCACCACAGAACCATGAATAAAAAACGAGAATAAAGTGGTCATTTGACTTGAAAGTAGCTTTATTAGATATACGGCAGTGCAAATTAAACAAACTACGAAAACAAAACTACACGACCAGAAAATAAACATACATACATGACAGTTTACAGCTGGATAGCACCGCATCCATCTCTAATACAAGCGCGCTATTTTTAAATGCATCGGCGATGTTAACCAATTGTCGGCGATGGCCTTTTTAGACCATCGGCGTTTCTAATGGCCATTAGTTGAAATGGCGATATTTATGGCCAGTTACTGTTATAGCGATGTGACACATAATAAACTTAATTGCCAATTTACAGTTAATGGCCATTACGATGGCCCGTGTGTCGCAGGTATTAAATACATAAAGGTCAGTGAATTTGGTTCCAACAAGCTTGACCCGGAAACTGTCAAAACAGTACTTCTAGAGAACACGCTGCAAGAGATGGCAAAACGAAATGTGAATTCACAATTATTGAAGCACTCACAGTATTACAAAGTGCTTTGTCATTGTCACTTCATCAACTGATAATTAAATTTAATGGAAGTGAAGGCACTGATTGTGATGATTTTGTATTATTTTCAAAATTGTAAAATGGATGAAAGTATCTGCAAAAAAATTGAAAAATTAACGCAATCACAATATAGCAGTGAAGTGTGGCGCGAACTACGTTATGGACGTATAACAGCATCAAAAATCTACGATGTTATACACTCCAAGAAATCAGAAGGTACTGCAGTGGAAAGTATTCTAGGTGCTTATAAAGTATCTGATGCTCCTGCATTGCAAAGAGGACGAACATTAGAAATTAGAGTTTTGGAAGAAGCAGAGAAACAAATAAAAACAAAAATTTTAAAATGTGGCATTTTATTGTGTATAGATTACCCATATCTAAACGCAACACCAGATGGCATAACCGAAGAATGTATGGTAGAAGTTAAGTGTCCTACATCTGAAAAGACTTCAAAAAAATATATTTTAAGTGATAATAGTATATAAGTGCTAAATGTCAGAGCCAAATTCAAATTCAAATGTATATCGCCAATAAAATTACTATTTTAAAAATAGATTTCGATAGGATTATATTAATGACACATTGAAAATAACACAAAAATTTTGGAAAGTAAATATTTTTCCTAAACTATATTTATCTGCACAAACTTAATTCAAATAGAGTTAAAGTGAAATAAAGAAATATGTTGATATATTGTCTTTTATTTATCATTGAATTGTACAAAGCTCTATCACAGGGATGCACAGACTTATAATATAGATATAGACAGCGGCCCCCGGGCGCATTGTTGCTCTATCACAATATTGATGACATCATCAGTTAAGGGAATATGCTTATTGTGTATGCAAGAGTGAGGTTTCAAAAATTTAAATTCCCTAATTCTTCTTATAGTTCGTTCGATGTGGATACGTAAACTGGAAATTCTTGTTGTTTCGATAACTTCTTGCTTAGAAAGTTTTAGTTTGTTTACAACACTTGGAGGTCTAATCAATTTGCATCCAAGCGCTGTTAATAAATCCTCCACATGTTTAAAACCCCTATCAACCATAACCGATGCATCAGGTGGAAGTACGTTTAATTAACTGCATTCTTCTGTTAACAGTGTATCAGTTATTCTTCCAGAGAAACCTTGTGATATAAAATTAATTATTTCGTCAGGAGTAGAAGATATCAAATACTTTATTGTGTTGCATTTTTATATTCTGACCAAGTCAAAACTTGTTTTATTGGATCACTTGGTTAGATTGTATCTTACTATATCGAGCTCTAAACGCAAGCGGCAAATTTTGAATAATAGTTTCTGATTTCGGGCAAAATGTAAAACATTTAACATATTTTGCTATAACTGACACATACTTTGAAAATATTTTACTTGCATAAGAAGAACTTATCCCAAAATTATCAACAAGTTTTATTCAATCGAATTTTCATCAAAACCAATAATATATCGTTTATGGATATACTAATTGTTTCACTTATCAACTTCGCAATTAACAGTTTTCAGGAACACCAATGTAATGACGAGGGTTTCTTCCCCTTATTTCAACGGTCCTGGATGTTGATGTAGATTTCAACAATTCGGTTTCATATTTCGTTGAGAGAGCATCACTTTCACTGGCCGTAGATGCTTTACATGTTTCAGTACTATCACTGGGAGAAGTACTAGAAATATAAATTTGTTTCAACAGTTCTACTTTTGAAAATCCCCCTTTATGAATATTTTTATGTGTTATTGGTGATGTTGAAACATTTATGGTAGTTTTAAATGGTGACGAAGGAGAATTTATAGTAGATGGTTTTACTTGAACCTATTTGCTTCGGACATGTGGTTTTATATTTATTTTTGTTGAAACATGTTGATATCTAGGACCTACTATACTCTGTTCGATTGCTGTGTCTTGGACTGTTTCAATTAATTCACGGGCAAGGTTAGGATCATTATCACTACGTGGTTTATCATTGGACGATGAAACATATTGATGTAATTCTCCTAAAACATCAATTCTTTGACGTTTCATAAATGCCTGGCGTTGTACTAGTGGTGATGCTGCTCTCTTGCGATCTGCTTGACAGACCAATCGATGTGGTACTATACCTTTTTTCATTTTTTTTTACATTGCCCTTCATTAATTTATCATTAATTAATAATTAATAATAATTAATCATTGGGTAACTAAAATAAGAAATGTAGATGATTATACAACAATTTTAAAATGAATAAGATACATATTTCATTAAACTCATGTAAATAATGTGACTTTCTTTATGTTAAGCTAATTTTTATGGAATGAGTTTTGCGAGTATTATGTCTAACGTACATACATGCATATTTGTACTTACATCAAAATGGTCTTCACAACAATAAATTGCTGTATTTTTAGATATCTTTCTATTGTCCCTTCGAGTGGCATGCACACTCAGAAAAGTGTTTTCTAATGCCAAGAAATATAAAATCATATCAAGGTCTTTCATCAACGTATAGCAGAAGCTCACCTTGCTCTTCCCGAAAGGCCTGGATTTACCCAAAATCAATAAATTCAGTATTCTGTTTAAATCTAAAATTCTGCACCATAAACCTAAGAGAAACGCCTGTATGTAGGTATAAAGTTACAATGGTAGTATACACTAACTTACTATTAATTAATTAAGCAACTATTGAATAATTGTACAAACAATTAACTTATTCGCTCACACGCAACCGAACACAAGCACAACTCCTATGCCAACGACAGCAAATAGGACCTAAAACATGATTTGAATGTATCCACGCCAAGCAACCTAATATGCATACACGGAAAACCCGAGCTGTTTGCAGTAACCAAAATGTATTTTGTTGGCATATATTTTGTTAAGGATACTATACGCTTTGCTGCTTTAACGGAATACTAAATCAAAATTTGTTATTAGCAAACAAATTATTTTGTTAAAGGATTTACGTGACGCAACAAAATAATTCAGTAAAATACTTTCTTAATGTAATTGTAAACAAATAAAACAATGGTTTCAACAAAATTTATTTGTTGTTTTTAACAAACAATCCAGTCTTTCCGTGTAGGAATCATAATACTATACCTAGATGCACGGTACTTGGTAAGAAAACGACCGCTCAAAATGTGCAGTGCGATGCGCTGGAGGTGCCAGTCCCCCTCTAAACCTCAAGTAATTTTTTATGTAAATGCGAAGGACTTCTCTCCACAATGATTCTATGAATCAATGTAGCACTCTGCAGCAGCCTCCTGTGCCTCATGTTTAACCATTTAAGTTCAGTCAATTTCATTGGAGTGATATTGAACTGAACTATTGGAGTGATATTCAAGTAGGAGCTTTATAGTTACAATTTTGTTAGCAAAATGCAGACCAAAGTTAAGCCAAATCAATTTTCAAAATGTTGTATTACACTCTGTAAAAAGTGAAAAAAATGAAATCGAAAAAAACATGTTTTAATGGAAATGTTGTGTTTACGTAAATAATAAGTGAGAAAATAAACAAAAATGTTGCAGTACTTTTCATGAAGCTAAGAGATTCTTGAATTATTCGCAGTAACCGCGCTGGAACTAACATTTACAAGGAAAAAAAAATCTCTCATTTGTAAACGATCTTGTTCTGTTACCAACTCCAAGAACTATGAACAAAGTCAACTGCTCGTATTCTATCAGTTGATTCATTTTAGTTAAAGATTAAGTACTTTAATTTCATAGAATGTATTGTTTTTGTACTATTATCTACCTTCAGGTGAGATAGTTTCCCGCCAAAATCACTACTTAAAATTTAATAATCTATAATTCTAACTTCAAATTTATTAAATTTAAATTTAAATATCAGTTATATCACTATGGCACATTTGTTAGGTTCAACGACCAGAAAAAGAGGTTTGAGATAAAATTAAATTAGATCCAAGTTTAATGACACATTAACTTTCGAATTACTTAGAAACAAAAATGTTACCAACCTAAGATTAGAAAGACTTTAATACAAACACGCTGAGGTATACCCATTCTTTAAAGCATCGATTCCTGTGGATTATGCGGATACATCCTGGTTCTAGGACTGTAGCCGAGAAATGTAGGTCTTAATATAAATTGTTGTGCTAACGAACTTAATATAATGTGTTTAGTAGTATTTTAGAAACTGTAAATTTATGTTTGTATTTGATGCACTAGAATATTATCAAACAGTAGTAGAATTCTCGATAATATCTTTACCAATTTAAGATTAAATCTATACTTAAAGACACAAGGTGTTGGTTAGTCAAATAGTAGAGTGGTTTCACTCGACTCTGAAATTACAAAAACTCAGAAAGTACTGCAAATATTTGCGAAGAGATGATATATTGTGTTTTCACATTATTTAGAACAACAATATTTTCATGACAAAATTCAGGCTTTCTTTAATAGTATTTCTTCTTATTTTACCAATTGCCGATCAAGTGAAACGCTCTAATTCTTTACATGAGGACTTGTATGTACTGCAAGAGAAAGTACATCAATTAAAAGATATGTGCAATCGAAGTAAAATACATACACCAACAATTAACTAAAACTACTAAACAAAACTTTTTTCGCTTAGAAATTATAAGACCCGATAATAAAAATTGCCTTATCTGGTAGACAACAAACAGTATGCAGAATAAATTCTACTGTATTCGCAATAAGAATATATCGGTAAACGTCAATCATAAATAGTAACTTAAAGTTAAAATTCATTGAATTAGACCAATCCATAGAGAGAAGACATGAAAATAATAATTACCGGCGCCCTTCTCTAGTTTCCCTTGTTTAAACTTTTCGTTTATATAATGGTACAACGAATTATAAGTTTCACAATTTGATTTTTTATATGCGCAAAGCATGGTATTAGAGCAGGCAAATCTATTATTAAGACTTTATTAGAAATTTACGATCACATACTGCAAAATATTGAGAACAAACTCCATCCTATTGGAATTATCTGTAATTTAATCAAGCCATTTAACTGTTCCAGGCATAGTCCTTTAATCAACAAACAGCATTTGTTAGGATTTTAGAGAAAACCTTCTGGCTAGATAGTATCGCATTTATGTGGAAGTATGCTAATCGATAGCAGTAGAAGACAACATCATTAATGCAAAAAATGCTGAGCTCTTCATATCTATCATCAGCTGTAGGACTTCTTCGAGGATTTATCCTTGGTTTCATCTTATTTTCTTTATTTTTTAATATCGTAGAATTCTTGTATGATAATTATGTGATATGCTATTCTGATGACTATATTACACATAGCAACAGAATCATGCAAAATGCTATTGACTCCTTACTTGAGTGGTTCTGTGAAAATTGACTCTTTTGGAATTTCAACAAATCTAAATTTGTATTGTTTCACACTAGTGAAAAGAAAATTAATTAATATTCTGATTTTCATATTATGAACAATGAAATTTTGAAAACAAGGTTGACCATACTACTACCACTTTTACCTTTATCATAGAGTGGAACGATATGTATGTTTTGCCATGTAAATTGAATAACGTGCTATTTGCTATGAAGTGCTATAAAATTAGTCAGTTAAAAAGTGCGTTGGATATTCACATATCAAGTTCAGTTTACCTTTATGAATTTCAATTTCAGTTTTTGTACGGGATACTTATGTAGAAAGCGTCTTCATCAGTCTCCGAAGAGTTTCCTAAACAACAAGGTGGTATCGGAACTATGATACCTATTAATTATGTAGTTTAACATAGAGAGTATTTTATTTCTATGAAAATTCACTGCATAGATTTACCATTTAAATTCATAAATTTTTCTTTCTTTTTTTCTTTTCTTTTAAGTAATTAGGTGGTGTTGCTGTTTATAGTGGTGCGTATTTGTAGTATTAGTGTACAATATTTCTAACGCAAATTGTTTTGAATTACTTGGTTATATAACTCCTGTATTGATTTGTTTCAAACTTGAACCATAAAATAATATTGAAAACTGATTTGAATTGAATTGATAACTTCGAAACATAGCATTGGAAACGTTATGGTTTGATTTCTTAAAATATACAATTTTAATCCGTAGGAAGTCAAATAGCAAACTGTATTTTAGATACGTACAGTTTCGGCGTTTTTAATCCGGACACATGGCTGCTAAGCGTAAATAATTGCTAGAAGCAGGTAAAAAATATTACACGAAACGTACATTACTGTCAATGTAGACCTCTCGAGTTAGGCGGGGAGCTTGCATATCCATCTACTATCTGGCTTTTACTCTGGGGAAGTATGCAATTTGTCTGTTTTAAAAATGCCAAAGGTGTACATTGTAATATCTGATCTTAAGTGAAAAGTCAAGTTAATATTTATTTATTCACTTATTTTATTTATGGTAAGTGCTTCTTCAGCTATATTGCTTATCTGACTACCGTGCAACTCTTGGTGTGTAGATTATGTGTGTAGAATTGTGTTCAAATGGTCTTGTTATAGCACTATATTGCTGTTTATAATGCTGTATTGTTCATCACTTTGCTCTGAACAGCGAATAGTAGATCGATCGGGATACAATTTTCCAAGAAAAATGTCACCGTCCTCCCGAAGAATTGAACCACGGGTACCAACGATCTGCCATATCACTGGGTAGCCACCTAATTACTCTGGCTAGCGAACCGTTTAGGTATAATAGAGCTACGTAGATTCTTCAGCTCCACAAAATCAGTGCATTTGTTAAAGCACTTCTTATGAGTTCGAGTACTGCATACCATAAAGTAAGATACTAAAACAATAAATACGTCTAAGTAAATACGCAATAAAACGGTTATTTTAAGACGGTAGAACAGTAAGTGTGTCCAATTAATACTAGATTATTCACTTTGCCGTTCGAGACTTTAAACAAAACACCTCACAGTTAGAAAAGTTAATTTATTTTATCTTTACAAAACGTCTCGCATAAAGTACGAGTAGGTAGCTTGGGAGCTTTACAGATACACATAAAATGAGTTTTCCAACCGTATCAAAACAAACGATGATCAGTGAAACTAAAATAAATAAGGTTTATTAAAAAGCGCCTGACACAGAGACGAGATCATACCCTTAGGCCCTGCATATTTAATGGCAATTTAATGGTCGAACGTCAAAAGATAGACCCAATTAAAACAGAATAAATAAAACGAAACATGTCACATTAATTCCCTTTTAATATAGAATGGAGAGCAATAAGAAATGAGTGAAACGAGGTCCTACCGTCGTCCCCAAATGGCGCACAGGATATTTTAAAAAAAACATCAGTTAATCAACTACAACTTTTATTCGAAGTTCAACAAGGTAACCTGAGGAACATTTTTCCTGAAAGCAATTAAAATTGAAGAGAACTGTTGCAATTAAAAATCTATCAATTCTAATGAACCCAAACGAATTTCATGAGGAAAAAGAATATTGTATTAGGATTGAGATAATGAAGCATTTATATGCGCTGTCACGAGAATGTAAAATCAATCTTACGTCCAACATACAATACCATCAATATTATAACATAATATTCTATCTAGGTATATCTACATATCTAAGGGTCATATTTATAGTCCGTGCTTGAGGTTGTGTCAATGCTTGAGCACGTGATTTTGACAAATTTATAATGACATTTATGTCGTCGTTATTGCCGTGAGTGCTGTATCTATAGTTTTGAAGCTATTCGTGATTTGAGTTTGGAGTATTTTGGCTCTTCTGCATTTTAATAAGAAAATTTTTCTGTTCAATGTGTCGGCTAATTTTAAAGTTAGTGATGACCATCGTTTCATATTGTTTGCTACGATAGCATCATAAGTGTTTCTTACATCTTGATAAAACCTCATTTGCAATTGTAATGAGGGTAAAACTATCGACTGTACTTTGTTAGGTAAAAACGAAGTATCAAGGTGATCGATTTGTTGTCAAAATTAAAAACTCCTTTATTCATAAACTCAATATTTCGTTATATTTTATAACTTCCTCAGGAGCATGCTATAAAGGTATATAACAGTTTAGGAAGCAATTAGTTTGTGTATGTGAACTACTTACAATTCTAGTTTCAAAATGTTAATTGCTGCCTGACATATGTAAAATTAATCGGCAACAACGAGGAAAAAACCGTAAAATTATCTACTTAATTTTTGTAAAAAAAAACCAATATAAAATCATGGACGAATTGCTTGTTGTTTTTTCTAAAGAGGACTAAGAAATTCTGAAGTATTTAAAATTGCAAAATAATACAAGGTTCAACTAGAAAGTTAAAGCTGTCGTTATAGTTATAAAACGTTTCAATAGATTATGTTTTGACTTGTGTTAGTTTTGGAATGTATACTTTTGTGATTGTTGTTGATCATTTCTAAAAATAAACATTTTTCAATTTGTAAAATTTTAATGGTACATACTATAATATCAAAATGCGAGAAAGATTTATGCTATGTGACACAAGTGCGCTACAATCGCTCCTGTGTAGGGTTATCCGGTGTTTTAGTAGTTGCGATGTTTGATCTATGTGGGTGATTGCAATTAGTACATGGTATGCTAGAAACGGTGTTACAAATTTATAAGTTTGGGGTTGTGTACTTAGGTTTAGTTAATATATTGCGTATGCTCTTGGTATTTTATTGGGTGAGTTTGATATTATTGAATGGTTTTAAGGTAGCAATTATTTGTTCAGTTAAATTGTGGACGTAAGGTATCTGCCTGTAGATGACGACCTTATTACCAATCGGTTTCTCTATCTGTTAATTTGTATAGAAGTTAATATTCTAATCAGAGAGCAGGTATTAGGCAGTATTTTATTCTCTATCATAAAAAGTAAAATTAGTCTCAACTTGAAAAATATGTTTGCGTATAGTTTTACATCAACAATCACTTACTCAGAGAAAAATGATTTATTTGGACCGAGAATGGTTTCTATGTGTGCATACCTTCGCTTTATTTGAAATGTAAATTAAATATCCTCATAGCCTGCTGTTGAAAACGGAACAATGATGATCTTTCATAGGAAGTATTTATTACTAAATATGGAAAATTCGGAACGCCTGCCAGCAGCGTACGCATGTAATTTTCCATTTAAGAAACAAATCCACATGGGACGGTTATGCAAGCTCACCGACCGTAGCATATTTATACACGACACGACTGCATACTAATTTGCAATTCAAGGTTGCTATCATACCGACGACTGGCTAGCCGATCGCAAACCCGATAACGCTCGAAATATGTCCTGGTGGTCCATGTGGTACAAATACGCCATGTTTATTAATTACAATTATATTCCGAGCTTGACAAAAAATACATTGATATACCGATAACTAAAATAATTTTTATATTTGTATTAAATTTACATTGGCGAGTGGTTTAATATTGTTCGAGAATGTAAGCAACGATTTCTTCGTTTTTAGATATTTTTATCGACAGGCATTGTTATATGTTTTAATATTATTTGACACATATTAAATGTAAATCTCTTCCACTGAAGTATTTTAACAAAACATAATTAATTTGTGTTCTGGAATAAATTGATTTTAAATTAATTCCTGTCTTATTAACTCACAAGTGAAAAGATACATATCTGCGATGAAAACGATTAAAGTACTTATAGGTCGTAATGTTTATATAGTAATTACGAATATCATGTTAAAAACAGGTTTCAACGCTGTTTTCACTGTTTTTCCGTATGCGATAACGGTTGAATTAGTGCTCCTTTTACTTTATCTAGCAATTCGTATTTCGGTCTTAGCTAACTCTTATAGTACTTGTTGGAATTAAATATTGTTTGAAACCAATATAGACACCAGCGATAAACCAGGGACCCTGTATATTCATGTTCCCTACATGATTATAAATTTGTCGGAAGTCCCTACGTTCAATTTTTAACTTGTCATAGAAAATAGAAGCTTATTATCGTGAATCAATGAGGTCATGCAAGTATGCATTGGTTTGTCTAATCATATAATCGATACGTAATGATATCAAATAGAATTTGTAAAAACTAGCTATATTTTTGTTATGGATATTCTTTCAATTCCTGAAATATTTCCACTTGTAAGTCAATAAAACAACAATTAATTAAATACCAATTTATTCCAGAACATATAATATTCAGAACTGATATCGATAATTTAAATGTTATTTATAATAATTTAATTCACGCCTGAATTTTATTAATTTTAAGCTCTTGACTAGGTTTTTTTGTCATGTTTTTCCCTAGTCCTTGAACAGAATTGTTAGAGCTTGACAAAAAAAATAGATTGATATACGAATAATTCAAATCATTTTATTTTTTATAGTTGTATTAAACCAATATATCTTTCATTATTATTTGAAAATGTAATTAAAATTCGATATATCAATGATTTCTTTGTTTTCTAGATATTTTTGTTGATAGGCATGGCCATTTATATTATTTGTATTTTGACATATATTAAATATCAATTTCTTCCAGTGAAGAACTCTTATTAACAAAAACATAATATTATATGTTCTGGAATAAATTGGTATTTAGTTAATTGTTGTTTTATTGACCTACAAGTGGAACTATTTCAGGAATTGAAAGATAAGTACCTACATAAAGGTCACAAAATAGATATTTTAGTTATGGATATTGCAACATTGTTGGGGAACCATTGTGTTCCACCTTATGAAATTTCGAATATCGATTGGGATCTGCTCACACCTCAAAATTACTCATGCTTCCAAATAAGTATAATGGAAGTAAAAAACTAAGAATTTGTTGTTCTTGAAAGCACACGCCCCAAGAAAAATTTGACCTTGAAAAACGTTACTTTATGTTGCAGATCCAATTAAAAACTGTACAACTACTTATTTGTAATGAGTGCGCTAGTTTTTTTAGTGTGCCAACTACCAACTAAAATAAAATAGAAGCACAGAAAAGGTAACATCTACTCAATTGACATTTCTCCACTAATGTAAGTGGCTTCTTCAGGAGCAAAAGGTAGGTAGGTGATACCAGATTTAGGCCACGGTAACTCGACGTTTCAACCACGCTAGAGGCAAACACTTTCTGTCAGAAATACAACTTTTCGCCTCTTGTGTGTTTCCAAACCGTTCACTTCATTAGTCTCACCGTTCTTGCTCTATCTCATAAGTGTCATAAGTGTAAAATATTTCAGGTAAAGAAAATAATGAAAAAAATATTCACTTTAATAATTATCCAACCTTACCTTTTATATCGTAATAACTTTTTTCATAGTGGCTGTGTGTGGAAGTACGTTCCGCAAGGTAATAGAACACAAAACTCAACCTAACTTTAAACTTTTACATTATTCCATAACTACAGACGTGTAAAAGACGTCACGCTAGCACAGACGTGCGGGCCAGAACGACTCCTAATTAAAAGAATGCAAAATAATGGGATAAATCAAAATATATGCGACGATGATTACATAGAAATATTATTTGATCACTGATTGTTTAGTGCATAACATGTTTTACCGATTTATACTAAAACAGTATGTAGTTGCTACTAAACATATTAGAACGCCTTTCTTACACTATTTTTAGCGTAGTATCACCTTATAAAATACACGCCTAAAAATTATGAAAAGTATCCTTATGTTGAAACATAATACACAGGTAAATATAAATATAAATAAACATAAAAACAGACTTACAACGTAGATAATTAAAACTGATTTTTTTACGTTTCATTTATTAAAGTATATATATATATATAAAATTAAAATAATATATGTATATACCTACTCTCTTTGTGCATTATAAATTGAAATTTTACTTCTAATGCAAAAATTAATCTCTAATTCGGTTACTCGTATTACACTACTATGACGCGGTTAAAACCAATGCTCTACTTACTTATAGTTACAACGTATGTAGATAAAACATAATAGATAATCGATTTGATGCTGTTAATCAAAATTTATCACGTATATACAGATCACAAACACTTTTCGATTCCTACATTTTTTTCACACAACAAATACTAGATGAAAGAGTAGCACATAATTTTGGAACATCAATTTTACTAAAAGCTAGAAAGGTACTAAAACATGAAGGCGCATATCTAACAGAGATGGGAAAAAACTAAGAATTTAGAACATGATCAGAGTCAGTTTGACTCCGCGTTTGTAGTTACGGGTTAAAGATTGTTGTCGAAAGTTGTCTTATACTAGAAACGTTGTGGAAAAAGTACCTTTTCCACATGATGAATCACCAAAGAGAATCTTTAACGAGAATTGCAATACTTGTGCCAATTCTATTACTTTCAGTTTTTTATTGTGGTTCATATATAGATAGACGTCAACCTTTGTTGATACATTGACTACATTCTTTTGTTTTAGACTTTTTCCCTCTAAATCCAAACTAAAGAGTGACTCGTCCATAGCTATTCTCCTTTCTCTAGAAACTTCTCTAAAATATTCAAACCAATTCATGATTTACTTACAGAAAGACATGTTTAGTAACCTGCTCATATAATCAGAATCAAGTTTTGCCATGCCTAAATAGATTTGAAAAGTAGTTAACAACTTTTATATAGAATCATAACGGAATATTCCATTATAGTTGACTCACACTATGAGGAAAGAGGTTTTGAATAATATATTTGACCTTAATTTTACTTTAACATTGTAAAAGAATATGAAAACGTAGTTATTCTCTTCCTTGAAAACTGGTTAGGCCAACGAGTTACGTCAATAGCTAATTGGGGAAACTATTTGGCTAAATATTGTGGTTTCGTTATTATCCAGCCTATAAACTTACGTTATAGGAACAATACTCCATATTCTACAACAAATTAAACCAGTACATTTTTCTACATATTCGAACAGTAATATTATCTTAGGGCCTCTGTTATGCTAAGGCTGGAGCTTTTGCTACTTTAGCCCTTTTGTCCTCTAGTGTGCATTGTTCTAGGTGCCACGTGAGGTAATTGGAGATGGTGTGCGCTCATATACGTGAATGGCGCATCTTGTCATTATCTGCGGAGGAAGCCTGTTCGGAACCAGCTCTGCTAGGTGTTGGATTAAGGAAACTCCAACCGAGACGTCCTTTCTAACGTTTTTCTGGCCAGTGCCAGCGTGTACTCCGTGAGTGTTGAGAGTTGTTTATTTAGAATTTGAACATTGCTAAAAATCAAGGTGGCGCGACTATCGCAGCACCTGGTTCTATACAACATTGAGACATTTAATTTGAGATGCGCTGGCACTGGCCCAAGTCAGGGCTCCATACGTTAAGATCGGCCGGAGAAACACCGTATAAATCGATAACTTAATTTTAATATTCAAAAAGCTTCTGTCGCAAAGGAGTGGATAAAGGATCGAAATAAAGATCACATTTAATCAAGGTAACGTTCGTGAAGTATTGTTTGAATATTAGCTTCGTATTATTAGTTATTCCCAAAGTAAAATGATAGGTATTCCAAGATGCTGTTCTCAAATTATTAGCTATATTGGTAATTGAATATTTCAATTACGATTAAAACGTAAGGCTTCAAACTTAGATGGATTTATTTTCAATCTGTAAGTTGTGGACCACCTTATTACCTTGTTGACATAAGTCTACAGCCGCCGGCACACCAAGCCATCATTGCGTGACGTCATATATAAGACTATGTCGTCTGTGTAAATCTCTAATTTAGTGTGGTGTGATTGTGGGACGTCGGAGGTAAATAAAATAAAAAGTTCAGGTCCCAAGAGAGAGGCCTGTGGGACGCCCGCACAAGTAATATTTTCCAAATTTTATATGATTATTATAAATGTCGACTGACGTGTATTAATTTTAGGAAATATTAGATGTTGACAAATATTAGAAGTTTCCTGTAACTGGTAAGGATGGATTTGATTATAATCAGAAGTATGTGCGTTGTAATTTTTTTATTTTTTAATTTCTATTGGATCATGTACGTACATATATCTAAATTAATAATAAATCTTTCAAAACCGACAATATACCTATCCATTGAGCACACCAACGAAGCACAGCTTTGGAATTTGGTATTCTATATCAGTCAAAATAGAATTTAAAATGTTTTCAAATAACGGCAGAACATATATGGGGCCAGTAGCAATTGAGGCGTAAAGTATTGATCCATCTGTATTAAGCACGCCTCAGGGGAAATATGGAATGATTTTGTATAATCCGAGAAGTTGTAATTTTAATGAATTTAAATTAAAGACCAGTGCTGCGTGAGGGTATAACTGAAAGAAGTAGCAAATAGCGTCACAGATCTGAATTTGCTTCTGATTGTGTGGAAGTTAAAGAAAAATTGGGTAGAAACCATTACGTCTTTCAAACTGATATATGTAGTACATGTTACTTATTATTAGCTGACATATGTACATACATACATTGCACCAGGTAGGCACAATTGCTTGATATTGCGGGAATATACAGCATAGTTATCGAAACGGAAATAGTTCATTCCATACATATTTTTTAATGTAAATTCAATCAAGAACTCCGTTTGTTGATATCTGTCGCAGTAACGGACTTAGGGCGTGAAATTGAAAAGTTATAATTTTCCTTGAATCGCTATATCTCAAGTATTGAAGAAGATATTAAAAAGGTTTTAACGGTATTTTATGTACATTTTATGTCAATTTCATTAGCCCAGTTTATTTTTTATTTACGATATATCCTGGGAATTATGGTGTAAATCTGTATCGTTTGTTAATGCAACATCCTACATATTTTAACATTTTTAGATAGAGTCTTACTTCCTGATAAAGAAGTATATAATTTTTTAGGTGTTCTTCTTTAATAGGGGTCTCGAATTTGACCGAAAGTCCACTTTCATACCATTGTTATTACATTATTATTTACTATTTTATTGTATAGTACTCTTTCTGTAAAATACATACGATTATTATACTATATTCAAAAGTTGTAGATTTAATGTTTACTACAGAATTGCTAAACTAGGTAATACATCGTAGTTACTATGAAAGTGTATTTCAAGTTAGAATATATATCTTCTTAGGTATAACTATGTGGAAGGCTAAAATAGTAAAGCAAGGAAAGTCTTGCACGTAACAAGATAAGTTTTCACATAGCAGTCTCGCAAGTTTTGGATACGAATATGTGGCGTTTGTTGGAAGATAGCAATATATAGTGCATGTGAACTAAGTAACTCTTTAACATATCGATGCAGTGACTCAACTTCAACTACTTTCTTTATATGTAAAGTTCACCACAAGATTAACCTGTTTCGTACTGGTAAATACATCTGATTAAAGTTTCGTCCCTTTTTTAAATTATGAATTTTATACAATCTTAGACATAAGTTAATAAGGGGCAGATTTCAAAATAGCCTACAATATTATACAGGTTAGTTTAAAATATTTCAACACCTACATATTTGTCAACAATTTCGAGAAAACTCAATGTTTAAGAAAAAATTGAAAACACAAAAGCACTACTACTTGAAAACACATATTTACAACAAGAATGACCTCTTATGCTTCCAATAGCTCAATAGAGCATCGTAATATTCACTTCATGGTATTCATATTTGATATTAAATGATAACGAAGGCTTCCATAGTCTGAGTCTTTGTTATGAGGGCTTCCAGGTTTTGACCGCGTCATAGTAAAGAAATTGTATATATATACAATATACAATACATAATAAAATAAAACAATAATTGAAAATTAAAAATACAAAAATATATATACAATTTACTCAAAGTCGACGTTTCGCCACTAATGTAAGTGGCTTCTTCAGGAGCAAAACTAGGTGAGGAGCGCCAGAAGGTCACGGTAGCTCGACATATAAATAACGCTCTAGGCGAAAACTTTCTGACAAGGAGAAGGTAGACGTGCGGGGGTATATACAGATCGGTTGAGTTATAGGTTTATATGTACCGTGCATATTACACACACTAGCGCACGCATATTTTACATGTACGTATTATCTGTAGATGTAGCAAAGTTACGATAATGGGGGACATTCGTAAGCGTTTCCCACTTTCAATCGTATTAGTGCGGCAGGAGTGACGTAAGGATGTACATGTTTACTTTTAGGAATTGGTAATACGTGTAGCTTAATTAATTAGTTTTCCAAATGATGTATCTATGCAATAACATTGAACTGAAACAAAACTCTATAAAATTCTTATATTCAAAACAAAACAAAATTCTATAATGAACAAAAGCGAGCGAGGAATGTGTTTCGCTCTTTCAAATGCATACCTCCTACGACATGCACGGCATCCTCTCGTCTCTGTATCACATACATGGTACATGTCTATGCGTGTGTATTTGAAGCCGAATGGGAACCGTTCACTAGGTTTTTGAATTTGAGATTTTTGCTTAAAGGTTTGAAGATGGGTTGGATGTTTTGTTTGTGAAGAACCGATGTGATCTGTAACGCCATGGATGTAGGGCAGAACGATGGTACTTAGCTGATTACTAGATTCAGGCGCTACCTTAATAAAACGTGGATGAATTTACATATTTATGACCTTTTGCATGTTGCTGGAGCTATAGCCATTCTGTAGCTATTGAGGAAATCTATAGAAAGTAGGTAGAGTGTTTTTACCATGTGGCCAAATAATGAAGGTGTTATCCACGTATTTTAACCAAGTTTTGTGTTTTAAATTCGCATGTTTAAAGCAGTGGTCTTAAATGCCTCCATGAAAATACATATTAGCTACAACCGGAGAAAGTGGAGATTTCATAACGGCGCTGTAGGTTTGATGATAGTATTTTCCCTGGAAGGTAAAATACGTTTAAAGTGGGCATTTATTTACTAACTTGACTTAGTCTGGTGATTGGTTGTCCTGGATTAATAATTGGTGGATTATAGCGACGGAATCGGTGACAGCCACTTTTGCGAAGAGTGAGGTAACATCACAACTGACAAGAAGATCTTGGTGTGGTAGTTCGACAGAGATTTCAGAAATGAGTTTAACAAAGTGCGAGGAATTTAAAATGTGAGAAGGAGCATTGCCTGTGTTTCTTGCGGGTGTGAGCGAGGTATTTGGCCAACCTGTAAGTGGTAGTGTTAACTATGGGTCGGAGAGCTAAGTTCTGCTTATGGACTTTTAGAAGACCATACAATCTTGGTGGCTTCCGTTTCTGTATATCAGAAAGAATGTCAGAGGATTTAATTAATGAAGACATTTGCCGTTCGAATTTCGAGGTGGGATGACGCAACAAAGGAGTGTTGCTGCAGTATTTGGAAATCCGTCATTCCCGCTTCTTCAACCCGTGGTCACTGTTCCGCATCGTTACCTCGCGCTCACCGTTCGGTTTCCCTGCATAGTTGTATATAATCCCCGCATACCCACTTTCTCCTTGTCAGAAGATTTTTGCCTCTAGCGTGGTTGACACGTCGAGTTACCGTGACGTTCTGGGCGCCCCTCACCTAGTTTTACTCCTGAAGAAGCCACTTACATTAGTAGCGAAACATCGGATTAGAGTAAGTTGTATAGATAAATATTTTTGTATTTTTGTATTTTAATTTTCAATTTTTATTTTATTTTATTGTGTACTGTATATATGTCCTTTACTATGACGCGGTCAAAACCCGGAAACCCTTATGACATATTTTATCTTTCTTAGAAGATATCTAACTCGCTTTACTTAAATAGAAGGTCCTGTATCTATCTATTCTATGTGAGGGTGCATTAAGACAAGAGAGATTTTGTAGATTTGCTGCGCATCGGTTAGGAAATCCCTAGTATATCCAACAGTAAAAAATTAAAACGGTATCCAGTATCTGGACCAGAATTGTGACAGATAGACGACCAGACATGTAACACTTAGATAATGCATATTGTAATAGATCGTGTCTGCAAAGTCAAGAATGAATAGAAAATAAATACTACAACCTGATTTCATTGGCTGGGAACAAAAACGAAAATAAATGAAATATTATATACACATTAATTCTACAAAATGATCGATATAAACTTCAACATAAGAGTAGTAATATATAAAAACGTTACGTTTAGAACAAAACTTTTAATTTTTTTATGTGTCGTTGAGAGTCCAGCTTTCTGCAGGGCGGCGCCTCGTATCTTATGCAGAAGTAGGATCTATGTCGCATTTGTTTAGATGTCAATCTATATACTTTGATAATATTTCTTTTACTTCTAAGTGGCTAGTTGTAAATTTCTGGTTAAGAACTGTTCTTTCACCGTTATAATTTTATTCTTCTGTAATGGTAGCTGCATTTAAAATAATTTGTCGTTGAGAGTCCAGCTTTCTGCAGGGCGGCGTTTCGTATCTTATGCAGAAGTAGGATCTATGTCATATTTGTTTAGATGTCATTTGGTAATATTTCTTTTACTTCTAAGTGGCTAGTTGTAAATTTCTGGTTAAGAACTGTTCTTTCACCGTTATAATTTTATTCTTCTTTAATGGTAGCTGCATTTAAAATAATTTGTCGTTGAGAGTCTAGCTTTCTGCAGGGCGGCGTTTCGTATCTTATGCAGAAGTAGGATCTATGTCATATTTGTTTAGATGTCATTTGGTAATATTTCTTTTACTTCTAAGTGGCTAGTTGTAAATTTCTGGTTAAGAACTGTTCTTTCACCGTTATAATTTTATTCTTCTTTAATGGTAGCTGCATTTAAAATAATTTCTTCATTTTTTTTAATTTCGAAGTTTCCATATATTTTGTCATAATTAATAGTGTCAGTTTCTTCATTAATAGATTGTGGCATGAATTTACTTCACCCGTTCTTTAAGTTATAACATGCATCTTTTCTAAAACTCTCACATCCATCATTTATAGCCGTATGGTTGGATAAACGGAGTTGAATTCGCAGGGATAAAGAGGCATGTTATTTGGCAATAGGTGAGCCGGCGTGTTCTTCTATAACAGCAGTATTTTCTACGGCAAATTATTTCATCTAAATATATTTTTATAAATAATATTTCTCAAGCTGTGTATTCATATATTTTCTTTAAACCCCGTGGTCTTCTAGATTCGTCTATTACAAGCAGGCCTATTCTATGACTATCGCTACTTTTGGCACAGATCATAGCAACGATTCGGTCTTTTTTGATCTTAAAGAAACTAACATGATTTTTTCCCGAACGTGATGCCCGTGGTGTCAAAGTTTTCCAATTGAACTCGTTATTAGCAGAATCGTAACCTTGTTTCCTAATAGAGTTCAGTTTATATATGTATATTGTAATGTGAAATTTGATTTATAATAAAACTAAGAAAATTTGAGTCAATCTCAGGGGTTCGTGAATTCTTAACTCTACAGCAGGTGTAGAAAACAGCATACGAGAGCTTATCGTACGTTGAAAAATACCCAAGTAAAAAAAAATTCTAAGTTACATAAAAAAAAGAATTACAAGTCAGAACGATGTTTTACAAAAAAAAAATTTATTTGTTTCAATAAACCTACAAAAATCAGTTTACACTGTTCAGAAATGCGTGGCAATCACCACAACTAAAATTATTACCTACCTTATTAAAACCTTTTGGAAATTTTTGAAAATTTATCCCACTTTAAGTTGAGAATTTTTAATTTTAATTAAAATAAATAATTTTTACCATTCAAGCTAATATGCTTTTATAAGAAAATTACTTTTTAAAAATTTACTAAAAAAAATTGAATTTTTAAATTTTTCAAATATTATTTTTGATGTTTTATTTTCCATAAAAAAAATATTTTTCTTAAAATTTTAGAACTTAAAATTAATTTACCTTATTTTACGTGTGTGAGTGTGTGTGAGATTTCGAAAGTTTTCTGTCTTCGCGCGCCTGGACGGATGGTGGATGGAAGTTTTTCGTATGGGTATTAAAATTTCGATGTTTAAAGTACTTTTATTCGAAGATAACAATGGTAATGACCGGTTATTTGAGCCCAATGGTGCACCGTGGCCTAATTAATAGAATTTTACGTAGAGTAAGCTTCTGTTCGAAAATCTATGCAAAAAAGAGCGTTTGTTGTTATTCCACAGTTTTTATGGTTGATTTCCAATTGTCTGCAAATCTCCTCAGAAATTACATTTCGATAGTCTTATGTCAATAACGGTAATTAGCGGTCGTTGTTGGATAAATTTCTACAGGTCCAGTCAAAAATCGTGTTGTACAGGGTCACCGGAAAGTTGTTAATTTTAATTACCACCTACTTTTTCTTCTTAAAATGCCCCTAACTGGCTGGTTTTTCGTCTTCTTTGTGTGAAGTTAAATTGTGTGATTTTGTTACAATATTTGTGTGTATTTGTGTACAAAATAAAGTATATTGAAATTAATAATAAAATTAATTGATTACCTTAAAACATATGATTGAAATTATTGTGGTGCATTTAACATCTTTCTGTTTTTGTCGTTGGCTGGACTTATAATAAGACCACTGCTGTCCGACACCCCCTTCTACGTCGGACGGCTACTGGACCAAAACATGACATCGACTCGTACATATGCGAAGAAAATACCGATGATGCCAACTTGCAGAGTTTCACATCCTCTATCACTGGATAGTGTTGAATTAAATTTAATTGAATGAATTTTAAACAAATACTTTGCATGTGTGCAAACATGTTATTGTTACGTACTTTTATAAAATTGAATTAAATTGAATTTAAAGAAATACACAGATCAGATAACTGGTTATAGTTTCATAAATATAAAATTAATTTAGTGCTTTTTATGATTTAGATTATCTACGGTTGGATACTCATCTGTCAAGTGAAAAATTGAGTTGTAAACATGGAATAAATTTAGAATAACATTACAATATTTTTAAATTCAGATGTTTCTTAAAGTGTGTAACGGCCACACTTTTTGCATTTTTCTCCACTAATATCTAGTTGTCGAGTGTTGTGATGAAAGGTACACTTACTAAACCATCGCATGCATGTTTTAAAATTTCGTTCTAGTATTATTTACTTTAATTGCTTTAAATATTATTGTGCGACCTAAAAGTATCCGTTGACTTCGCAAATGTTGGTGGTTTGTAGTGATGCTAGTGGTACCATTTCTATCAGAGCTTTGCATTTTTTTACATATTTGTGAGCAATCCTATATTCAGTTTCACCTTTATGATAATTTCGAGTTTCTGTCACGATCAGCACCTGTAAAATCAGATCAATGTTAACTTTCCCGTCGCTGACGATTACTGACCTCCACTTTCATACGGTATGTAGATTCACTTTCGGGTTGGTATAATGGGGTGTAATAGTAGAAGTGTCTTTGTTTGTTGATTGTATAAGCTATTGTAATCTGCTTAATAGTTTAGTTTATTTTATAAACATAATTCGTAAAATATTTCTTTACATAGTGAAAGTATTTTTGAGAGGCTTTGATTGCTCGTTTAAAGTATTTTAGAGTTTATTTTATTTTTAAATTCATACCTCAATAGAATTTGAATACGTTGAATAGAAATAAATAACTTAGACGCATAATAGTGAAACGAAACATTGAGTAGCAAAATAGTTGTAGGTGGAACTTATGTTTATGTATGTACCTCAAATAAAGTTTTGAATATAAAGGGTGAGCTAGCACACTGACTCATAATACAAATGTTACGTTCTCTTAAAATGTAAAGCTACCTAGATACAATAATGTGTGTGACAGCATGTCAGTAATAAAGAATTGTAGTATGGTTATAAATAGTATAGTATAAATAATTATCTTATTGTTAATGTACTCGGACTAATGCACACTAATTTGTAAATGAGCAGGATAATAGTTAACTGTGATATGCTTTAACGAAATACATTAAATACATGAATAATAAATTCAATTAAAACACTACTCCTATGAAAATTACACTACAAATATCAATGCATCTGTAAGAATTAGGAATGAATATGGTGAAAAGCTTCTCATATACATTTATAAATACAACATAGCAATAATTCAGACTGTAGTAACTAGAGCTGGCATATTATTCCCACATACATAGCCGAAGTTAATTCGACCGTTATTGAGTTTACAATTGGCAGCTAGTCGTACGAATGAGAGGAACCTTGAATTGCAAATTAGTATGCGGTCGTGTCGTTTATAAATATGCCACGATCGGAGAGCTCACTTAACTGTCCAATGTGGAACACGATGCGTAATTTTTTTCTTATACTTTAAATTAAATGCAAAATTGCATGCGTGCGCCGTTAACATATGTAGCGAATCTGCCTTCTCTAATAATAACCACACATCGGAATAGGTAAAATTTTTCTCGCGTTACTTCTCGAATTATACAGTAGCTATCCCGGTTTTTGCGCGGAGGTCATATGAAATATGATGATATTTTGAAGCAATTCACGTTTAAGAGAGGAGGAGGAATAAATACCTAATAATTTACTATCCCTAGGAAATTGACTAATATATTCTCGGACAAAGTTTAAGTAATGGACACGTTTCCATTTTCTTTCTGCAATTTAGAGGATAGCTGTAGTTTGCAGTAAAACGTATTAAAATACATCGGCAACCTGTACTAGTAGTTATTCTGTTTCCTATTCGATAATTACAAAAAAATTATTTGTTGCGTTAAGAAGTTCCTGTGCAAAACGGTAAAAAACCCTTTGTTATTTAGTTCATCATGGTGTGTATAAAATTATCAAATTCGTACCGGATATTAATCAAGGCGCATATTATGGCAATAACAGATTAACTACTACAAATATAAAGAAATAAAGAAATAAAAAATAATGTATTGATATATTGAATATTAGATATTTTTTATATATTTTTTATTATTGTTAATTTACTTAGCATTAGTTTTGATGCATTTTCAGCACCTACTCAATGATAGCAACATCCTAGCAGAAACTTTCTATTGCAACATCTTAGTTTTCTGTAATTGTCAAATAGAGTATGGAATAATCTATTAAACAGTAAAAACGTACAAGTAGCCATTAAAAAATGTCGATGCGGTCAAAATTCAATAAATAAAGTTGTGGAAACTAGCATCTACTTCTGAAATGTACCCAATGACACTACTATACGTGTCCGAGCATTTATAATAAATGTATAGGGGTTATGATAATAACACACACTGGAGGATACGAAACTTCTGCCACTAGTCTGCATACCAATGAAACACTAAGGTCAGTAAGTACTCTGAAATATTAAATCACATAAGATAACAGAATATTGCTCCTTTGAAGTATGTGTATCTAGGTTTCTAATAAATTCCAACCATTTTATATTTACATATGACCTGTCTTGTCAAGACATACTCCGTAAGTTACATCTGACCGCATATTCATATGACACTGAATAATTATAAACAATTACGAAAAAGTGAAAACTCGTAAAATTCTTTATACGTCTACTAATTACGATAAACCGACCTCCATTTTTTCTTTAAAAAGAATCACCACTCCTTAAACGGAACAGCAAAGATTTTGTTGGTGAGTGCCGCCCAACCGTAATATTCGTTTGAGACGGCAAAATTTATTTATGAACAGGGGGCATGCGGAGATGGTAGCCTGGCATTCTGACAGAATGGGGAAGGAAAATACACACACAAACTCACAGAGGCTAAAGCAGTACCCTTCGCACTCTTAAAACGGCACTTGTGGAGAAGACGTGGAACGTTCGCGAGAAAATAAGTTGTAGGCGTTCTCGACTGCATAAATAAGATCTAAAAGATGGAAACGGACCGACCATAAAGAACTAATTAAGTCAGTTATCACGTGAAATGGTTTAATATTTCTTTCTGACTTCAGCTCTTGACTCGCACAACGATATACTGCATCGTAACATTCAATTAGAACTAATTTATTGCGCTGCGGGAGAAGGTTACGGCTACCGCCTCCTTACAATGTAGTGTAGTCTCACTCGTTACCGTTGTGTATTTACTTTAACTGCCACGAGTAGAACGATTTTATTCGTTTCTGAACATTAATTTTATTAACATGGGCGAATTTATGCGAACCTGCATTTATTTCTTCTTAAAGTTTCTATTACAATTTCAGATAAACTATTCAAGCTCACAACATATTCACTTGACAATATTTATCCTACTTTAATGAATTTTTGGAAGATAAATATTGCTCGTTTAGCTACCTATATGTCTATATTTAATACTGATGTGGAGTAAACTCTACAGAATCCTTTAAGTCATTCGTTAATATTTCTGTTAATTAATACAATGATAATAATTTGAAATTTTTGTAAGTAGTAGTTTCTAGCAAAATGAAGTCAGTTAAAATTTTATTAAGAGCCTCCATCACTGAGTGCCACATCCACTGTGAATTGAATGATACCCTACATATCTTCACACCTTATTGAGGAGAATTAATTACGTGTTTGAGAACTATTTAATAACTGCTATTAAATCTAATTCGTGTAAGTAATTTTCAACTTTCCCCCATTTTAATTACCACCAATTTTCAAATTCCTCCACCATTAGTTTTGTATATTTCTTGTTATGCCATATTGTCATGTAATTATTAATTTAGTCATTTACTCTAGATTTAATCCTTTAATCGTCGATATTTTTTCACTTGTAGGTGTGAGATTAAAAGGTAATAATACTTAAAGGTCAAAATATCAATAGCAAAAGTTCCCTCTTGAGAAGCGCGTACCGGCGCTAACGACGAGGCATAGAGTCAATAAGTCGTTGTCTGGTAGCGGAAGTGATGGCCAACCATGCTGCTTCAACTCGCTTCCATACCTCCTCAACCTTATCTGGGATCCGTCTTCGTCTGCTGTACAAACAGCAGACGTCTAAGTCCACCATGTGCAATCGCACTCCATAACATAGTACTCTGCTGGTGGTTGATATGGTGTGGTTAAATGCACTGTTCGAGTTGACGCTTAGCACATCTTCGATTAACCAAAATTCGCGCGTTAGCGACACTCAATTCGAATTTGGATTGGTCGGAAAACAAAAATTAGACTCACTGACGCCGTGTAAGGTCGAATCTACAGCAACGTACGACGTGGTCGCAGTCCACTCTCTAACAGAGGCGTTTTTCTAGTTAGTACGCGTTCCCCTCATGCTGGCCAAACAGCTCCAGGCTCGCAGCTGACGACGCATATATCCTTGCTTATTCAATTCTCGCTGTACCTAGGGTACTTCCCACAACTTTCGCTCGAGACGGTGCATGATTTTATGGAAGGATACACATTCATTTGCATACACACAAACATTCCTCGCTCAAACTAATTCAGGGAACGTGAACGACATTCCATTAGGTACACAGTACGTCTACATTGTACCCTGTCGCACGACAATAAGCACGGTCGGGTTATCCCACTTGCTTTGGTTTCCATGCCGACGGAATATTGCACCTGTTGGAGCCACTCAGTAAAAAATACAGCTATAGAGAAATTCGAAACTCGTTGCATCCTTTAGGTACCGTTAAAATTATGCATGTCTATTTACGTGTTCAGATTATACAGAGTGTGCTCATTATTTTTTTCTAACAGTGTATGTTCTTATGTCTACTGAAATGTGTAAATTATTATACATTCCAGACCTCTCTAAATAAGAGCGTATATAATAGGTACTACGCATTCCTAGTGTGATAAACCTAAAAATCCGAGTTAGTCAAAAGTTTTTGCTTGTTCTGATGAACATCCTATTCTTCCTGTATTGCATAAAACTATGAATGTATACATTTTATGATAAAGTTGCACTTGAAACAGATCACTTAACAAAATGTTGTGAACTACTAGAATTGTACTGTTATTACTATAATATGTGCAGTTTTTTTCTTAAAAGAAATATGCATAATTATTTGAGATATTCCAAGTTTTCCGGTAGAAAATCAAAATGTATCGTCATTTCGTTTCCTAAATTGATTTCGGTTTTAGTTGAAAACAAAATTCCTGTTAGTTTACTTGTTTGCACTCGGTAACTAATTATTGAGGTTCTTCGCTATTTCCTGAAATTCGCAATATAGTATGTTATCACACAGGAATATTTCCGTTAGCAACTTTGCTATAGAATTGCCTGTCATAATACTAAAACCGCAAATTTCAAAAAAATATTTCATAGCATTGACGTCTGTTTGCAAATCTTGGATTTTCAATAAAATATTATGTTTTTATGAAGGTTATAATTATATCAGAATTAATTGTGGCATATGCCTTTTATATTCTTAATTTATATTCAGTTAACTATCTCAGAGTAATATACCTATTATCTTCTTATTATTAGCTTACGGAGTCACTGCAACTAAGCACCCACCACACATTAAAAAAATCATTATTTACTCATTATGTTATAATTGAATCATTCTATTGAGATACATGTTATACACATAAGACAGATTATATCTATGCGTATTTAACGCTCTAAATAAGGTCGCTTTGTAGTCATTGGAATATGATACCATGCTGAGCATATGCAGTTCCAGTTAGAGGTCGGTATTCAGTAGCTACAATAGTAAAATTTCATAATTTAATATATTGTTTCTGACATTTATTTCACATTTATGATTGCGTGCCGCCGCATTAATCTGAATCGAATCAGGAACAACCATCAACTGAGTTGGTAGCTTGACATGGTCGTAATAGATTTATGTTAGTTTACGTATGCGTTTGTGCCTATATCACGGGGACTTTTTCCTATCGTGAAATATGGAAAGCACATTTTTCAGCTTTTTATATGTATAGCGACACAACTCGAAAGTGTTGAAATCCTTACGGAACTACACCTGTCTGCCCTAGGTAATCTAATATTCTTTTCTGATTACTATACCTAGTGATTTAATCATTACTTCCATGTGTCTAGAATAATGGTAGGTAGCGGTAGCGATGAAAAAGTAACAGTTCCAAAAAAGGCATTAAAATTTGATATGTTGCTGCTTCTTTCGCTTAATCACATAACTATTGATAATGAAAGCAGCTCAGATTTAATTTCAATAATGAATTAATATTAGCAAAAAGTATACTTAATACAAAATGTTTTTTGACATCTCGTATCAGTTACGATATATGTTACACAAAAAATACTGGTTAGTTAATTATAACTTTTTGTGGTACTCCCTGTTGACAGTTTTGCAAATTACTCCACTACATTCAACACACATTCCAAGAGATAGTTCTACTGACAAGGATGATACAGCTGCACTAACAACTTTATTAGCTAAATAACTGTTTAAAATCAGTTGTGGTGCACTGTGCGTATAACCTTCTCTACACCGAGGGTTACCTTTATGTTTCTCTATGAATTGTGAGATCTGAAAAATTTCTCAAATTGCACAAGTGTCCTTCCTAATCATTCCCTGTTATTATTTCAGTTATCATTACACTCTTCATTACATACATTGTACTTACCAGTTAGCATTAGCGATCTGATCCGTAGTTTTTTGTTAGCAGTACTAACTGCCGGAATAAATCCAGAAGTTGATCCTGGCGTGCGAGAGGTTTGTTTGCTCCATTTCTGTCAAATTTCCTCTAACAAATTTGCTGATCATAAGTAGGGAGGTCGGATACAGTTGTAACAATTTTCATATATGATTTTTATCTGAGCTTATTAGTTAGTATATTTTTGATGGAAAAACTACTAAAATACAGAATAGACTTCTAGTTGTAGCAAGTCATATCACAAATGCTGTTATTGAAATTGAGAAATGGTAGTAGTGTAATGATAGGACTGTGAAGGTATGTTACAAATGTACCCATTTAGGGTATAATTGTAACACACCAAGGGACGAATGTAACAGAGTTTAAAACTATCATAAAAATATATATATTTTAGAAATATTCATACAAACGCTATGTACATACATATATAAACTATAAAACATCGGCTTGGTCATCATCGTCACAGTTCAAACAGTAAAAATATTCAGAATACAACTTATGAACGCATTTTTCATGAGCCCATTTTTTACATTTATTACATTGTATCCACGTTCCGCCAGAACTATGTGTGTATGATTTCAGACAATAGAGGCATATTGAATCTTCTGTTTCGTCATCGGATGTGCTTTCATTCATAGTATCTTTCTTACAATTTATTTTTCGAGCCTTTTTGGCTTAGCGTCTCTCACTTTTTTATTTTCCACCAACTTTCGTTTTACTGCACTCTTCTTTTTCTTTTTTAATTTAAACTCTTCTTCAAGTATTTCTTTTTTCAGGTGTATCAGTGAGAATAGCGCTGTGTTTCTTTCTTCTTTGTGGCTTTTTTTGAGAACTGGGCCCTCGGAAGTGGTCGAATTTCTTCGAGTACTTTGAAAGAGTTATCGCGTTCATTATTATGTGAAGAATCATCTGGAGCAGAGCTTGGGCCTGGAACAGCCACGTCACCAGCCTGTACGTTTTCGCCTTCACACTGTCGCTAGATATCGACGTTCTATCTATCACAGATGAAGGAGAGAATTCCTCATCACTGAAAACGTCTCTGTTATAGGGCCAAATCCCAGCTACTCTAAACCCTGACATAATATTTGTAGGTGTGGTTGCTTTCGGGAAAGCTTCAGCAACTATGCCAGGTATATCGTAAATGGTAATTGTTTGACCGGGGTGACACTTCATCCAATTGTCCATTGCACTATTTACGTAATGTTTAAAAGGTCCATAAACACCTCGATCAACGGGCTGTAACTTGTGAGAAGTGTGAGGCGGAAAGGACAACAGAACGACACCATTTTCTCTGCAGAACTGTATAGTTGGTACATAGAGTGTGAGTCGTGGTTGTCTAACAGCAACAATACTTTTTTGTTTTTAGTCGGCCTAACGTGTTGCACGAAGTGCTGTATAAAACCAGAAAAGTTTCTCATTCATCCAACCCGAACCATTAGCTTGACCAATGTATCCTGGTGGCCCATTATTTAGAAAGAAAAGGTTGAAATTTTCCGGGAAAGATGAATAAAGGTGGGACCGTGTTTCCTACAGCATTGACAGCGGTGCAGACAGTAACTAGGGTGCCTCGTTCACCAGATGTGACTGCTCCTACTTGTTTAGTGCCCTTTGCTGCGACGATCTTAGACGGCTTCTGCACGGTTGTGACTCCAGTCTCATCTACATTATATATATCAGATGCCAAAAATCTGTGTTTATCCAATAATGTTCCTAAGTTATCAAAAAATTTTCCAACGTTGACTCTGTTAAAATTTATTGCACGGGCATGGCTAGTTGCCTCAGGTGTTCTAATAGACAGTTGGAATGTATATGCATAAAATTTGTAAACCGGTCTTTGCTAGCTAATTCTTTCTGCGACCATTGCGCAGGAGTCGGCGTGTATTTTCTTTGCAAAATTGATACACCTTCAAAAGAGAAAAATAGTTAAAAAATAAATCTACGTTTTTAGAAATACCTTACGAGTTTGCGAATGTCTTTGGCGTTAATCAAAATATATAGCTGCCGAAAGTTGTATATATTTCAAAAACGCTTCCTCTTGTTCCGTAGATAAAACTCGCGTATGTGGATTGTAACCCATTTTCGGTGATTGACCGCTTTGTATCTTTCTAATATAACGATGTAGAGTTACATGGCATATATCTAAATCTCTGGCAACTTGTCTCACTTAAGATTTTGTTCTAAAACGAGCTTTGCAGCTCTTTTCATAAGTTCGTCTGAAGGTCCTCTATTAGTTTTTCTATTCCTTTGTCGTGGCATCGTTAGGTATACAACTGAAGATAATACAACAGTTATTAAAACATTGACGGATTTCATAAGAAATCAAAGGTGTACACCAATAAGCCAAATAACTTGGATGATCTGGTTAACATCGGTATCCCCGACTAAATGACGAAATATTGGTGCAGAGACAATACGACGTGTAGTAGAAAGCGTGTACGTCCGTCTCGGCCAGTGTCAAATGGCCAATGGTGGACAATTTGAACACGTCCGTTGACATTTTTTTGGTGTCTTGTTTGATGACAATCCAAGATAAACCTAGGATTATAATTTATCTGATTTTTTAAAATAATTTTTGATTAGTTTTTCATTAGAAATAAAATTTTAATTTTTTGAAATTCGAAAGCATTTTTCTCCCAAAAATTGTTATGTAAGGTAACCAAACGTTTTATACCGTTGCATGCACAATGGAATACCTAACTACAAGGGTAATAAATGTGGCGGGTTACCATTTGAAAAAAACTGATGACGTCACGAAAAACTATTCAACTAGATGACGACAGAATCAAATTCACGATGTTATAAAGTGCACTGAATAAAAACAAAATCGACCTGTTTCAGGATTTTTCCATCAAACCGAAGATAACAGAAATATTAATTTTGTTCCAGACTTTATCTACACCCTGTGTATAATGTATGTAAAAAGTATAATACTGCCAGCAATTAGTTTACTATGCGGAATTAATGGAAATAGCACAATTGCGTTGGTGACAACACGAACCTAGTTTATTTAATGGGACTTTTTATCCCGAATCAGGTTGTAGAAAAATGTCACTGAAAATGAGATGCTTCACAGTGACTCATGTAATATTTTCATGACCAACATCTACAACTCTCATTGTGTGTTACATGTCTCATGGTTTTGGTGTACTCATTTTGGTTGGAGCTCAAAATACGTTATCGGAATTGTATATATATTAACATTCGTAAGTAAAGTATGCTACTCTATGCAACGGTAAATATAAAACAATTTCTTGGTTGGTGGTTTTCTAATTTTAAAACCGAGAAGACAATCATATCGAAATTGCAACCACTGTATAGATATTCACATAAACTAAACTGAAGTTTCTGATAAAGTACACAATATGACTACTTTTAGAAATACACGTTTGGATAATTTTATCATACATGTACAAAGAATAAGGTTGCATATTTACGTCAGGTACGAGTTGATAGTTTGAAACGTATAGTGATATTATAAATTGTGCCGCACTCAATAATACATCATTAACGAAGATACTCAGAATTCGTGTTAACAACATTATGAACAAGTGCTGTAATGCCCCATAGCAGTAGATTTCCCGGTACGATGAGTTTCATTTTTAGCAGACCACTAGCAGTGGAATGAATGGTGAAACGTTTGCTAGCAAAAAGCGGTTTTATATGCAACTAGTTATTAGAAGTTGGTATCTAAGGGGCTTTGTGTATACGCTCTACACGGTTCGTGTATTA
This sequence comes from Holotrichia oblita, assembly GCA_023690525.1. Classification (NCBI taxonomy): domain Eukaryota; kingdom Metazoa; phylum Arthropoda; class Insecta; order Coleoptera; family Scarabaeidae; genus Holotrichia; species Holotrichia oblita. Next base: position 101,792,950 of record CM043016.1, on the reverse strand, counting down.
TAAATTAGTAGAAATGTTAGTGATAAGTGTAATATATACAGAAATGGATGCATATGGGTATCTTCAAACTGTTCTTTGTCAATTATTTCGTTTGCAATAAACTTTTCGCTTTAAGATAGTGCTTGTTACAAATAGAACTAGAAACCCAGGATTTATAGTTTATGTTAGTCCGTATTACATACTGAGAATTAAATGCGTAAATATTCCAAATGGTTAGTAGTGTTAGAATACTGAGTCATATTAAATTGGCCATATTTTAGAATTATATAGTAATGTTAAATAAATATTATGAGGTTGTTAATACAAGTTCAATTTATTTTGAATGTAGATGTTGAAGAAAAATCGTTATGGAACGATGGTTGACTTAAACGTGAACTTTGATTCCGCTATTCCATTTTTTTATCGATCTCAAGTCGAAATAATGATGCATTAAGCTATACAGGAAAGATGCAAATGTCTCAGTTGGTTTTCAAATAATTTCGTTTAGGTCAAGCAACGGAGGAGTATACCTACGTAATCTGAGTTCTCGTAACTGTTACCTCATATACTACATATGTGCAAGTATATTTGTATTGCAGTTCTTTGAATGTAGCTAAATAGATAAATTTAAAATACATTAACTATTTTAAATGGTAAAAAATAAATTTGATACATTTTACTGATTCTAGGATAATGATACAGTACAGCTGCACACAGAATTTTATCGGAATTTAATCAGAAAATGATAGATCTGGAGTACACTTGAAATTTTATTACAAACTGCGTAATATTTGATATTAGGAGAAGGACAATTTTTGTGAGCAGTGTAAAGCAAGATGCATGTTAGGTAGTTATTAATTTGTGTACATATCTAAAAACGTTGAAGATACTGCATATACGATGATATTAGGAAAAGTGAAGTTCTTTTGAAGAACTTGGCGAGAGATGCATATAAGATAGTTATTAATTTTTTGTGTATCTGAAAAGCTTGGAGATTATGTACAGTCTCTTTCTAAAGTAATGTCTTTCCCTGCTGATGGATTTATATCAATAATACTTTCCACTTAGCGTATTATATTCATCGGACATCTTCGGCTAAGAAAGAGGCGGCAGGGAATACAATACAGATCGAACGTGTATATAACCTGTGTAATTATAATTTTAAATCTCGATATGTGTATTTACCTGCTAGCGGTAGAATATAGGACTTTATTAAACTCTACTTTTATACCTGTGATGGTCAGTTTTCCTAAATATATAATATATAACAATCAAATAATCAACTTAAACTATTGATACTATTTATAAACCTACTGCAAGATTAATGTTTGTTGAATGACATACGCCTACTAACAAAAAGGAATGAAATGATGAAAATCAAGGGAAAATCTTAATTTTTTGCTATAATACAGCGAAAATGAACGAAAAGACCCCACATGATGTATATCATTGAAATGGCAAAAAAATCCCTCCATTTAATTATACCATAGCCAACTATATGTTCCATATAAAAAATACAACTTTATGTCCTACCTCGAATTTCGAAATTTTTTTGAAAAAATCTCTAACGTCACTGCATTCTAATCAGAAAAGTGCCTGAAGAACGTAAAAGGCATTTTTGTCAATTTTCATAAATAGCCGAGATATCATGATAAAACTAAAATGGGAAAAATCGAATTTTCACGGATAACTCGAAACCGAAAGCCGATAGCCAAATTTGGTCTTCACCATCATCCTCAGTGGTTGACAAATCAGTCCGGAGACAGATAGATGGGAAGATTTGGACCAACAATTTTTCCTACTAGATGACCTGCCCTGACACTTCTTGACTTTTTTTTGTGGGGTATTTTAAAGTAAAAAGTTTACGCAAAATACCTGCTGCATGATCGGGAAATACTAAAAACACGAATACGCAAAGTCTATGGTGAATTTATTAAAAGGGCGGAGATATGTGTGGAATTTGGAGGTGGCCTTGTAAAGTAATTTTTGTTGACTTAAATTAATTGAAATTTTGTACATACTTAAACTACAAAATATGCAATCAATGATACTCTTTTGTTCAAACATTTTCATGTTATCTTAATTTGTGGACACTCTGTACATTTAATCTTAGATTCTCCGACGGTTAAATTTATCTACTCAACTAGCAGAACTTTTTATAAAGAATAACTTTTTGTCGTAAAATTGATAATAAAGATTTTTGCCTTTTGTCAACTAAGATAGTTCTAATAAGAAACGGTGGTTTCTAAGGTAGAAATACTGAAAATGAACGTCTCTAAAGTTGAAATAAAGAACATTTTCTCCCAGATGTCAAGGATTTTTTTACCACGCAACAATCTCTTCGACATGACAAGGGAATTTGTACAATAGACGAGTAATTGCGTAATTTATCAAAGCCACGATCATGTTTTTCCATCGTTGTGGAATATGATTTACATTACAGATAAACATTAATAATTTGCCTTTAGAAGTAGAATTGAATTTAGGTTTTGCATCTTGTGTCATGTCATAAATAATTGTATTTGAGTATAAGTATTTTAGTAAATTTTATGCAAAAAAAAGTAGAAATGTCTTCTACTAAATTAGATACGTTTGATTAGACTTGAAAAAATATGTAACCCAAATGTTAGAAGAAGTCGAGGAAGAATCAAATATAGTACTAGTAGAAGGGATGTTGCTGTCGGTACAGGGCAGTTAGTGACTTGTATCTATTGCAGCAATTAAAAAAATCTAATACCTTGATAGAGAAATTTTCATTTCCGAGCAGAGATTATTTGCTTGCTTTTATTAGAAAGCGGTATAAAATTTACTAGATTAAAATATCAGCAAATATTAATGTGCGACAAAATTAATTTAACCACTATAACCACGCATGGCGGTTTACTATTCATATAATTACTTTGTCTAAATTAATCAAACGGTAGTCAATTATTGGTTACTGCTTAGCTTTAGCTCAGTGCGCGCACAATTTCAGTCCATCATTCATCAACCGATAGGCAATTTTACCAGTATTTGCCTAATTTTTTAGATTACTATATTACTAATTATAGCGAAAATTGAGCAATAACAGATGATATGTTCAAAAGTTATCAAGGTGTTTGCCAAATTTGGGATTGACTTTAAGAGAATACATTTCTTTAAGAATCATGTCTCTTATTTGGGTTTTACTATTGATTTTTTTATGCGTGGTAGGTGCGGAAGACATACAACCTTAACAAAATAGGAATGATTCAAAACTGTCCTAGATTGTGAAATGTTGAACAACAGCTTAGATCATTTTATTGGCTCTATTAACTATTATCGTAGGTCTATATCCGATATTCGTAATATTTTGGATGTGTTTATAATCTACTTACAAAAAGAAGCAACGTGGAACTGGCTAAAGGAAATGCATTAATGTCAACAGCATATTTAGGGCATTGCTATCAAGTTGTGTAATTAAATTTTACAGTTGATGCCTCACATTATAGATCAAATGCTATTTTATGCAATGTATGTCATTTGAGAAAAAAAATATTCTCAATTAGAGTGATTTCAAGGACTGTGGGCTCGTAATAAACGGATATAACACTAAACGCCACAACTTTGATTCATTAATCGGGACACGTGTTTCGAGAACGCGCGAGTTTTCATCATCAACCGAATACCGACCAAATAAATAAAATTGAAACTATCCCTATAAACAACTCCCCCTTCAAGTACAAACAAGCATAGCATGTGATTCTTTACCTAAACCGAACTAATCGCTAACACGTGTTGAAAAGGGACCGTCCCTTCTTAAATTATCGAACAAGAATTCCAAGAATTGATGGTTCTCTGTTCATGAGCTGTTCGTGTTTGTAAATATAAATACTCTCATATGCGTCCAATTCACGTGGCTTATCAACGGCTTTTAATAGTGTGAGACTGTCTTATTTCAATATGACGCTTCTTTTCAATTAAATGTTGCGCTACTGCGGATGATTCCTTTCTTCCATACCAGAAGTGAGCTTGATGTTCTTTATATCCAGTCTCTATTGACCTTTTTGTTTGCCCGATATAAATTTGATCACAGTCTTTACATATATGCAATTTTATAAATTCCAGACTTCTCTCTCATCTCAGGTTTGTCTTTCGGGTTGCTTAAAGATTTTTTAACGTACAATTGGTCTTATAACAGACATTTAAATTAAATTGTTGACAGAACGCGGTTCAATCCTTTGGTTATGGGGTGGAACGGTAACTTAATACATTTTTGTCCCGGTTATTCGATGGTACTGAAGTAGTGGAATTTCTGACGTGATTCTTATATTGGACTTTCTTCAGCGTGCATACAACATCAGCAGAAAAGAAACCATTATAGACCGCTATTTTCTTAATAACCTCTAATACTTTCTGAAATCTCATTTTGTTTAGTGGGAATTTAACCAATGTATTAATTAAAAAATTAATGACGGACATTTTCTGTTGATTACAAAATTTCGAATCAGCTAGAATACAGAAAAGAAACACATACGAATAGATTCATTCCATTTGTAGGTCAATTATAAGTGGAAATACTTTAGGAATTGAAAGATTAGCAAGGTATATCTTCGTAATACTAATATCGATGTCTTTACCTTTAGATGAAATATTACATAATATAAAAGAGTACTAATCGAAAATTACACTCTTGAGATTATAAATGTTGCAATGTAGCGTGAACATGTTTGCAAATTTATGATTTATAATAATGCGTTTGGTACCTTAAAAACATAAAGTTCAGAACAAATTCAAAACTTTACATGCTTTTTTGTTTTCATATTAAAATAACACTCAACTAATGAAGAAATTTCATTGAATTAAAAATATGTTATTTGGTCTGACCTCTGCAGTAGAGTGTAGAATGCAAAACACTTTCTATTATATATATATGTATGTATTTACTTACAAATGTGCTGGTGTAAGTGACACATACGACAAAGGTTGAGTTCTACTGAATGAGATAGAAAAAAACTGTAATAAACTCTCGAGAATTGTCAGTATTTGATAGTTTTAAACAGTCTTGAGAGGTGCATGAATTAAATGAATAATAAAAAACTGTTATCAACTTAAAGAAATGGTAAAATAGATTGGTGATAGAATTAAATGTGTAAGGTTCGGCAACTATTTGCCGTGTACCAGTAGGTTAAATTGTGAACGTCACCTAAAAAGTATAAAACACTGTTCTGCAATCTGTGGCACGCACAGTTAATATTTGACATAGTGGTTTATTTTATTCTATGTAATCTACCGTTCACTTTACTATACCAAGAAGCATTTGCCTCCTTCCGGAGCAAGTATTCGGATTATACATTACCAAGTCGGACATCGACAAGAAACGTTATGCCATCTGCTCGTGACTATGTTGAAAGTAGAATTCAAGCAGAATTGAAAAACAAAAAATTGTGGTTATGTGTAATTTGAAAGCGTTATTGATAAAGATTCAGATTTTCTCATACAAAGACAAATTTGTGAAAGTGCGTCGAATGATCCATTAAGTTATCACAAAGATTACTTTAAATGTGCATATACCTATAACTGTATATCTAATATATCACTCGATGTGAAACGGTCGCTTCCATCATTAAAAAATATGTATTCTGCACGTCGTACTCATTTGACTGAAACAAGTGTGAAAACATATTTAAAGATTGAAATATTTAATAGATGCCAACCAGTTTGTAATTTCATGGAAGCTTCTTAAAGTAGTAAGTGTTTCATCACATTATATAATATATTTTTTGTCATTATTTCATGTCACGAACATAAATGCGCGAATACGTGAACCTTACTGAATGCTCGTCTTGATACGACTGCACGGCCCCTTCACGTTGTTCTCGGCACTGCACTGACACTTCCTCCGCTTTGTCAAGTTTATTTGTAAAGAATGTACAGTCGTGTGACAATGCTATTCATATGCAAATACACCTGTGATCCGCTTTACTCCTTTCGACGATATGTATCAAATTCAATATTAAACAGTTATTTCTTTTTTCCAATTTAATAGTTAGTGCGTTAGAAAGGTCTGTAAATGGTTGGATATCTTTCAAATGCAGATAGGGAAATGAAAATTGACGTTCTAGCTCTCTTCTATTGCAGTAATTTCTTCTTATTTTACTAATAATTTATTTTTTATTGGTAAACCATTTTGCTTGTTTAAATCACGCAAACGCGTGCGTAAATTGATCATTAAAACACGCCCGTGTCAACGTCAACAATTCAAAAATAAGTCAAGTATAAATGTCAACTAATTGATCTGACAAAACAACCTTTTACAAATAAAAAGTTATTAATAAATGTGTCAAAAACTGCAATGAGATGTTTTATAATAATTTTATCGAAAAAACTTACTTTAAACGAATGTGAAATGTGTAATTGATATTATTTGAAAGATTATATCCTCGATCTTTAAAATCAGATACACCAATAATTCAATGACTGCTCTGTCTACAAATTAGTTTTAATTTACTCATTTCCATGGCAACCAATGGTGTACAAGGTGGTCAGATAAAAATGCAAAGTGCTGTATCTCTGAAACTTTTCGTCGTAGAGATTAAAGTGATTTTTCACTGAAATCCACCCAGAAAATGTTACCAAAAATTATATGCTTTTGAAAGCTGAGCTTTACTTGAATAATTTTTGTATAACACTTTTTGACGTATCTATTAAAATAAAGTAGTAGAGGATAATTCAATGCTTTTTTAATTAAATAGCTGTAACTCCTAAACGACTGAACGGATTTTAACAAACTTGACCTTATTGGAAAAAGCATTTATTGTTCCATCAAACCTATGCTACCTGTGATATGTCTATTTCTTAGTGATGCCGCTAGAGCGCGCTTTTTGATATAATAATGGAAAATTCCACAATTTTCTGAAAAATTAAATGCAATAATATGATTTTATTTTCATAAAAATGTAGCGAAGTGATACCTAAATAGGCTAGTGAAAGCCGTATTTCGATATCTTATTCGTAGCCTGAAATATCGCAGAAAGAAGATTTAGTTATCATATAATTTTAAAAAGACGCTATTACACCGCTATTTACATATTGTTATTTATTTGTGTTTTTTTCAAGATTCAATTGCATAATTTATAATTTTTATTATTTTTTTTATTTTTTCTAATGTGTGGTGGGTGCTAAGTTGCAGTGACTCCGTAAGCTGTATCGCTTGTCTAGCTATCACTGTAACTCTCACGGTGTAGTTTTTGTGTGTGTAAGTTGTGTTCAATTGGCTTTGTGACAGCATCATATTGCCTTTTATGATGCCGCGCTGTTAATCACTTTGCTCCCAACAGCGAATGGCAAGTCGATCCGGGATTAAACTCTCTGAAAAAATGTCACCGTCCCTCCAGAGAATTGAACCCTGGCGCCTATCGTCCTCCCACAACGATAGTCAGCCGCCTAGCCACTGCGGCCGTCGATCTGTTAGGAATAATAAAACTATTAGCTCAAAAAATTTAAAAAACGTGTAGGGGCATAATAAGACAAAAAGACTGATTATGTAATAAAACTTAATGCCTTCTTAAATGCTCGAAATGGTCTTCCATCACACTCAATGCATTGTTGGAGCCGCTCATGCGTAGACATTACAACAGCTTCAATTTCTGCTCTTGACAGGCTACGAATGGCCTCTTGTATTCGTATTTTCGTGGCGTCTCTCGATGTTAGTGGAATTTGGTAAACAATATCTTTCAACCGACCCCAGAGATAGAAGTCCAAACAGGTGAGGTCTGGGGATCGGGGAGGACAAGGAAATAGACATCCTCGCCCAATCCACCTCTGGCGATATCTTAGATCTTCTTCTTGCTGGACAACCATCTAGTTGCAAAAACATATTTTGCAGTAATTGCAAAGGCACATCTTCCAATAAAATGGGCAATTGGTTTACCAGAAAATCAAGAAAGGTGGCACCGTTTAGTGGTTCATCAAATAAATAGGTAGCTATAATAGTTTCGCCCAGGATGCCACACCACACATTGAGACTCCAATGGCTTTTGATATTGGACCTCGCGCAACTAGTGAGGATTGTTGTCAGACCAATAATGCATATTATGCAAATTAACGTTTCCATCACCTCTAAAAAGCACTTTAATACTTTTAAACCTTACTTGTGTATGCAAACAACATGAATGACACTGCCTGTATAAGTATAATTTGTTGACAAGTTGATTTTAGACATTTGTCTTTCCTCCATGGTCCCTCTCTTCATATTCTGCGTACCTTGCACTTGCATATTATATACATTGATAACTATGCCCCTACGCGTTTTTTCTTACAATTCTTTAAACTAGGAATACTCTTATTATTTAAAAATTATTAAATTATGAACAATAAATACCGGTGTAATAGCGTCTTTTTAAAATTATATGATAACTAAATTTTCTCTTTGCCATATTTCAGGCTACGAATAAGATCGAAATACTGTTTTAACAAGCCTATTTAGGTATCACTTCGCTACATTTTTATGAAAAAAAAGTCATATTATTGCATTTAATTTTTTAGAGAATTTTGCAATTTTCTGTTATTATATCAAAAAGCGCGCTCTAGCGGCATCACTAAGAAATAGACATATCACTGGTAAGATAGGTTTGATGGAGCAATGAATGCTTTTTCTAATAAGACCAAGGTTGTTAAAATCCGTTCAGTCATTTAGGAATTACAGCTGTTTATTTAAAAAAGCATTGAATTACCCCCCACCACTTTATTTTAATAGATACGTCAAAAAGTGTTTAACAAAAATTATCCGAGTAGAGCTTAGCTTTAAAAAGCATATATTTTTGATAACATTTACTGGGTGGATTTCAGTGAAAAATCACTTTTTTCACTCAAAAGTTTAAGATACCGGTTATGCCCCCTGGCGACCATCTTGGAAATGTGAAAATATTTGTCACGGTCTTCTTTTGACCACTTTAGTCATACAAATTTTTACCGCAAGTCTCTACGATAAATAGTTTCAGAGATACAGCACTTTGCGTTCTTATCTGACCACCCTGTACTAATGTCACATTTCATCACAAAAATTTTACATGATTTAATTCGTATTTCTATTTTTAGTATTGAAACCAATAAAACATGATTTTAAAATACACCAATAAAGAACATAGTATAAAGTATTCGTGGATAACTGGTCATTAAAACACTTGCTATAGTTCTAGCACTTCGACCGTCATGCTTGAAAAATCGCGCGTGTTTTAATGACCCTGTTATCCACTCATACTTTAATATACTATTATATCCTCTCGATTATTAAGTTTTATAACCTTCAAAAATCGTGCATGCAAAGTTCTTCACTGGATATCTTGCTGCAGAAGTAAACACTAAACACTTTAATCCACTAAACACCAAACAAGTTTTAACTAAAACACCGACGAGTTTCGACAGCAACGCTCTCATTATCACGGCGATAATAAAACTGGAAATTTCAACAAAAGATAGCATTGTTGTATATGGAGAAAATTTCCTGCCACTCTCAACTGGCCGTGCGACAATTACAACACAACAACTTAAAGGTTTCGCTATCATCTTCAATGAATGTAAGGTGACTGTAGGTTGCAATTGGACATATGTATATATTGGGGCTTGGAAACTTCTTTAAACTCAGTCCTGTTAGATACTGATAGAATAATGTTTTCGATCAGCTATTGTACCTGATAAGAAACTGGTTACGCGAAGTGGTAATTGGAACCAAATTTTTATCTTACTCTTTTATTGCTTAATTTTAGATGACTATTAATTTAGTTTATTTTAAATTAGATTAATTTACTGAATTTGTAGCCCACATATTTGAATTTCCATATATAAATTTCTGTTGATAGTCATCGAATTAGTACATATGTAACAGATACAGTATTGATAGAATAATTTAAATATAAAATAAAACGATAGTACATGTTCAATATGGCCTACTCTAGTTGGCAAGTTTAACAGCGGTTCAGAGAGATCAAAAAACAACATCCAATTTGCCAAATAGTAATATCGCATTCTGTCAGACGATGAATACCTATTATAGTGAGCAATATATTTTCGGATAGCGTTGCATGCAGCTGTATTTATCGAGCAAATATTGGAGATAAAATCGAAGGCCATTTATTATAGATATTAAACATGTACAGCCTTAAAAATAATACCCCATAAAAGGTTATTTTCCCATTATGCATATTCATGTGCAATATCCACAAGTATTTGCATATTGTACATGGTATGTACATATATTCATTTACATGGTCAAGGAATGTAGGTAGTAGTAAGTAATGCATTATTTAGACAAAATATCTTAATCCTATATAAATGTTGAATTAAGTTTTTATTGAAACTCAAGTATGCTAATTTGAATGGTAATAAAAAAAGAAATAGTTAATTCGAAAAGGAACAGATAAGATGTCTGTTGAAAAAAAGATGCTCAAACTTTCTTCACATTATTCTGAATACCTAGATGTTAATCCTTGTGAATTAGTATCTGTCTTTTTACTTTGTATGAATTATTATTTGGCAACTAGGGAAAAATTAACTTCACCCAGACTCGTGGAAAGGTGGTGGAAAAAGAAGGGTTCTAGAAAAACGACCATGGTGCCTACCACTCGGAGAAGAAAGCTTTCCAACCTTCAGTGTCCAACCATTTTCGGCTCTAAGATACTCGTATCTTCTGAGGTTAAATACCTAGGGGTAACATTGGTCGCCAAATTGACATACAAACCACACCTGGAACGTGTAACAAACAAAGCCACGATGGCCTTTTCGGCATTTAGAGGAATGTTTGGTAAAACGTAGGGGCTGAAAGCTATGATGGTACACTGGCTGTACACGAGAGTTAGAGTAGCTTCTATAACTTATGCATCGTTGGTCTGCTGGCACAAAGCTCTCTCAGTAAGGGTCAGAGGACTGCCTGTTTAGATATCACGGAGGCCTTGTCCCTGACGCCGATTGCGGCGATGAGGGCTATCCTTAGGTTTGCTCCGCTGCAGCTTGTGCTGTAGTCGGAGGCACTCCTAGGAGTCTACTGAGCAATGATGATACCAACATCTTCACCTACATAGAGCAGACAGTACCACTGTCCAGGAGGGAGGACAAGATTTCGCCCGTTTTCAGCTTCAGTGGGATATATAATGTAAACATCTCTAATAGAGAGACTGCAAAAGCCTAAGACCTGAGTGGAAGGCATATTAAACCGCCCGCAGGTTAATGGTGTAGTGGATATCCTTTCTGACAGTCAGGCTGCCCTTAGAGTACTACAGGCTGTCAGGTTTGAATCCGAAGTAGTACTACACTACCATAGGACTTTTGTAAAACTGGCGGAACATCACAACACCACGCTGAGATGGGTGCCAAGTTACTCTGAAATCAGACGCAATGAAATTGCCGATAAATTAGCTAGAGGTGCCAGCGAACGACCACTCGTTGGTCCAGAACGCACATGTGTTCTAGGGCAGCATCAAAGCCTTTGTCAAATTCGAACTCGCTGCTAGGCATTGCTCCAACTGGAATGCACTTGCCGCCATGAGATACTGTAAAACTCTTGGGATTCGCCCGTATGAGAAACGACTCCGTAAGGTAGTCTTTATGAGCAGAGACAGGCTGAGGTTACTCACAGGGATCTTTACCGGTCACTGCGCACTGAATAAACACTTGCATCGCTATTGAATTTTTAAATCGATATCGCCATAATGGTAGTCGAATAGGTAAATTTGAATTCCGATCGGCGTCACGGTAACCGAAGGCGCTTTGTAGATATAACTATTGTCAGAATTGACGTCTTCCTGAGCTGGGAGCCGCCACAAGAACTTCTCAGAAGGCGATGCCGTTAAATAGATAAAAATTGTTTTTGTACAAGCATTTACTTTCACCAGTCTCTGTGTTATGAAGGTGAGATTGGTAATAAATATGTATATCGTTTTCAAATATTTCAACACAAAATGAAACTACATATTGATCTATTCTTTGTTCTCGTATGAGAATAACCACGTCACGTATTTGCTTTCTAGATATCTAGCGTTTCCTACATTACGCTAGGTAGATTATAAACTAGTTAATGGCAACATTAGTGGATCAATCAATGCTCTAAAATGCAGTCTCATGCAAAGTGTGGTTTGATTTATGTCTTCATTTTCTGTAATAGACAAGTTGCAGTTCCAGAAAGTTTATGAACTCACAATTAAAGCGCTTCGGTACAAAGAAATAGTAAAGGCACTTGTATGTAGTCATCATGAAACTAGAATTAAGATGGGTCCTAAATCTATCTGGGAATTTTCATTATGGCATTAGAGCCGTGTTTTCTTTAATGGAGCAACCTCTACATTGTTGACTTTTCGTTCTTTTCCTGGAAATGAATACAATGAGTTAGTTGTATGACGTTGATAGTTTTAGAGATATTTAGAATTTTTTTGGAAAACATTATAGTTGTTTATAATTTTGTCATAGACATTTTCGTCTAATGAAGAATATCTTCGTTTTTTTTTAATGGAACATCTCGTATAGGAATAAAAGTAGATAACGTCTATTTATAAATAATAATAATCTATATGTAAAATTTATAAATAAATAAACTTTTATAACTGAGATAACTAAAGGCGCACTGAAAATTACTATTTTCTGGCGGCGTTTTATTAATCTTTACGCTGTCTGAAACAAATACGAATTCACATTGTGATTTACAAAAGACTGATAGCCCGCGGGTTTCAACTTTTTTATGTAAGTCTCTTTATTAAATAATCCGTTAAAAGAGAATGTATACTGGAACAGTATACGGTTCTTTAATCTTAAAATTATTTCAAGAATAATAATTGATGTTGTACAACAAAACTTTATATCTCCAACCCATCAACTATTATTGCTAACGCATAGCGATAATAAATGCATAAAATGTACCCATATAACGTTTTGCCAATACATTTTCAAAATAAAAAAGATAATGATTGACAAAAAGCAATAAATTGCACATGATCCTATAGAAAATTCCGCCAAAGTGGAGATGAAAACCAAAAATGGAAGCTGTCAATAACAATATTGACAGCTCATACGTATGAACCTTAATCTTTTTTTCCGCTTTGACCGAAGTTTTTGCCAGAAAACAGAGAACACGAAATTTTCAATTATCCGTACGAAATTAGAAACCAGAAAAAGAACAACGGATGTTAACTGCATTGCAGCAAAGACGGGCTGCTAGTAAGCTCGACTATCAAAATAAAGGGATTACAGTTCCATTAGGGTTTTACATCTAAAGCTCTTTAATATTTCCGTAGTAAACGAAAAAGCTCCTGTACGCGTTTCTCCCGTTAAGGTGTTTATTTATATAAGTGAAAATTAAATATTAAAAGTGAGTGTTCGGATTAAAAGTAGGCACGGTTATCATAATCACGTGATAAAGTAAACTAATTAATTTTGTATCGAATGCGTGTACCTGTACAAAATGGTTGCACACATTATTAATATATCGGGTCTTATTGTTAAAAGGTGTGGAAATGTACACATATAACAAATACCAAATTCCTAGCCCTCTAATAGTTACAAATGTATTTTAGTTGGTGACGTCTCGTTTATATTACATGATGGATTCAGAAGGCGCATATTCTGCGCCCATACATATATACATAATACGTTAACTTTATTGTCTTCATGGGATATACCGTATCGAAACATATAGACCATACTTACTGAGGTTTTAGTTAGCATTTACTGGGGTGAAAGGGGCCAAAAACACATCTGTACTCCTTGTTGAAAGATAGTCACTCATCGTCCCGCAGTCAAAGAAGAAGCAAACCTACAAAAGTGCTTATCAGGCATAGTGTCTAGTTTTACCGAGAAAATGATTGCGGAAACTTCGAGTAAATTAAGAACGTTAGTGAGATCTAGTCGACACCAATATAAACGAAGTCACAGCCTGTGTAGTAACATTATATATTCTGGACTTGTTTATATTATCTATTTTTTTATTATATCTGTATATACAGGGTGTTAAAAAAGGTTGTCGGATATTTTACCCAATTATAGTACTGGTGGAAATAAACAAAAAAGTCTTAGTCAACATGGGTCCGCAATTCAACTGTTTTTGACATATTGTTTTAATAGGATAAAACTTTTCAAAGAAATTCTGATCGCAATGTAAATTAAACAAATGGTTATTTAAAGTAAAACAAAAGAAATTGTTCTACATGTCCACCGTTCATTTCTAAGCACGCTTCACACCTTCTTATGAAAGATCGACGCACTCTTTCTAAAATTCCTGGAGTCCTCCGAATTTCCTCGCTACAATTTACGATTCGTTGCCTGAGTTCTTCCAAATTGTTTACAGGTTGTGCGTACACTAATTGTTTTAGATGCTCCCAAACATAGAAGTCTAGAGGTGTCAGGTCAGGGGACCTAGGGGGCCATGCAGTTGGTCCACCGCGTCCTACCCATCTCTCGTTGTAATCTTGATTTAAGAAATTTCTAACTACGATGAAAAAATGCGCAGGAGCTCCATCGTGCATAAACCACATATTTAATCTGTTAAAAAGTGGCACGTCTTCCAACAAAACGGGTAATTCATTTCTTAAAAAATCCAAGTATACTTGTCCCGTTAAACGATTAGGGAGAAATACTGGACCAATTAAACAGTCTCCAAAAATACCAAGCCAAACATTTAGCGAAAAACGGTTTTGGTGATGCAGTTCAAAAACAGCATGGGGATTTTTATCTGCCCAGACGTGATTGTTATGAAAATTGAATATTCCGTCTCTTGTAAACCCAGCCTCGTCACTAAATAAAATCTGAGCCGCAAAATTAGGAGTTTCTGCCAGCTTTCGTAAAACCCAATGACAAAAAAACCCTACGTGCATCATAATCGAGAGGAGCAAGAACTTACACGCGTTGAATGTAGTAGAGCTGCTGTTCCCGCAGAATTCTCCAAATGAGAGGATGACTGACGTTCAGTTCTGCGGCATGTCTTCGGGTGCTAATATTTGGGTTGTCTTCTACCCGTCTCAATTCTACTGCGGGAGAAGAAACTGATCTAGGTCTACCAGAACCACCATTAATTTAAATGAACCAGTTTCGGATAGCTGGATATGAAACCTTGAGAAAATCTTATCACTCGGTAACAACCGATTTGGAAATTCTTCGGCATACATACGCCGTGCTTCAGTGGCATTACCATTCGCACGACCGTACATAAAATGCATATCGGTCATTTCTGCATTTGTGTACTTATGCATAATTGGAGAACAAAAAAAAATTGACGCAAATGATAAATAATCTGATGACAGATGTCTGACAGAACTAATTTTAAGTCACAATCAGCTGTTTGACAAAGGGAACTATTCCCAAAACCGAAAAATGAATGTTTTTATTTTAAAATATGCAATCGACTATATGTTAAAAACAGTTGACTTGCGGACCCATGTTGACTAAAACTTTTTTGTTTATTTCCACCAGTACTTTAATTGGGTAAAATATCACAATCTTTTTTTAACACCCGGTATATATATATATATATACTGTACTTTTGATCCAATCTTACAGAAGATATCCCAGATTCATTAATGAGGGTTAGGTGCGAGAAATGTATTTTAACGTTTGTATATATATAGCTGTAATAAAACAGTAGATAGCTTTTAAAGACTGTATTGGATTTCGAACTATTTTTTTTAAAGATTGCACTTTTATATGCGCTCGAACCAATTCTGGAAACAGTTATTCCACTTATTTGGTACATTCCCAATACCTGAGTTTCACAATATGTCATATGCGGATCATCGTTGATGAGTTTGCGCACAGTATATCGATGTTTTCCTGGTGAGTGCCGGTTTTGGTGTTTCTGCTCTGGGATTGTCCTACGACTAGTTCGTTCGCATTTGAATTATCTATACAAATGAGAAACTATTGGGTTATGCGGTGCATCATTGCCGAACACAGAAACCAATGCGAGGCATTCTTGTTGAAATGATAAAAAATGATTATGCAAAACTTTTCGGGGTTAAATTCCGTTTTTCGACTAACTTGTGTACTTTGACAGTAAGTTGTGTCTACAACACTATACGTGGTATCACACTGAAACTTTATATTTAAGTTAATTGAGGTTAATTTTTAGTACTAATATTTGAGTAATAGCGCTCTCTATGTCCCAGTATACAATGTATAACAAACATCCCACGCAATCGTATTTTAGGGCGCCGTAAAAAAATCTTTATAAATTATCATTAATATATACATATTTTATAACATCACCTCTATTGTTTTCATAACCTTTCAAATTAGACCTTTATATTTAGATTGTAATATTTTACTAAAAAACGATACTATTACTAAATAATGTGATTTTGTGTCCACTATTTCAATCCCTATGTTGTGAACTTCTCAATTAGTTCCCATGAACGTGGATAGGAAACATTAAAAGTTGACATAAAACCATAAAGGTAAACGTGTAAGTGGAATCTTACAAGATATTATTAAATGGATTTTGATCAATCAGCGAATACTAAAGACCAACTGTTCCATTCGATTCGTTAAAAATTTCTGTGTAAAACAGCATTACAACAACACACTAACGATAGTTATTTGAAAGAAATTATTTTTTAAAATATGGGTCCAATGAAGTAAATACATAAATTCATATAGCTTATACGAGAGTGCCGCTGAAATAAGTGAGATATGATGTCACCATTCAATTTAACCGATATTAATTAATTAATGAAGACGAATGCATGCAATCATTGCATACAGCCCATGGGGAGAAAGCGTCATCTCAAGCTACGATTTTAGATGGGTTGTACAATATCGGAGTGGTCGCAGTTATTTGCATGACGAAGAACATACAGAAAGGACCACGGCAGCAGTCACCTCCGAAAATCTGCCCCGTGTGCGATAAAATGTTTCAAACTGATGGAAGGTGCACCTACGCGATGATAGAGTCCTCGCTTGGTATTGGATCAGCATTAGTAAGGCAAACTTGTGTCATGATGGACGCCACATAGTTTAACAGAGACACAAAAGGCTGAGCGTATAAGAACTAGCTGTGAAACGCTAGAGATGTTAAAAAATGTGGTCAGCGGCTTATTTCTAAAATCGTCGCGGGTGACGAGACTTGTATTCTTTTTTATGACGTTCCTATCCACCAAAAGAAAACAGTATGGGTGTACAAAGAATAGCCAACGATGACAACTATGAAAAAACAATGTTCGATGAAGAAAATCATGTAGGTACACCGTTTTCTTGAAAAGTACTGGACTCGTGAAAAGTACATATCTAGATAGAGGTACAAAAGACTGGCACGGTCGTCTGGTACACTCAGTACTGCCTGCCCAAGGTTCTTCGAGAACTCAAAATTAATGGCTTAATGCTACACCATGACAATCTTTTGATGCATAAGGCTAGTGTTACTACAACCATTTTGAGAGAAAACAACATCATTTCTTGTTATTTTGTAATCTCAAGAAGAATTCATGTGGTCGTCGCTTGTCATCAGAAAAGATTAACTTCGCCATCTAGAATACTTTTAGTCAATTCAGAAAAACGTCTGACGTGAGGCTTTCGAACTTTAGAAAACTCTCGTTTGCAGTAGAGTTGTGTAGAGATATTGAAGGAAAATACTTTGAACATCAGTAAAGTTTTGAACTTTTATCATGTTTTATTGCTGTATATCCCAATAATTTCGGTGTTGTATTCATTCATACCTATCGAAACTAAAAAGCATTGAAACCACATGGTATTCCCAAAAAATATATATAAAACCACATATTATGTAGGTACATCCAGTGAATATTTTATTTAATTATGTAATTAGATACCAACTGATAAAGAACGAGAAGCATCTTCGAATAAAAATGAATTATTAATTGTTGATAGACATTATAATTTTATTCTATACCATGATAAAGATTCAATTTAAAATTAAAATAATCCAATCACTCCAAATAACTACACTTCAAGAATTTTGGATAATAAATGAAATTTATTGAATTACGAAAATATTATATTTAAAACAAGCTACCATATAAAGATTTACGAAAGCGTGAATTAGAGAATATTATGTATATTATAAGATCATTTATTCAGCTTAAAGTTGCTTGAGGAATTTAATTTTGACGATAATGTAATTCAGAAACAAAGACAAAGATAACAGGGAATACATAATAGAGGAAAAGACTTGAATAAATTACCAAAAATACCCGAAAGCAATGAAGATGAGGTTAAAGTTGTTCCAGCACAAGGATTATCATGAGAGAAAGATGGTTTTTTATTATTCACTTTATTGTAATGGCACAGATTAAGATTTATATAGTTATATATTTAAAACACAAGATATCAGATTAGAATATTGAAAAATCAATAGTAGACCTAAGAAAGAATTATGTATATAAGTTCAGTTAAATTAACTGTTCAATATTAATAATTGTTTATCCGGTAGTGAAATTTTCCATCAAATATATGTACATAATCTTATAATAAAAATATCAAAAGTCTTGACAGAAATTAAGAACACATTAATTAGAAACTAATGGACCGAGTGTAAAAAATAAAAAGATCAGACCGTCTTGTTTTTAATGTAGCCTTAGAATCAAGTATGAATCGTCCGTTTAGCGGTTTTTTTTAATAAACAATTACAAAGTTTTGCAACTACTAAAAGATATTGCATTAATGTAAACAATTGAACGGGTCGATGGCCGCAGTGGTTAGGCGGCTGACTATTGTTGTGAGAGGACGATAGGTGCCGGGGTTCAATTCTCTGGAGGGACGGTGACATTTTTTCAGAGAGTTTAATCCCGGATCGACTTGCCATTCGCTGTTGGGAGCAAAGTGATTAACAGTGTGGCATCATAAAAGGCGATATGACGCTGTCACAAAGCCATTTAAACACAACTTACACACACCAAACTTCACCGCAAGAGTTGCAGTGATAGCCAGACAAGTAATACAGCTTACGGAGTCACTGCAACTAAGCACCCACCACATATTTAAAAAAAAATCAAACAAAGTAATCGAATCAAATATGACAAATAAGGAAATTTAAGATGATTTCCGTCTGCGGTTTTTAATTCGGTCTACCTGTTTCTACGTTAACTACATGTTGTCCTATAAGCCCAGATTTTACGATATTTCCTACAGACCACGGAATGCGCGCTCACTTCAAAACGATATTATTCACTTAAAATGCGAAAGTAAAGTACCTATCAGTTTTCTCTAAGTAGTTTATTTAATATTTGAAGCATACACTCATTGAATTCAATTAAAATATTGTAAATGTCGTTATGTTGTACTTTTTATGATTGTTGGTGTTATAACGATCTCTGCAACCAATATAAATGCAGTTGAGTTGAAGGATTATCTCCAAAACTGTGTCAAGTTATACGTTTTTTATATAAATAGTATTATCTGCCCCAAAAT